>JAPPVO010000031.1:79430401-79800431 GCA_030407325.1 Camellia japonica
TCTGCCATGACTGTAATCTTTGGAATTGTCCCTTTATAGATCTGATAAATCAAAATGGGTCACTAGCTAAAATCTTGTAGTTTTGTTATAAACAAACAAAATTGATCATAAAATGAATAAAATATATATACGCATAAAATTTTATAGAGTTTGTTACTATTTTTGAAATTTATCCATCTATATAATTTTGTGTACAGTTCTATAACCATTTTTGTTATTTTTAGACTTATTCAAAATCTGAAGTTATTGCTTCTATGTGATTTCAAAATTTCTTTTTGGCCACTAATTCAATAAAATTTTTGTATAGGACATCTATACATGTGTATGAATTCAAAAAGATCATATGAACAAAGCATATCCAACCTCAAAAAGAATGAGAATAAAAAAAATACAAATGACAACAAAGAATTAGACAAGAAGTATAGTTATTTGATGTTTTTTTTTGAATTAAGACAAGAGAGCAATGACAACAAACAACCTTCACGCAGAAAAGATAAGAGTCTCCACATAGGAAGTAAATAAAAAACTCCACGTAGAGATGAAATCTCAGCTGTTGTTTTACGAATAAAAATAAGTGAGAAAAAATGAGAAAAAAAAACACTAATAAACAAATTGAGACACAAATATACAGCTGACAAAATTTAAAATTGAAGTAATGTTTCACCTCTACAGTTCCTTCTACCCTGTAAAATGTAAATTGACAAAAATGAGTGGGCTGATTTTTATAGGAAAATGTCACTTATGATATAAATGTCACTTATAGGAAAATATAAATTGTCTTTTGACTCCCACAACTTCCTTTCACCAAGTGTCCGCCTAAACAAATTCAAATAACAAACATAAAAATAAAAGCAGGTTAATTTACAAAAATCAAATCAATACTAAAATGTTATCAAAACAAAGAAGAAGAAACATGGAAAAAGAAAAATTTACATTTACCGTGCACAAGAGCATGATGTTAATCGTAATAAATAATGGAAAAACAGAACACAGGAGTTCCATAGACAGTTATGTCCAAACAAACCAACATTCTTATATGTTGATGTAAGCTTTTTTCTTAAAAGCTAAAAAATCCAAAACATAAGGTTTATTTTAACTCATATTTTAATTAAAAAATGAATAATTACTGTTGGATTACAATTACTGATTACTTAAATAAAATTATTGCTCCAAGTAATTGTAATTGAATGATTTAAAATTCATATAATTATTTAGAAGTAAAATTCGATATATGTATATTGTTGATATTTTAATGTTTATTGTTTCATTGAAGCAAGTATATGGCAACTGTTCCAATTATTTCTAGGGGAAACATAATTCGGGATTCGATGAAGATGTGTCATATGATGCTGAGCCGAAAGGGATATGGGGGTGCAACTTGGCACCACACTTAGCAATTTGGAGGAGATGTTTATGTCCAAGGTGGCAAGTTACGGGGAAACTATCCGATTGATCTTCAAATGTAGATATCCTTATCGCCAGTGGCAAGCAACCAGCAAATACAAACCGATCAATGACGATGAGGCGTTGAACACCGTATTAAGTATCGGTGGAAGTTTTCAACCACCAAATTGTTTGGAAGTGTACATTGATAAAGAGGTTGTACACAATGTCCCGAATATGACACAGATGGAAAGTTCAAATCCGTTCACTACATTGCTGACACATGGGATTGACACGACAGCGTTTCAGTCTCCTATGTATGAATCAAATGAATGTTATGCAATGGGCTACACACAACAGACATTTCAGGGCCATGGTGTAGAATCTAGTTCACGTGGTGGATATGAGACTGAATTCACAATAACACAGAAGATGTGCCCACCTACAGCCATCATACCACTCCAGTTGAAGTTGCTGGTAATATGGCTGAAACGGTGAATTTGTGCAGTTTGCTGACAGTGACATGTACGGTCCTGATGTCGCCCTAGACAATGATGAGAATGAAATGTGTGTGAAGAAAATTTATTGGGCGGATCAGATGATGATGATGAAGAAGATGATGTCGACGCTCCCATTGACCTTGACAATGCCCCCATTCCACCTAGACCTGAAATCCCTTTCTATGAAAACATTCACATGGGTGGTGATTTTGACATTAGTAACCGCATTCGTTCCGTAACCGAATCTGGAACGCTGAAATCCAGAGTTTGGCAAAGGGATGGTTTTCGTTGATAAGAAGCAACTCGTACATGCTGTGAAATTGTACCATGCAACAAATAATCGAGAGTATAAAGTCGTAACCTCCAAGCGAGACGTTTGGGTGTGTGCTTGCAAGCACGATTGCAGCTGGTGGTTGCGTGCATCCCTTAGTAACAAACATGGTCTTTTTGAAATCAAGCAGTATAGGGGTCCTCACCATTGTTTATACCCCGAATGAATAGGGACCACACTAATATTAACTCCAGTTACATTGCTTCTCATCTTTTGGGACAAGTTGCGGTGAGTATACAAAATAAATGTTTACATATATATACATATTTGTTTGTTTATAGTGTTCACAGCAAAATAATATGACTCATAGGTATTGTCGTATGCAGAATGAACCTGCTATGTCAATTAAGAATGTCATCGAAGATATCAAAAAGACCATGAACTATAGTATATCATACAAGAAGGCGTGGCATGCAAGAGCAAAGGCAATTAGAATGGTATTCGGGGATTGTGATGAATCATATAGGCTGTTGCCTAAATTCATGCATACATTACAAACATCTAATCCTGGCACCATCGTGCAATGGAAGCATAGATATACCGGAGGTACAACCATTATGCCCGTCTTCCATTTTGTTTTCTAGTCTTTCAAACCCGTCATCGATGGATTTAGATATTGTAGGCCTGTTATAACCATAGATGGTACATTCTTATACGGGAAATACGCTGGTGTGTTGCTTGTAGCAACGATTGTCACTGCCAATGGCAAAGTATTACCGCTTGCATTCGCTGTTGTCGACAGGAGAGTTTGGAGTCTTGGTCTTCTTCATTTCAAATATCAAGGAACATATTGTCATGGACCGACAGGGAGTGACTTTGATATCTGATCGAGCTGAGAGTATTTTAGCTGCTGTGAGGCGGCATTGGCTGAATCCCTCGCTCCAATTTGTTGGATATCATCGGCACTGCCTTCGACATGTTTGTAGTAACTTTAACACTAGGTTTAAAATAAGGAGCTGAAACAACTTCTATGGAAAGCAGGGAGTGCTCATCAACGACGAAAGTGTAATGGTTACTTAGAACAGATACAGGCTATTAACCAAGATGCCATCAATTGGGTTCACAAGATGAATCCTGTGGAGTGGCCCTTGCGTATGACGGTGGATATCGGTGGGGGTATTGACCAGCAATGATGCAGAGTGCTTCAATAGCGTCTTGAAAGGTGCAAGGAACTTACCTATCTCAGCTATGGTTGAATTTACATTTCGGCGGCTCGTAAAATATTTTGACGAGATGGGAGCCAAGCTGAAATAGATGTACGAAATGAGTTCCAATACCTAGAGAGATGCAAAAAACTATTGAGGATGGCATCGCAAGGGCAAATACTTTCAAGTTGATATCGTATGACAGGTTAGTTTGTAATATAAACTAAATTGTTCTTATTATGTTGTGAAGTTAAGTACACCTAAAAACATGAACTTGATTAGTTTATATTACAATTTTCTGATAGGCCCCGCCGCGTATTTGAGGTGCAAACATCTTTTCGCCATGGACGAGGTCGCAATACACAAATTGTGCGGATGAATCAACCCACGTGCAGTTGTGGAAATATGAGATAAGACACTATCCATGTTCCCATATGCTCGCTGTAATGTCTGAATGCGGTGACAATCCATTCGAGTACGTTGATCTAGTATATAGGCTTCCTGTATACATGAGGGTTGGGAAACTAAATTCAATCCAATACCGCATCAAGATTATTGGGATGATCCGCAGTGGACCTTAATGCCTAATGTACTTCGTCTGCGAGAAGTAAAACGGGGTCGTACATCTATGTCTCGTATTCCGAATGAGATGGATATATCAGATAGGCGTTTGACCGCTCGTTGCAGTGAGTCAGCAGACAGGTCATGACAGGCGAACATGTCCGGCGCGACTTGGTCGATGAAGACTATGTAATACTTACATATTGTAATAGATCATTTTTTAATTCTTTATTTGTAATAGATCATTTAATTCTTTATTTTTAATTCTTTATTTGTAAATAGGGTCGTACATTTAAATAGATCATTTCTAATTTTTAATTCTTTATATATTGTAATTGTTTGATTTCCTTGAAAAAATTTACAACTAACATACTAAACAAATAAATTAAACTAAATATGTATGCAAAAACATTTAACTATACCACATAGGCCTATTTTTTTATTCTCTACTTGATTGAAAATGTCTATTACAAAATTTTAGTGAAAATCACATAGTTCTTCTACCATTTTAAAATTTATTATTTATGAATAAATTTAATATTTTCGAATGCTGCAAGCATTTTTTACATTTACAATTTATGAATCAGATCTACGTAATTTACAAATTTTATACTTTATTGGAACTTTTACCATTACAAAATCAATAATGAAGTTTGTCAAATATGCCATAAATGTAATTAGCAACCTCTATTGAAAAAAAAATTCTCATTCAATTTTTTCGCAAATATTTATGTAGGAAAACTATCCACATGTTACTGGTCATTATTAAGCTTATGTAACTGAGACCCTAAAATTATTTTGTAAAAGATTTCTATATTAGTTATAGCATAGATAACGGTAAGTTCTGTTGAATTGCTTATCATATTTAATGGCACATAAATTGATAAATTTAGATTTTAGTGAATTGCTTCCATGTTAGTGGCACACAAATTGATAATTTTAAAATAATCGACCACATTTGTTTTTCAAATTTGGATGTATGGAATAATTAGAGTTTAATTGTTATAGTTAAATTACATGCTCACCAATACAGTTTTTTTAAATAAAAATTAATTACATTTTAGTGAATTGCTTCCATATATGGTGTCACACAAATATAAATTTGTAAATAGTTGAGCATACTTTTCTTTTACAAATCGTAATTTATGGAATAATTACAGTTTTGTGTATGATTAAATGAGACTTTTATTGTTATGATCTAGTATTTCACTTGTACAGGCTTCATGGCACATCTACCTGATGAGGTCTCACTTTTCAGTCATCCACATCGGGCTGACAGTATATGGGAGGATCCGGTATGCAATAACGTTTGTTGGACTTTACGCTTATAATGAAAATACCCTGCATTTTGTTTTATATTACATGATAATGCTATAATTTAAACTAGTCCTTCTGTTATGCAGGACGAGGCACGCACCGTAGTGACATGCCGCCGGGGAGATTCCGGCCTGTGGAAGCGTCCATTGGACCATAGAGTCTTGCAGTATCTACTACGCATGGGATTCTATGGTGTCTATCGTATAGGCCATATTAGACTGGACCACCCACTCATCACTGCTCTCGTCGAGAGGTGGCGCACAGAGACTCATACATTTCATTTCCCGATCGGGGAGGCCACCGTCACATTGCAGGACGTATCTGTCCTATATGGTCTACGGATTGATGGGCGAGCAGTTACTGGAGCTGACCCATCATTGACGAGGGACCAGTGGATAGCCCTATGTGCTGAGCTATTGGGAGTAGCACCTACACCTGCAGACTTACAGGCAGGTAGACTGAGGGTGAGGTGGCTGTCCGAGCAGTTTCAGGGCCATCTTCCAGATCAGGCTCCAGATGAGTTAGTACAACAGCATGCCCGAGCATATATTCTGTGGCTTATTGGGGGGGTACTTCTCCCTGATAAGTCACAGAACCTGCTCAAGCTGATGTACTTGCCACTGTTGAGAGACATTGACGCGATCGGCCAGTACAGCTGGGGCGCCACGGCTTTGGCATGCTTGTATAGGATGCTATGTCGAGCATCTCAGGTGGGTACGAAGGAGATCGGAGAACCCCTTGTCTTGCTACAAGTTAGTAAGAATTTTATTACATGTCAATTCATATTGTATGGCATATATCAGTATTGCAATTGCGTTCAAACTATTGCAGATTTGGGTGTGAGAGAGATTGATTCGCATTGCCTTGTCTAGGCGGCAAGTGGTTGCTCCTGGTGAGGTCCCATCAGCCAGGGAGACATGCAGTTGCAAGCCGGACCTCGAGGTAGCCGGTGGAGGGTTGACATGGGCCACGAGGTCGTATCGACCCACATAGTTGTCGTGTATAGAGACCAGCTTGACCGGATGATAGAGGGCGAGGTATGAAATTTAAATACCTAAATTTATATTGTCATATGGAGTGTATATGTTCATGAGCGATTTTTAATAGACTTGTCGTTATTGTAGTTTATCTGGTAGCCTTATGCTGGGGTCCTCAGTACGCTCCTAGACTATTGCCGACTAGGTGATGAGAGATGGATAGCGAGAGTAACACTCATTTGTTTTGACGTGGTTGAGTGGCATCTCCCTGATCGTGTCCTTCGACAGTTTGGTCGGGTCCAGCCCGTGCCGGATCGGTGCGACATCGAGTAGCGGTTGCATGCGACTGATAGACGTGGCCGAGCCGGCACTGACTGGAGTCTGTTTCATATACGATATATACAACTGTGGGATGCCCGTCGCGACAGTATTGTACAGGCTGACTGGAGCGATGAGGTCCTCCCATCTTCTGACCCTTACATGTTATGGTATCGGCGACATACACACCTACTAGTCAGTAATCCGAGCCACCTGTCTGAGTCTGGATATCAGGGACTTGGGCCTTCTCTCGAGACATTGGTGAGTATCATACTATGTGTCAGATAATTGTTAAGATCATAATTGATTTACTTTCAGTCAACTATAGCCTAATACGTCTGAATTTTTTGTTCAGGTGGTTCGAGCTGGGAGGTCATATCACTTGGCTGAGGACGCCCTTTTCAGACGTGATGGACAGCATGTGATGCAGGCCCTTGCAGAGATCCGAGAGTTATTGTACGAGGGGATCCAGCATGCCCATTGGGTAGATCGTCTGCATTTTGGCCACTACGGTGTACACAGTGCAGCAGCTGCTCCAGACACATCTGTCCCGTCCACGTCAGTGCCTTCCACTTCAGTGCCAGCCACAGCAGGTCTTGGACTTCAGTCACCCCACCGCATGGTACCCCATACATTTCTCCAGATTCCCCACACGTATATCCTACCCAGCATGCTGACCCTGATTGGACACCGCCCCGATATATGCATGACGTTGTTACCCCACCCATCCAGTTACCACCTGCTTTTCTGGGGACTAGTTCGACCGTGACCATGAGTACACATGATGCAGTTCTCACTAACATCTCACACGTTGAGGATGAGGCCCATATTGAGCCCCCCCCAGAGCGCGAGGGAGAGGCCGAGGTTATGGTCGTGGCGGATGTCGCGGCCGGGGTCGGGGTGTGGGCAGAGACAGAGATCGAGGTCCAGCTGCAGATCGTGATACAGTTGCACAAAATGAGGGAGTTTCACAGCTCACAGCAGTATCCGATCTTCAGCTAGAGACAGGATCAGGGGCAGCACATGCAGGAGAGGGGGGGTCATACTCACAGGCTCCACAGGCAGTCAGTGAAGGGCCACATGCAGGGGAGGGAGTGCCAGATATTCAGAGAGTCTACTGCAGGAGACCGAGGAGGGAGGTCCACAGTCGAGATTGTGGGACTGGGGGCAGGTTAGGGCATTAGCGGGTGTGATATGGAGTGTATAGTTTTTTTTATTTGTAGTAATTGTTATAGTTTTTTAAATCAAACTTGTACAGATGATGTAAATGTGTCATACTTATTTATTCGAAAATATAATTTCACAATTTTTATTCTTATTTATTTTGATGAATCACACAAATCTCTTTCACATCTCTATCTCTCTCTCATTCTCCGTAGTCTCTGCATTATTTATAGTAATTTACATTTTTTCCTCAAATTTACAAATTGAGACAACCATTTGTAAACCAAAAAAATTATCAAACAAGTTTTCATGATAGTTTTTAAAATTTGGTAAAATGTCTTCAAATTAACAAATAATTAAATAAGTTACCAACGTAAGAAATGACTTATCAAAACGATTTTTAGGCTATGTATGGTTTGATTTTTAGAATTTTTAATAAATTAAAAATTAATTTGGTTAACAAATAAAAAATAAAAAATCATTATAATTTAAGGGTAAAAAATAATTATCATTTTAACTTTTGGGCAGGTTATATATATACGTATGGTTGTTTCAATTTAATTTGTAAAAAATTATTTCTATCCACTCGAAAAATAAATATTATATAAAAATGATTTTTATTTACAAAAATTATAAAAATTCTATAGTTGATTATTATTTGCTATTATAAATTATTATATATATTTAATATTGGTCCCAAATTTATAAAATCAAATTTATATATATTAAAAAAATATGAGTGTGGTGGGTGTGTGTATATGTGTTAGAGAGAGAGAGAGAGACTGTGTGTGAGTGTCAATGTGAGAATGAAAATAAAGAGTGAGTGCAACAGTGAAAACGTGTTTTCAAAACATGTTTTTATGATTTCATTAAAAGCGCGATTTCTAATCACGTTTTCTGGAAAAAAAAAGAATTTATAAAATTTATTTTTTAGGGTTTAGGATTTATTTTTTAATAAAATTGAAGTTAAAATAAATTTTAAGAATTAAGCTATAAATCCTAAACCCTAAAATAAAAATAAATAATTTTAAGAATTAAACCTAAACCCTAAAATAAAAAAAATAAATTTTATCCCTAAATACTAAGGTAGCGTTTTGTTTACAAAAATTTTATAAACTGGTTTTGTTTATTTTAAAAAACATAAATTACAAACGCGTTTGGTTTGAACAAAATGTTTAAAATTTAAAAACATAAATAAAAAAATATGTTTGTTCAGGCCTAAAATATTTATTTATTTTTATTATTTATAACAATGGGATCAACATATTATAATTGAAAAAAAATAATTGAAAAAAATTTAATTGAAATAAAAGATTAATTGAAAAAAAAAATTAATAGAAAAATTATTTGAAAATATTGGTCTTAATTTATAAAATAAAATTATATATATTAAAAATTATATTGGTTTGGTGGTGTGTGTGGGGGGGGGGGTTGGTGTGTGTGGTCTGGGATGGAGTGTGTATGTCAGAGAGGGAGAGAGAGAGATAAGAGAAGAGAAGAGTGAGTGCGTAGAGTGAGTGCATGGAGTGGCTGGTATTGAAAGCGTTCTTCAAAATAACAATAACGGAGAGAAAGCAAAGGTATTTGTTATTTGTAGAATTACAAGAACTCTTCAAAAATAGATCAAATATCTCCCTTCATTAATAAGTCGCGGATAAGCATTACAAATCCATTACAAGATAGATGGTTTGGTCATTCATCCAAACAATTTCATTCATTATCATCATCATCTGACATCTCAATATCAGATTCATACATAACATCCATGCTCGAGGCGAAGTACTAGTGTGCATCATCCATTAACCCATCTTCGGCACGCTCATTTGCGGTCTTCATTAGTGAGGACCTTTGCAAACGTTGGGTCATGCGATTAACTTCGTCGCGGATACGATGCAATGCCCTTTGCAACAACTGTGGAGTGTCAGTTGGCATACGCATAGCTAACCGGCGAGGAAATTTAATATTAACTTCACGACATTACTCAACGAGAACGTTTGCTCGAGTTATGCGAAATTCTCACTCAGCTCTCATGGTATTGACGGTGGCATGTGAGTAACGCAAATTTGGATTTAATGGGTATTGAAATTTATCTCCATCTGCAACCTAATAGTGACCCATTGCTGAATATAGATCAACCACCGTATATCTCATCATGATATCGCTCGAAATAGCTATAAAACTTTTGTTGTGGTATGATGCGATATTTATACCACATATGCACATGGTAGCTGTATGTATGAAATTATAGTAAACAACTATGCATCAGAGTTGTCACGTCAACTTTTATGACCTGAACAACTATGCATCAACTTGATAGGAGTTGTCACTTTGACTTTTATTTACTACTCAGTGCATATTTGAAGGTTTTAAGCAAAGTTCAAATCCGCTTGGAAATTTAATTTAATTTTTCCGCTTACAAATATAATTCAATTTATTTTGTCTGGACAACATATTTAATTTCATTTTTTACCTTACATATTCCATTTAATTTAATTGGAGAAATTTGACCAATTTAATTTGAAGTTAATTATGTGTTGATTTAAGTCGGTGTTGTTCTTGTCTGCATACTAGGCTATGTTTTATCTATAACACTTTCAAGTTACGAAATGACAAAAAACCCATTCATTCTAACTCTACTACAAATTAATCTTCAATACATTTTAACTGTATAATATTTTATTTTCAACGTTTATAAATCTATTTGGGGCTGCATAGGGTGGCTTTTTAAACACAAAGGGTCTAATTGTTTTGTTATTTTGTTCTAAAACCCCCTCAAAATTTTATGAATTGCATAATTCACATGGGCACAGTAGGTATGGTACGATAATAAATTGTAGTTCGGCACAGTGATACGTCCAACATTTCTCAGTGATGCTCGCCAGTGACTTGAGCAGACGTAATAATTTGTATGCTTTGTTTTTTCCTTAGATGCTATGTGACTTTGTGTAGCGATGCAGTGATGCATGTGACTTTGTGCAGTGATACAGTAATGCATGTGACTTTGTGCAGTGATGCAGTGATGCATATCACTTTATGCAGTGATGCAGTGATGCATGTGACTTTCTGACTTTGGCATGCTTGTATACTTTGTGAATTTTTTCCTCACATTACATGATGCATGTCACTTTGTGCAGCGCAACTTAGATGCTTTGTTTTTTTCCTCACATTTCTGAATTCATGTAAGTCACATTAATACGACCACATGGCAATAATGTTGATAAACAATTATATAAAGGACTGAAGGAGTTAAGTGTAATTTACCGAATATAAAAAGAAGCAGAAAATGCAAAGAGGAGAAAAGGGATGGCTATGAAGTTCATTAAGTGAAAATAAGATAAAATATAGGCTGTAGTGCCAATCTTGTTACTTTTTATCAGGTGACCATTTTTATTATTTTGCTGAAAAAATCAACGATAGTTTGTAGGTCGAAGTGAGTTGGACAGTTGTGTATTTACTTGCACTCTGTTTCATAGTTGTTTATGAACAATATTACTTTAAAACAAAGAAAATTAAAGCCGCTTTTTCATTTTATGATTTCATTTATAAATTTTTAAAACCCCAATTTGTACTGAAATCGTCAATTCAAAGTGATTACTTACTGTATTAAAAAACATAAGCACGAAAAAATAGTTTCATGTAGCGATGTGACAACTCACTGCGAGACTGATTAATTTGACAACTCACTACTCGAATATGAAAGGATTGCATTGTGAAAAAGACGGCCTCCAATTATGGTTTTATCTGACAACCACGTCCGTGACTACATCAATTCAGGTACACAAAGTCACGGGTACTCAGAATTACATGAAATGAATAAGATCAAATAATATCACAGGTATCACTTCTTCCATAGTGCCCCAACTCAATTATCGTCACCATATCATCTGTAGTTAACCCCGAGTATGATGTCTATAAATAGCGCTACCCCCAATATGATATTTGTTCAAGTCATAACAATAGTAATATATCTACAATTACTATTATTATTAATTTTTTTATTTTATGAACAATGTCTTCAAGAGGTGCAGGAAGTTCACGCCGGCAAAGAAATCCGAAAGTGTGGCTGCTACCTCCATTTACTTATGACTACAAGAGCGAAAAGTACTCGAGTCCGAAGGATTATTATGCTGGTATCCGAGCATAATGGGCGTTCAGGGTAACGGAGCAAGAAGGATTGTTTAATGATCTACGTAACTTTGGGGCACCGGTACCTCATCGTCGTTCATTGACCATGGCTAGACGAAATGTGAGTGACTATGAAAAAGTAGTTAGCAGAATTAAGAAGGAGAACAACAGAATGTTGATGCGGAGATGTCGACATTTCATGCTTCAGCTAGCCACCGAAATGGCAGAAGCAAGCAATAGAGATTTGACAGTGATTGAGCGAAATAATGTCTTAAACAATGAAAAATATCTCTCTGACTACTACATGTCAGATGAGAAATCAAACACCTTTATCTTTCATATATGTTTGTATGTTGTGTCGTATCTTCGTTACTGGAGTATAAGACAATGTTGTTGTTCATCTAACTTACGGATGTATTTCAAGTATTTGTTATATGAACCTGAAGTTTATGAAATAACTAGATTTATAAGTATTTTCTTTATTAGTTCATGACTTTCTTTATTGAATTGCAATGAGTTAATGAATGTTCTGGATTAATGAATGGATTAATGTATGTTGAATTATGTGAATACTTAAGGTTATTTTTATTTATTTTTTTTTTTTTCAAACATGATATACAACTCCATTTTTTGTACCCACTTTATAGATTCAGTGATGTGTGAAGAAGATGATTGGTTGATAATCAGATAATATTTAATTATCAACCAATCATCTTCTTGACATATTTATAAAATTTTGAAGTATTTCAAACAAATATTTACATGTTAGATGTTTATGAAGACATTTTAAAAAACTTAAACTTATTTTAAAAATTTGTGATAATAATTTTTTTTATCATTTTTATGAGAGTATTTTATGAAACCCAACCCGGGAGAGAGAGAGACAAATAGAGAAAATAAAATTCAGGTTTGTGCTTTCAAATTTGTAGACACTAGGAGTGTCATGAAAATTTACCCCCACCAATTATCCCACAAAATGAAATTAAAATAGAAATATAATATCATGAATACAAATAAACACAAAATCACAACAATGCTGCATTGCATAACAACAATATATTGTACAAGTTCACATTAGAAACATATAAAACTTAATGCACCATCTATTCCAATAGAACATGGAAAATGATAGGGAGAGGAAAACAAATGCATTTTGACAAATAAAACAGAATTTGTTAGCTGGAGAAACAATCTCAAAGCCAAGTGGTTGGTCTAATTAGGGGACTAATAAAGTTACGACAGACGAACTGCCGCATTCACCAGCACAGAAAACATAACAGGTAGCCCAGTCAAAAGCTTCCCTTAACTGGGGCTCGTCAAATATTGATTCTCTAGGTAAAGAATTTCAATCTCCATTAGGAAAGAAGAAAGAGTCGCCTTCCAATTCTTGGAAGTCCAGTCAAAATAATGACTCTGGTAAGGAATAGGGGGTTGACAGAAAACTAAACTTGGGGGCTGGACAAACAAGCTCAAAGCCAAGTGGTTGGTCCAGTTAGGGGACTAATAAAGTTCAGACAAACGAACTACCACCTTCAACAACACATAAAACAGATTGGGAGTAGCTCGATGAAAAGCTTCCCTTAACTGGGGCTCGTCAAATAATGATTCTCTAGGTAAAGAATTTCAATCTCCATCAGGAAAGAAGAAAGAGTCGCCTTCCAATTCTTGAAAGTCCAGTCAAAATGATGACTCTAGTAAGGAATGGGGGGTTGACAGAAAACTAAACTTGGGAGCTGGACAAACAAGCTTAAAGCTAAGTGGTTGGTCTAGTTGGGGGACTAATAAAGTTAGACAAACGAACTACCGCCTTTAACAACACATAAAACAGATTAGGAGTAGCTCGGTGAAAAGCTTCCCTTAACTGGGGCTCGTCAAATAGTGATCCTCTAGGTAAAGGATTTCAATCTCCATCAGGAAAGAAGAAAGAGTCGCCTTCCAATTCTTGAAAGTCCAGTCAAAATGATGACTCTGGTAAAGAATGGGGGGTTGACAGAAAACTAAACTTGGGAGCTGGACAAACAAGCTCAAAGCCAAGTGGTTGGTCCAGTTGGGGGACTAATAAAGTTCAGACAAACGGACTACCGCCTTCAACAACACATAAAACAGATTGGGAGTAGCTCGGTGAAAAACTTCCCTTAACTGGGGCTCGTCAAATAGTGATCCTCTAGGTAAAGAATTTCAATCTCCATCAAGAAAGAAGAAAGAGTCGCCTTCCAATTCTTGAAAGTCCAGTCAAAATGATGACTCTGGTAAGGAATGGGAGGTTGACAGAAAACTAAACTTGAGGGCTAGACAAACAAACTCAAAGCCAAGTGGTTGGTCTAATTAGGGGACTAATAAAGTTCAGACAAACGAACTACCGCCTTCAACAACACATAAAACAGAACAGGTAGCTCGGTGAAAAGCTTCCCTTAACTGGGGCTTGTCAAATAGTGATCCTCTAGGTAAAGAATTTCAATCTCCATCAGGAAAGAAGAAAGAGTCGCCTTCCAATTCCTGGAAGTCCAGTCAACATGATGACCCTGGTAAGGAATGGGGGGTTGACAGAAAACTAAACTTGGGGGCTGGACAAACAAGCTCAAAGCCAAGTGGTTGTTCCAGTTGGGGGACTAAGTTTAAAACCCAATTGGTTTTACTTGATTTGCTTGTCAAAATATCTATTTACAATTAATTATACCGAAACAGATTGTGTTATGCAACTCTTTAAAGAAATTGACGATTCTCTTAGTATAGAATAGCAATCAACGAAAGGCCAAAAATGTAAGAAACTAGACTTCTAAACAGTTCTAATGACGCTGATTTGAGATTTTCCGGATTTATACCCAAAGAGAACAACACTTCCGAAATTACTGTTTAACACTAATTTTCTGGACATATTTGAATGCACCAGTTAATATAGATTTTGACTCCAAAAATTATGAGAAAATTCTGATATGCAATTGAATATGTAATTAATCAACTGTAAAAATTCTTTACCTAGAGGATCAGTATTTGACTTAGTGCACAGGCTTTGGTTTTCTCGATTTTTTTATTACAGTGACAACTCATCTCTTATTGATATATGTCGGATTCTCAATTCAGAAAGTCACATGGCAACAGTGAATTCACTGATTTAGCTTATAGTGAGCATGCCCTTATGTTGTCGGTATATGCAGATGGATTGTCAAGTCATGTGACTTGGTGCACAGGCATTGCTTTTCTCTGTTTTCTGATTACAGTGACAACTCATCTATTATTAATATATGTGGAATTGTCAATTCAGAAAGTCACATGGCAACAGTTAATTCACTGATTTACCTTACAGTGAGCATGCCCTTATTTTGTCGGTATATGCAGATGGATTGTCAAGTCACGTGACTTGGTACACAGTATTTGCTTTTCTCTGTTTTGTCATTCTAGTGACAACTCATACCTTGTTCGTATATGTGGGATTGTCATGCAGAGGCATCTTTCTAAAGCCGTTCATAACCAACTATTTAAACGACTAAAGGTGAAGACACAACCTTACAACTCATTTCGCCCTACGAAATTATCATTCATTTGTTTAAAAAAATTAGCATGGCTACACGATTCATGAGAGGGAGTGGGAATCGCAGAGGTGGTAGGAACTTGCAAAGGAGTGACAGTTCACGACAAGGAGGGGGAAGGGGACGTGGCGATGCTGAAGATGAAACAACAATACCTGTTTTAGATTATGCTTGTGGTTATCGTGATAGGTTTGGGAAGCGACATTTTTTGATGCCCAAGTATTATCGAGTTCAAGGAGGTTCATGTATGGACCCATCTGACAATCAAACAGGATATGGTTTATCTGACACTGCTCGTCTCAAGTGGCCCGCACTATTTATAGAGCGCGTACAGCTAGAAACCTTAAGTCGGGAAAATCAACTTAAGGTGCCAAAAGCACGCTCTGTTGAGATCCAAAAGGAAGATCCTGATAATGTTGATCGACTATGTGAAAGACTACAACGTGAGATTTCTCAAATGCGTCGTAGGTTAGTCCGCGATATGCAACTATACATAGTGAAGAAGGATGCCCAGAAGAACAGAATAGAACCAAATGTTGCGGCTATCAAGGGTATCATGGAGGATCCTGAACTTGTCTCTGACGTTGAGCTTTCGGATTATTCAGACTCTGAGATTGCCGATTTAAGCGCGAATTAGGTGTTAATGTCTACATTTCGGCAATATTAGGTCATGCATTAATATGTAATGTCTGTGTTAGACTAAGTGTTTCCGTAATGAGTTTGTCAGATTATCTGCCTAATAGTTGTCTGTCTAACTGTTATGTTTATGTATTGTGTGTTCAGTTCAGGGTGTCCAGGATGTATGTATTGTGTGTTTAGTTCATGGTGTCCAGAATGTATTTTTGTGGGAGACTTATGTCTGTACTACCTATGTAACTGGAAACTGTTACATTTGCAACTTCAGTTATATTGTTTTCATGCCTGTATGAGTATTTAGTAAATTAGTGACTTCATATATTATGTATTAAGTTTTATTACAAAAATGTTGACAAAATTTATTTTATGAGAAATACACATTCTTTTAACTTGTTCATCATCTCAATCGTGACAATCCAAAAATGTAACCATTATTCATTGAATATAACAAATAGCGTTGTCATTCTTACAAAAAATACACTACCAATTGAATAAAACAAATAATCTTTCCATTCATTCATTCATTGCACAACATCAGTCTTATGAAATAAGCGAAACCAATTGAATCACAATAACATCAACTCCAACCCAATATTTACATTACATAAGTTCCTGTTCGTAATCGGAATTCAAATTATATACAAGTTACATTACATAGCAAAAAACGGAAAACGTACCATTCGTATGTAAAAAATACATCACCAAAATTTGAGGTCTTTCTCTTCTTCCTTCTTGCTGCAGCTCTCGTGGTAGCCTTCGTCTTCTTGGCCTACTCCGCGGTGCTCTTCGCGTGTCACTCTTCGTCGTTGTTCGTCGAACTGCACAGTGTCTGGATGTGCTTCGGACTGTAGACCATGTATATCACCTTCTAACCCAAAACAAAGATGAAAGAAAAAAAAAATTTAATGAAAACGGCTAGAAAACGGTTTTACTAAACCGGTTTTCTAAATTACATTATCACATTCTAACCCAAAACAAAGACAAAAGACAAAAAATATATATTTAAATGAAAACGGCTTTAGTAAAGCCAAAATAAATTTCTAAATAACACCTTCTAACCCAAAACAAAGACAAAAGAAAAAAAAAAAAATTTACGTGAAAATGGCTTTAGTAAAGCCAAAAAAAATTTCTGAATTACATTATCACCTTCTAACGCAAAACAAAGACAAAAGAAAAAAAAAATTACATGAAAACGGCTTTAGTAAAGCCAAAAAAAATTCCTGAATTACTCCTTCTAACCCAAAACAAAGACAAAAGAAAAAAAAAAAATTAACATGAGAACGGCTTTAGTAAAGCCAAAAAAATTTTATGAATTACATTATCACCAAAACAATGACAATAGAAAAAATAAAATTAATAAAATAAAATTTAAATGAACAGTAAAAACGTGGTTTCAATCCACGCTTATTGTAATGAACAGTGAAAGCGTGATTCACAATCACGTTTTCTTCAAAAAACAAAATTCAAACAATATGCACAGTAAAAGCGTGGTTTGGAATCACGTTTTCTTCAGAAAATAAATTTATGTTAAAAGCGTGGTTTGTAATCACGCTTTTTTAATTAAAAGTGTGGTTTGTAATAGCGCTTTCACTACTCATCAAATTTTTTGCTCCAAATAATAAAAGCGTGATTTGTGATAGCGCTTTAGCCTAGTTTAAAAATTCCGTCCAAACTAAGCTTAATTTAAAAATTAAGATAGTAAATTGGCTTAATATGAAAAAAGCCTCTAAATATCGAGCTGCGGAGCGCTTGCTTGACATGCTAGTCCACTACAATCAGGTACTATCCCATCAATTGAGCTGAGTATAAATCCTGGTGTATTCTTTTACTTTCTGTGAACTAGTTATTATGTGTCAAACAGAAATTGGGGGAAAACTATTATAATGTCAAGGACTGAACAATTGCGTTGGTTTCCTTTCTGACAGACTTCCGATGTTTTGCATTATGAAGTGCTGGATATCCCTCTGCCAGAATTGCAATGTCTAAAAACACTGAAAGTTGCTTTTCATCATGCAACAAAGGACGAGGTTCATCTTTGATTTGATACTACAGACGTCATCACACCAAAACCTCAGTCATCTTCTAAGTTTTGTACTGTCTGTCCTAATCTAGTTTAAACTTTATTCAGGTGGTGATTCACAATATTAGATTGCCCAGACAGAGCACTGTGGGGGATGTGCTTGATGAACTCAAGACAAAGGTAAGTTTTTGCTCTAGTTAATAGCTCATATTGTGCATTATTTTCTATAAAAATCATAATGAAGTTTCCTGACAACATAATCCCTAAAATTCCAAAAAATCTAACCCCTTTCCCACTACTCTGTTTTCAGCATTGAGAATCATGTTCTGATAAATATTCTGTTATTCTGGTCTTCACCTCACTAAATACATGTTATGCAAGTATGCATTATGACAACCAAGGGGAGGTTTTTATTGATTGATTCCTCTTTGTCCCAACTCCATCATCTCATTTTTTTTTTCGCTATCAATTTGATAGAAAGCTTGGTCCGCCACTTCTCTGTTCAAACATGCATAGAAAGCACATGCATTGCCATAGTTATTGTTTGGAGCCTGAGGGAGTGTATATCACAATTTCTTTAAGAAATTATTCAAATCAAATATACTTAGGCAGTATCTTTATGCTCAATCTTAGCTCTTGCAAGAGCACATCTTTTATTGTCTAGGTTAAAATTTATTCAAGCTTGCTACATTCTGGAACAGGCTGAGTTGTCTCATCCAGATGCGGAACTTAGACTGCTTGAAGTCTTCTATCACAAAATATACAAGGTAATGATCCAGTTGGCATTTATTGACATTGACATCGTTGATTGTCCATTTTTTGCACACCACACAAAATAATAAAAAAATGGACTTGAAAATCAGAGTGTGGTGCAAAAGAAGTAAATAATAAAAAATAGAGGAAAAAATGGGAGGACTGGAAGCTTTCGCTTCCTGGTGGAAATGATTGCGTTTGTGTGACTTGAAAAATGCTTTTTGAATTTAACCTTACGGGTTTATGTGGTTTTGTCATCTAAAGTTTGTCAATTTTAAAATGTAATGCATTTTAAATTTACTCAAATTCTGTTTCATCTAGTACATACATTGTGCCTTATATAATGAGATCTGCAATTTTGCTGTCTTATTCTTGCAGATCTTTCCCCTGAATGAAAAAATTGAGAATATAAATGATCAATATTGGACACTGCGGGCAGAAGAGGTAAGTTTCCGTTCTACCTTCTATTTTTCTATTCTTTTCCTTTTGAAAGGTTGTTGAATGTTGAATTTTAGACTTATTTATATGACCTCACAGAACAGAGAAAATGCTGAGAGATATAGTCCTCTAGAGTCTAGACATAGCAATATTTTCATAAAGTTTAGAGTCTACAGGAATGTGTGTTATTTGAGTAAATTTTGTATTGATCTAATCTAAGCAACTTGATTTTGAGAATGATAAGCAAAGTGATGCATACTGAGGATGCTTTTTTATTTTTATTTTTTAAATAAGTGGACTGCTACCACCCAGTTTTTCTTCTCTGTTTTATATCACCAGGTATATGACACACTGTATTATTTGTCTTCATTATTTCTTTAATGATTGTTTCCAAACAAGGAACCAATCATGAGGATCCACGAAAGAGAGGTGCCATAGCATCTCTTTTTACAATTAAGTATTGGCAATAATATCGGAATTATACATGCAACACAAGTTTATGTTCATTTGGTTAGAGTATAGGATGTGGAATTGTAGGACAATGCTGTCGTCGTCACTATTGTACCACATTGATTGATTGTCACTAGGAGTGCTGCCCCAAAAAACATACTAAAAGCTCAGGCTATTGAGCATAGGAATGTTGATTTGAAATTAGGGGCAGCCACTTTGTGCAGGTAATGTCCCTCCTGGCATCATATATTGGCAGGACCAACAATGGGTACTGGCTTTTTAATTTATTTTTTTTTAAAAGCTTTGGTTTTATTTATTCAATAAATGTTACTGGTGCTTGTGATTAAATAGATAACCTCCTCTTTCCTTCTCAGATTCCCGAAGAGTAAAAGAATCTTGGTCCTCTTGATCGCTTGATTCATGTTTACCATTTCACGAAGAAGACTGGGCAAAACCAAATGGTATGGAAACATTTAGGCTGCATTTGGATTGATGTATTTGAAATAAAAGGATTTGGACTCTAATCCTTTAATCAGAATAGCTCAAATTTGGATATGACAGTTTAGATATGGGTTTCAAGATTGAATTTGAGAGCTTTACCATGATAGGTTATGATGGATTTGAAATAATAATATGAAAATAGTTATTTGAAATCCTTTGTATGGATCATTTTTGTGTAAAGATTATAATAAAATAATTATTCTCTTGCTCTACTCTTATCTTCTTCTTAGTTTCTCAATTTATCTATTAGCAGTCTCATATTTCTATAAAGTTATCTATCCAAATGTAAACTTAATGTTTATGGTTGCCACATTGTCAAGTCATGATTGCTATTCTTACCAAAATAACTACTAATATTGAGGTAATAAACTCAAGATATATAATTGTGTCCTTAGGCATCTATCTTTTTCCACGACAGCAAGTCCAAAATTTTGGGGAACTTTTTTTTTGGTAGTACATGAAGGTGAAACTTTTAAAGTGCGGGTTCAAAAGAAATTGCAGGTTCCGGATGAGGAATTCTGTAAGGTATACCATAATGTTATCTTGAAATTTTATCCTTCTTACTGTTGTATCCACCGTCATGAAATTGGGATTTTTCTCTTCTTTTTTCTGTTTTGTCCCTTTGTGTTTATCGTTCACTTACCTTTTTTGTGAGTCACAGTGGAAGTTTGCATTTCTGTCAATGGGCCTTCCTGAATACTTGCAAGACACAGATGTTGTGACCAACCGTTTTCGGGTGGGCATATCAAACGTGACTTTTATGTTATAATGTTTATAGATTTTGTTGATAAATATGGAGCAGTGCAAACCAGAACTCTAATCTTGCATACAAATGAAATATATACATACAACATATACCAGGTCTACTGACCCCAGCATTCTATATTACTTTTGACCCCCTAGGTTGGGGTGAAAACTCCAAAACTAGTGTTCCTTACTGACCATGTCTTGTGACACAGAATTGCTTACCCCCTCTTTCCATAGAGGAGGGATAAAGAAAAAGTTTTTAAGTTTCTTTTTTTTTGCTTTTGTTTTTTCTTCAAATTTGAATTCCATGTTTGAATTTATTTTCTTCTAGAGAAGGGATGTTTACGGTGCTTGGGAGCGGTGCCTTGGGTTGGAGCACTCTGATACAGCTCCAAAAAGGGCCTATCATGTCACGCCCTCAAAATTAAACCCATTAAATATAACAGTCGTGCTACATAACTCGAAACCAAGGCCCCCCTAATCCCCCGAAATCAAAACGACGCCGTTTCGGCGTTTTGGTTCAATCAGAAGAAGAAGCAGACGGGAAGAAGAAGAAGGGAAGAAGGGAAGAAGAAGAAGGGAAGAAGGGAAGAAGGGAAGAAGAAGAAGCAGAAGCAGAGGCAGACGGCGGCGGCGGACCGACGATCGGCGGAGCTGCGACGAACGGCGGAGCTGCGACGATCCGACGCTCTGCGACGAACGGCGGAGCTGCGACGATCCGAAGCTCAGCCGGAATGCAGGGGCCATTTGTGTGTGTGTGTCTGCCTCTGCTTCTGCTTCTTCTTCTTCCCTTCTTCCCTTCTTCTTCTTCTTCTTCTTCCCTTCTTCTTCCCTGCGTTTTGAGCTCGAAAATGGCAGAAAAAAAAGAAAAAAAAAAAGAAAAAAACCTAATGCCCAAAACGACGTCGTTTTGGGCATTAGGGGGATTCGGGGAGACAAATTTTCGAGCTCTCAAGCTTTATTCTAAATATAAAGCAAGGCATGCATTATTAAAAGAAAAACATTATATTATCTAAATCATCAGAGTAGTACGAAATAAAACATCAAAATAAATGCCCTACGGGCTTACATCTTGCCAAGCCAACACTTTGACACAATTTCATGAGTTCTAACTCAAAACAAGTAAAGCCCTAGGCTTGAATGTTTACATATTTCAAATAAAACAACTAAAGCAAATAAGACAAGTCTTCAAGTCCAAATCCTCACAAGCTAAGTCTTTGGAGGTAGTGAACCACCTGAACCTGAAAATGAAGTTCCCATATAGGGTGAGCCACAGCCCAGTAGAAAAATACTAAACCAAGCATAAGAATTAACTAAAGCATTAGCATTCGATACATGGTTAACACAAGATAATCAATTTCCAATTTCATGACACGAATGTCTACATTGTCTATGACATATTGTCTATGACACCTTTCACTTTCCAATATTTATTTAACCTTCCAATTATAACATTATGGCTCAGAACCTGGCCAACTATAATAGTGATCCAAATGTCACAAAATAAATGAGACTAAAGCTCAAACCACAGCACTTCCATACTTCAAACTGATACACATTATAAGGATGTATCATAAACACTTCAATATAAATAAGCACACATAAAAGTGATGCTAATGGAGTCCATCCCCTATCTTCTCCCAAATATATCCGGTTTAGAAGTCCATCCCCTATCTTTCCCTAAACCGTGGAGTTCATCCCCTATCTCCTCCAACAAAATGCATATGCAATGAAACACACAATTGCCATATACAATACATAATCAATACAAGCAATGTTCTGTATTAATTCAACAGTCAACATAAGTGACATAATTCCAGTTATACCTAAGCCACATGCAAGGTCTACAACAATCAATGGCTATCCTCCACCGATAGCCCAAAACAGTTATTTCTAAACAAGAAATAAATACAACAATGAATGTAAATTCAACATTCTCATAGGTAAGTATTTAAACTACCCACTATATCATCAATTCACTAAATTTCCCCAATTCCATGAATTAAACTAAATTCCACAATCTTTCTTTAAATTAATTACATAAATTAATCTATGACAAAACCCTAAGGTTTCTCCCAAAATTACCAAACTACCCCCCCCCCCCACATACCAAAATACCAACACCTAGGATTTAAAACGTATAAATGGAGTAGGAAATCCCTACCTCGAAGCAAGAACCCAAAAAGAAGAAGACGTAGGTGATAGCCCAAACTCCAAAGTGCTCCAAATCAACAACCGTTCAGATTAAACGGAAGCCCTCGACCCACTCTACCTTTTTAATGAAAGAACTAGGTTAGATACTCACTCTAAATAGATGAAACCTAGGAGAGAAGATGAGTTGGGAGAGAGAGAACTCGTAATCTAGGGTTTTATAACCTGAAAGGGGCTGAAAAATTGCTTTAAAACGCTAAAACACGATTTTATACCCAGCCGATCCGCTCGAGCGGACAAACCCCCGCTCGAGCGGACACTCACAGACTCCCGCTCGAGCGGACAATCCCACACTCGAGCGGCGGATGCACACTCCCAGCATCTCGACAAACCAGGTCCCCGCTCGAGCGTCCAAATCCCCGCTCGAGCGTCACTCACACACTCCCGCTCGAGCGGCCCAACTCCCGCTCGAGCGTCCAACCCTGCACAAGAAATACTGGATGGGTGTTTTTCCCGCTCGAGCGCCAAAACCCCCGCTCGAGCGGACAAGCTAAAATCTGGGCAACTAGTTTTGATTCCTAAGCTCAACCAACCTGTTCCAAACCCGCCCAACACATCCTATAACTCCAAAATAAGAAAATATAGGACGACAACAACCATAAAACCACAAATATAACAGCGGAATCCACGGAACGTAAGTCCGGATACAATAATCAAATGGGAAAAAGACCGGGGTCGCTATAACCTCCCCCCCTTAAAAGAATTTCGTCCCCGAAATTAAGCATGAGTTTGTAAAAAAAAACAAGTTTTTCTCAATTCCCAATGATATTGTAAAACAATAAACAACAACTTGACCCAATACCGGTCACTTCATCTCTTATCAAGAGGTATCTCACAATATGTATAAACCAACATATATCTCAACCTGCATCAATATTATGCATTATTCTTTTCAATGTTAACAAATTCCATATCATATTCAATCTCATGATACAAACAACACATTCAATATATAAATGTTATATTCCACTTCCATAAAAAGGCAAGTTCAAAATGCTAACATTAAATCCAAAACATTCTCAATGTTTTCCAACTTATGACATATATAAAATTCTCAAGTTCAACAATATTACAAAAATCTATATATAAGATTTCTAATCACTAAATATGTCCGGATATTTCTCACGGACTTCCAACTCACGTTCCCAAGTGGCTTCCTCCACTCCGTGATGTTTCCACAAAACTTTCACCAAAGGGATGGTTTTGCCTCGCAAAACTTGATCCCGCCTATCCAAGACCCGAACCGGTCTCTCCTCATACGAGACATCCTCATCAACAACTAAGTCAGTCCAATCCAGTACATGCGATGGATCCGGCTCATACTTCCGAAGCATACTCACATGAAACACGTCATGAACTCCGGATAACTGCGGTGGCAAAGCTAAACGATAGGCAGCCTCGCCAATCCTCTCAAGGATCTCAAAAGGCCCAATAAACCGAGGGGACAACTTCCCGCTCTTCCCAAACCTCATTAAACCCCGCCTAGGTGATATCTTCAAAAAGACATGATCACCCACCTCGAATACCAAAGGTCTCCTCCTACGGTCGGCATAAGATTTCTGACGACTCTGTGCTGTAACCAGCCTCTTACGGATAAGCTCAACTTTCTCCGTTGTTTCCCTCACCAACTCCGGACCCAACAGAGGTGCATCACCCACCTCGGCCCAACAAACAGGAGATCTACACGGTCGGCCATACAAGGCCTCAAACGGTGCCATACCGATACTAGACTGAAAACTGTTGTTGTAGGCAAACTCCACTAATGGCAAGTGCCTCTCCCACGACCCACTAAAGTCGAGAACACAACCCCGAAGCATATCCTCAAGGATCTGAATAGTACGCTCGGACTGTCCCGTCAGTCTGAGGGTGATAAGCCGTGCTAAAGTCAACTTAGTGCCTAAAGCACTCTGCAAACTCTGCCACAACCTGGCAGTAAAACGAGGATCTCTATCTGAGACGATCGTACTGGGACCCCGTGCAACCTCACTATGTCCCGGATATATAAGTCGGCAAGATGATCTACCGAATCTCTAACACGCATAGGAATGAAGTGCGCCGACTTCGTCAACCGGTCTACAACCACCCAAATAGCATCACTACCCCGCTGAGTCCTCGGAAGACCCACAACGAAGTCCATAGTGACATGCTCCCACTTCCACTCGGCAATAGGCAAGGGTTGCAACAAACCCGCTGGCCTCTGATGCTCAGCCTTCACTTGCTGACAAGTAAGGCACCTAGATACGAAAGCTGCCACATCTCTCTTCATACCCCGCCACCAAAACTGGCGACTCAAATCCCGGTACATCTTAGTACCTCCCGGATGCACCGCAAGGCGCGAATGATGAAACTCTCGGAGTACCTCCCCTCGGCAAGACTCCGGCACAAACAGACGGTCTCGGTATCTCACACTCAGGTCGGGATACACCGTCAAACCCTTCTCAACCTTCCCAATGGAAATCTTCTCTCGGAGAGATTCTACCTCAAGATCACCCCTCTGAGCCTCTAACACTCGAGTCACAAGTGTAGGCTGTGCAACAACAGAAAATAAGGCCGCAGCCTCAACGGATTCGCCCAGATGCAAATCAAACTCCCCAACTGCACCCAACATCTCCCACTCCCGGATGGCTATACTAGCTAAGTCACCAACAGATTTCCTACTAAGGGCATCGGCCACAACATTGGCCTTCCCCGGATGATAGTGCAACTCGAAGTCATAATCCTCAATGAACTCCATCCACCTCCTCTGCCTCAAATTCAAGTCTTTCTGTGTAAACAGATATTTCAGACTCTTATGATCCGAGAATACCTCGAACCTCTCACCATAAAGATAATGCCTCCAAATCTTCAAGGCAAAGATCACAGCTGCTAATTCTAAATCATGCGTAGGGTAATTCTTCTCATGAATTTTCAACTGACGTGAGCCATATGCAACCACTTTCCCCTCTTGCATCAACACACAACCCAGACCCTCTCGTGAGGCGTCACAATAGACTGCATAACCCAACCCTCTCTCCGGAATAATCAAGACAGGAGCGGTGGTCAGTCTAACTTTCAACTCCTGAAACGACTTTTCACAAGTCTCACTCCATACAAATTTGACTCCCTTCCGAGTCAATCTAGTCAAAGGTGAAGCTAACCTGGAGAAATCCTTCACAAAACGGCGATAATACCCAGCTAATCCCAGAAAACTGCGGATCTCAAACACACTCTTAGGCTGTGCCCAATCTTGCACTGCCTCAGTCTTGGATGTATCAACAGACACCCCTTCCCCAGAAACTACATGGCCTAAGAACTTCACCTCTTCTAGCCAGAACTCACACTTCCCGAACTTAGCATAAAGCTTATGGGCTCTAAGTAACTCAAGCACCACTCTCAAGTGTGCCTCGTGCTCCTCCTCTGAAGGTGAATAAATCAGAATGTCGTCCACGAAGACAACTACAAAACGATCTAAGAATTCCCGGAAGATCCGGTTCATCAAATCCATAAACACTGCCGGTGCATTGGTGAGCCCAAATGGCATCACCAGGAACTCATAATGACCATACCGCGTACGGAATGCCGTCTTAGGAATATCCTCCTCCCTGACTCTCAACTGGTGGTAACCCGATCTCAAATCTATCTTAGAGAAACAACGGGAACCCTTCAACTGGTCAAACAAATCATCAATACGGGGCATAGGATACTTATTCTTAACCGTAGCCCGATTCAATTTCCTGTAATCAATACACAATCTCAAAGCACCACCTTTCTTCTTAGCAAAGAGGGCCGGTGCTCCCCACGGCGAAACACTAGGACGGATATAGCCCTTATCTAACAACTCCTGGAGTTGAACCTTCAACTCAACTAACTCGGCTGGGGCAAAACGGTAAGGTGCCATAGAAATCGGCGCCGTGCCGGGCACTAAATCAATAGAGAACTCAATCTCTCGCTGAGGTGGCAAACTAACAAGATCCTCGGGAAAAACGTCCGAATACTCACAAACCACCCTCGGCAACACAATCTGGGTCTCATCACCCTCACTAATCGAAAGACTAGCAAGTAGACCACTAAGCTCACTCCGCCCTCGCGGATCATACTCCGGTGGTAAAACACTACCAACCCGGTCCCCCAGAAAACGAAACACTCCCCGTTCACGGTACAACAAGTGACCCTCTGACGGTAGCAATCAATAACTGCCCGGTATGACGACAACCAGTCCATACCCAAAATAACATCAAAGCCCTTCATGGGCATAACTACAAAAGAGAAAGGGATTCTATGATCATCGACCTCTATATCACAACCCCTAACACCTTGTTTCAAAATCAATTCACCCCCAAGAGGTGACACTACACAAATAGGAGATGCTAACTGTGCTAACTCCAACTCCAAAACAGATGCAAATGCAGCAGACACAAAGGAATGAGATGCACCCGTATCGATCAAAACATTAGCAACTGAATTGCAAAACAAGAAGGTACCTCTCACAACAGATGGAGCCGGTACAGGATCCTGCGCGGTAACAGCATACACGCGCCCAGACAACCTCTGATCAACCTGCTCACCCCTCGGAGCATAAGACTGCTGCACAGACTGGGACGAAGAACCCCCAGATTGGCCCTCGAGGCCTGAACTGACTGAGCAGGCAGCTGACTCTGAGTCTGCCTCGAACTAGATGCACCAGGTGTGCCACTCAACTGCGGGCAAAACCTCTTCATGTGCCCCGGCTGACCACACTGAAAACAAGAGAGCGGCTGGCCTCTACCCTGACTCTGGCTCTGAGATCGAGCCGAAGAAGATGCTGCTCTCTGAACTCCTCCCCTCTGAGGACAAACTGGAGACTTGTGACCCAGCTGGCCACACTTGAAACAGGTAATGTCTCCCTGACTGCCTTTCCCAGAACTAGCACTCGGCACTGGAAAAGTGGATCTAGAAAAACTACTCTGAGGCTGCTGAGGAGTGAAGCCTCTCTGCCTCCTGCCATCACTCTGGCCATCCTGACTCCTCTTAGAGCCTTTCTGCCTTTCCCCCTCTTCCTGCATCATAGTCTCGGTATGGGCTGCTGCATCAACCAATCGCCCAAAATCCCTAATCATAGATCCGACAACTCTCAGCATAAGGCCACGCCTCAACTTCTTCTCAAACTCAATGCAACGGCGTTCCTCAGTCGCCACCAACTCAGGTGCAAACCTGGACAAACTAGTGAATGCAGCCTCAAACTCGGCCACCGATAAACTGTTCTGCTCCAGATGGCGGAACTGATCTCTCAACTTCTCCTGAACAGCTGGAGACAGGTACTTCTCCTGAAAAGCATCAACGAAAGCCTTCCAAGTACCTCCAATACGACCCTTGGTGAACTTCCACCACTGACCCGCATCCCCCTTCAGCTGGAACGATGCCAGGGTCACCTTCAACCCCTCGTCTTCGATGCCTCTCAAACGTTTTCGTTGTCTGTTCGAGCCATTCGTCTGCCTTAAGCGGCTCGCTAGGATCACCTAAAAATTCGTCCGGGTGAGACCGGAAGAATTCCCTCTTCAGAAAAGAAGGTCCTGTATCTGCAGCAACAACAGCCTGGGCTGGATTCGCAGCCCTCAGAATGTCAACTGACGCCTGAAATACCCCTGCTATCCCTTGGGCCAAAGCACCCATAAACTGCTGTCCTACTGGCTCGGCTACATTGGCCTGGCCAACACCCTCCTGAACTGCCGGAATTTCCTCCGGTATAGGCACTTCCTGCCTGGCCTGCCTACCACGCCTACCACGACCTCGTCCTCGTCCTGACATCCTAATAAAGGAAACAAAGACGTTAGCACTCTAAATAATGTGCCAAAACTATAACACTCACGTCCTAATACATTGGACAACAATAAATCACACCACGTAAGCACATAATCACATAAGCACCTACGAATTTCATTCCTGGATAATGATAGTCCTGAGGCGCCACTAAAGTTCCGGTTGGAAACAACATTGATCAAGTGCCTTTCCAACAAGACTTTCAGAGACTCAAGGATCCAATCAACATCCTAGGAACTACATTCCATACCCACATAATCACATAAACATGTTATCATATAAGCATGTAATCATTACACTAAGTCTCTATCAAACGAGACGAACCCAATGTGATACTAATCACTTCCCACGTACCCAAGGTATTCGAACCCGGTACGCTCTGATACCAAGTTGTCACGCCCTCAAAAATAAACCCATAATACATAATATTAACATGCGGAATTATAAGGAAATAACGTATCTTATTCCATTCATCAGAGTACCATGAAATATAAACATCATAATAAATGCCCTATGGGCTTACATCTTGCCAAGCCAACACTTGGACACAATTCCATGAGTTCTAACTCAAAAACAAATAAAGCCCTAGGCTTGAAAGTTTACAAGTTGTTCAAATAAAACAAATAAAATAAGCAAGTCTTCGAGTCCAAATCCTCACAAGCTAAGTCCTTGGAGGTAGTGAACCACCTGAACCTGAAAATGAAGTTCCCATATAGGGTGAGCCACAGCCCAGTAGAAAAATACTAAACCAAGCATAAGAATTAACTAAAGCATTAGCATTCGATACATGGTTAACACAAGATAATCAATTTCCAGTTTCATGACACGAATGTCTACATTGTCTATGACACCTTTCCCTTTCCAATATTTATTCAACTTTCCAATTATGTCATTATGGCTCAGAACCTGGCCAACTATAATAGTGATCCAGATGTCACAAAAATAAATGAGACTAAAACTCAAACCACAACACTTCCATACTTCCAACTGATACACATTATAATGATGTATCATATCAACAACAAATAGAAATATTTCTATTATAATTAAGCACACACATAAGTGATGCTACTGGAGTCCATCCCCTATCTCCTCCCAAACAATAAAACACTTCAATATAAATAAGCACACACAAAAGTGATGCTAATGGAGTCCATCCCCTATCTCCTCCCAACAATTCCGGTTTAGAGGTCCATCCCCTATCTTCCCCTAAACCGTGGAGTTCATCCCCTATCTTCTCCAAACAATATGCATATGCAATGAAACACACAATTGCCATATACAACACATAATCAATACAAGTAATGTTCTGTATTAATTCAAAAGTCAACATAAGTGACTTAATTCCAGTTATACCTAAGCCACATGCAAGGTCTACAACAATCATGACTATCCTCCACCGATAGCCCAAAACAGTTATTTCTAAACAAGAAATAAATACAACAATGAATGTAAAATCAACATTCTCATAGGTAAGTATTTAAACTACCCAACTATATCATTAATCTCATAATTTCCCCAACTTCATGAATTAAACCCAAATCCACATTTTTCCCTTAAATTAATTATACAAATTAATCTAAGCCAAAACCCTAAGGTTTCTCCCAAAATTACCAAACCACCCCCACATACCAAAGTACCAACACTTAGGATTAAAGCGTATAAATGGAGTAGGAAATCCCTACCTCGAAGCAAGAACCCAAAAAGAAGAAGACGGAGATGATAGCCCAAACTCCAAAGTGCTCCAAATCAACAACCGTTCAGATTAAATGGAAGCCCTCGACCCACTCTACCTTTTTAATGAAGGAACCAGGTTAGATACTCACTCTAAATAGATGAAACCTAGGAGAGAAGATGAGTTGGGAGAGAGAGAACTCGTAATCTAGGGTTTTATAACCTGAAAGGGGCTGAAAAACTGCTTTTAAAACGCTAAAACACGATTTTATACCCAGCCGCTCCGCTCGAGCGGACAAACCCCCGCTCGAGCGGACACTCACAGACTCCCGCTCGAGCGGACAATCCTACGCTCGAGCGGCGGATGCACACTCCCAGCATCTCGACAAACCAGGTCCCCGCTCGAGCGTCCAAGTCCCTGCTCGAGCATCACTCACACACTCCCGCTCGAGCGGCCCAACTCCCGCTTGAGCGTCCAACCCTGCACAAGAAATACTGGATGGGTGTTTTTCCCGCTCGAGCGCCAAAACCCCCGCTCGAGTGGACAAGCTAAAATCTGGGCAACTAGTTTTGGTTCCTAAGCTCAACCAACCTGTTCCAAACCCGCCCAACACATCCTATAACTCCAAAATAAGAAAAATATAGGACGACCACAACCATAATACAACAAATATAACAGCGGAATCCACGGAACGTAAGTCCGGATACAATAATCAAATGGGAAAAAGACCGGGGTCGCTATATGAATGCAGACAGCATACAAGTTTTTCGCAGTTTACCTCTCTACTACCCTGCTCTCTCTTCTAAGGTTGTCTAATCTCTCACCATCTCCCTATTTGGTAGTTCTCTTACCATTTTCCGGAAAGGCCACCTCAAAGAAACCATATCTGTAGGCTAAGATGTTGTCTGTTTGCCAAGGGAGGACATAGGTCTGGTGGCCCGCAAAGAAACCATGTTTTTCCCTACTTTTTTCTCCTTGTCTACCAATGTTTTGAAGAATTTGTTGCTATATTAAAAATCATTCAAAATGCTGGACTTCTGGTAAAGTCAGTTTCTGATTTCATGTTTTGTTGCATACATTTATTTCATTTGTTGTGTTTTTACTGCATTTTGTGTCTCTCGTATGCATATTGAATTTGATTTTAGCCTTGTTTTTTTCTCTCCATCATTTGTTAACCCATGACTGGGTAATATGCCTGGCCTTCATGCTGATGTGTTTAAGAAAAGGATAATTTGTATTTGTTCTACTTTTAAAAGTGATTAGGGTGCCAAACATCTTATAGTTTACCACTTGGTAAAAGGATGATGGTCAAAGACTGTTGAATGAACATATGAAGATGATGGTAAATAATTAGATGTTACAAGATAGGAATATTTTCATACATGGGTTCAACTTGTTTCTCTTGCATGACACCAAGATCTGCTGCAGCATTCAGGATGCCAAGTGAAAAGTCGAAAAGAAAGAAGATTGGGATTCTACACTGCAGTTTCTAGTGCATATGGAGAAAGTAGGCCATAATGTTGCTTTTCTCATTTATGTTGCACTAGGTCTCATTTTTTAATTTAGGTATTGTAACAGGCCTACGAAAAGCTGTTGAAAGTTTTTTAGGCAAATCGGTAGGTTCAGTATGCTGTGCTAAGAAATGCTTTAGGCAGATTAAACACAACCTGATTTACAAGGTTTAGGACACGTTTCTGGACCCACTAAACAAACTAGTTTAACATTTTGAATATCCACTTTTAGGCAATGGCAGCAATGAAAGAGAAAGGGTGGGATGGCCATTATCAGGAATCCCATAGCCAGTAATAAGATTCCTACTTGATGCATTTCAAGTGTTTGGACTAGTCAAGAATTCTCTGACAAAAAGGTAAAATTTTAAACAATGTTGTCCATTTTTCATTTTTTCATGTTCTCCGGGAATGTTTTCCATTTATGTGGGCTGAGATTCTCATCAACTGGAAAAAATTTATATATTAGCGATATTTTAAAATTTATATAATAATTTAAATTCTAGTCAATGTATAACATAAGTTATCTAAAGGAGCGGTATAAGGGGCACGTAAGCCTAAAAGTGCACCGATTTCTTAAACCTTGTTTCACATGCTTTGGTGCTGGCGTTTGACCATCTCATTTGTCGTGGGCCACCACTCTCAATTTTTAATTTTTTTTTGAAATTTTAAATATGATATTTGGATCAATTTATGCATACTTTAATTAATATTAGATTGTGAAATTAAGGATTAAAATTCTATTAATATTGAAATTTTAAAGTTGACAACTGATTTTTTTTTTTTAAATGACTTAAATTCAAAATTTTAAATCTTATTTTTAAGTTTTATTGTTTGGGCTTTTGGCCTGTTACTTTACCACTCATCTCCATTAATGGAGCTGGCTCGGTGGGGTTTTGTGATTTTTATTTTATTTTCATAATCTTTGGTACTTCGTAACTGCCAAGCTTTGTTCTGATCTAGCAAGTTCTGTACTAGTTGAGTTAGTTTAACATTAATTAATAACAATTAAGTAGATATAATGAACATAAATTAATAAAGAATTAAGGAAGCAATTAACTAATAGTTAGTGCACTAGAGAAGTGACTTTTTTTACTGGAATAGAAGATGCTGCAAATGCTTTTCTCCTTTTCCTTTCCCAATGTCAGGCCCTTTGTTGTCTCTATATGCACCCTTCTATCATCTTTTATTATTAATTATAAAATGGTCTAGATTAATCCTACATGTTACATACATATATAATATAGGGGTATTAGATAGATAGATATGTACATAAACATAATAATTAGTGGTGACATAGTTATATCCTACCAAAACAAAAGGCAGTTGTTGCTTAGGAGAGAAGAATTGTGGAGGAGGGGTGCTGTGAGCTGTCAATGTGTACTCATAATGCAAAAGGACTTGTCATTTTCCCTCTTTTTATTTTATTTTTTTCCATGCCATATATTGCAACTGTTTTTATTTAATCTTTGAAAATTGAATGTGAGAGAACATGTTAACTATGATTTGATGATGTATTATAAAGTTCGATTGTGAAATAGGTCAAGAGTAATTTATGCCATGATATATGATATGATATATTATGAGGTAAGTGAAGATTCAATAATATAGAAGAAAAAAAACACCAAAATTGATATTCAATTGTTTGTTATGTACTTGATATTTCCAGAATTTAATGGTATTTGATTACAATTCTAGATTCTAGATTATTTGAAACTCTAAAATACCATCTTAGTGTATTTGCTAATCATTTTGAGCATTGATGCATGTAACTAATTTTAGTAGTTTTTGTGGATGCAATTTGTTAGCAAGTGGAAAGTTGAAGATGGACAAAACATGGGTACATTTTCCAAGGTCTATTTCTAAACACAACCATAAATATGTTTTCAAATGTTAAGTTACTCATTTTGTTTGGATGGAATTAATAATAATTTTAAGTTTTCAGAGTATCGAATGAGTATGTGGATGGAGCGAGAAAATTTGTCAACATGGCTAAGGCAAATTCAGGGAATACCGATATGATCATATGCCCTTGTGGAAGTTGTCGAAACCTATCACAACAACATTGTGATACTGTTTTCGAGCATTTGGTCATGGTAGGGAAGGATCCTAAATATACGTCATGGATTCTTCATGGGGAACGACTAAGTGAACCTGTAGAAGTTCAGGACAATGTCGAAATTCCAGAGACATATAGGCTGTTTAGAGATGCTTATGCACATGATGATTTCCCGCAACCTAGAAATGAAAGTAGAGAGAGGGAGTTCACGCAAGCATTAGAAGATGCTGAAACTCCTTTATATCCAGGTTGTACAAAGTACACTAAGTTCTCAGCAATTGTCGCTTTATACAAGCATAAAGTTGTGTATGAGGCATCTGATAAGAGGTTTGATGAAAATTTGAGATTAGTGTCTGACATGCTACCAGAAGGTAACACACTTGTGCAATCTATATATTCAGCAAGGAAGTTGCTTAAAGCATTTGATCTTGGGTATGACAAAATACACGCTTGTGTGAATGATTGCTGTTTATTTAGAAAAGATTTACATCATATGGAGGCATGCCCGAAATGCAATTGTTCACGGTGGAAAGTAGATAAGCGAACTAAGAATATTAAAAAGGGGGTTCCAGCGAAGGTGTTGCGTTATTTTCCCATAATTCCAAGATTTAGAAGAATGTTCAGGTCACAAGAAAAAGCAGAACAATTAACTTGGCATTCCACTCACAAAAGTCAAGATGGAAAGATGCGACATCCAGTTGATTCGTTGGCATGGGATGCAATTGATCACAAGTGGCCCTCTTTTGCATCGGATCCACGAAACCTTCGACTTGGTCTTGCAACAGATGGATTCAATCCCTTTGCAAATCTTAGCTCAACGTACAGTTGTTGGCCAGTGATGTTAGTGACTTATAATCTTCCTCCATGGTTATGCATGGCAAAGGAAAATATAATGTTGACATTACTTATACCGGGACCAAAGCAACCAGGGAATGATATAGATGTGTATCTGCAACCACTTATAGAAGACCTACAAGAATTATGGAATAATGGTGTGGAGGTCTATGACGCAGCCAGCAAGTCTATGTTTAATTTGAAGGCTATATTGATGTGGACAATAAATGATTTTCCAGCTTATGGGAACTTAGCTGGATGTGCCACAAAGGGGAAAGTTGCATGTCCTATATGTAGCATTAACACATGCTCGCAGTGGTTGAATCACAGTAAGAAGACAGTGTACATGGGCCACAGGCGATTTCTATCTTCGGATCATCCATTTCGAATGAAAAGAAGTTGGTTTGATGGAAAGCAAGAACTTGGGGGAAAGCCTAAACCATTGAGTGGATCTGATGTGTTACATGCAGTAAGGGACATCGAAACTAATTGGGGAAAAACTACAAAGGAAAGGAAAAGAAAAAGGGCCCAGACCAAAAAGAAGGATGATCAAAAAGAGTCAGATTGCGTCCAACCATGGAAGAAGAAGTCCATATTTTTCAATCTACCATATTGGAATGTAAGTCCTTTGAAAGTAGGATTTCATATTCTTTTGTCTATCGTTAGTCTTAGTTAAACTTTTTCTTCTAGTTTTTTAAATAATAAATCTTTTGTTGATGTTGCAGGCATTGCTTTTACGTCATAACTTGGATGTGATGCACATCGAGAAAAATGTTTGTGAAAGTTTTTTATGCACACTTTTAGATGTTAAGGGGAAATCAAAGGATGGTCTTAAGGCTCGTAAAGATTTGGCAGAAATGAATATTAGAAGTGAATTGCATGCAGAGGATAGAGGATCCCATTTTTACTTGCCACTAGCATCACATACACTTTCAAAAGATGAGAAGAAGATTTTTTGTTCTAGGCTACAAGATTTGAAGTTGCCTGATGGTTATAGCTCAAATATTGCTAATTGTGTTTCATTACAAGAATGCAAGTTAGTTGGACTCAAGTCACATGATTGTCACGTCCTGTTTCAACAATTGTTGTCAGTCGCATTGAGAGGGCTTTTGCCAAAATGACCAAGGAATGCCATATTCCGAATGTGCTCTTTTTTCAATCAGATATGTCAAAGGGTGATTGATAGGAATAAGGTAGAACAACTTGAAAATGATGTTGCCGAGACATTATGTATGTTAGAAAGATTCTTCCCTCCATCATTTTTCGATATTATGGTACACTTAACAATTCATATAGGGCGAGAAGCTCGCTTATGTGGGCCAGTGCAATTTCGTTGGATGTACCCATTTGAAAGGTGAGTTTATATCATATTTTAAATATAAGTATTGTTTTTTCTCTAACATAGATAAACTTCTAAAAAAGTTGTAAAGCTGAATTTTATTGTTGTTTAGATACATGAAGACACTCAAAGGTTATGTTAAAAATCGAGCAAGACCTGAGGGATGCACTTATCAACCTTAGAAGGGATCTTAGCTCGAGAGATGGTGCCAATTAATATAGATTATTGGTCTGAAGTTCCAGATGAGATTAAGGATAAGTTATGGGCTTGTGTGAAGGTAGTATTTTTATGCAGTTAATTTTTATACAACAATTCATTATTTTTCCCCCTCTTGTAATACTAAATGTTTGGTTATATGAAAATGCAGCTTAGATACAAAATACATGATATCCACAAGACACATGTGATACAAAAGTTCGCAAAATTGTGGAGCAATTACAAGTGTGAACTATCAAGAAAAGTAAGAACTCTCGCTGCAGCAGGTAAAGGTCATTTAGCACGTAATATTGCCCTCACCAAACCTGATAAGATTGGAATGGATGAATGGAAGGCATTTGTGAAAAATCGACTTTCAAAAAGCTTCATTGTAAGTGTTTTTTCATAATAGTTTTCTGTAGAAGCTCATTTCTTTTCATAACAATTAAGATAAAGATTACAAATTCTTAAAAAATGTGGACATTTCAAATGTTTACACTCAGGAAAAGAGTGAAAAATTCAAAGAGATGAGAGCAAAGCAGAAGGTGTTACACACGATGAGTAGAAAAGGCTATGCACGACTAGAGGAAGACATGGTAAGTTTGGCAATATAGACGACATTTATTTTGAAAGCATTTTGATTTTGTTGCTTCTAATTTTGTACTATGTTTTAATTTTTTTTATTTTTTATTTTTTTTCCAGAAAAATCAAAGCCAAGACCCAGATTCTATATCTAGAGTGGATGTTTGGATCAAAGGACATACAAGGCAGAAGGGGAAACCTATCAATGAAGTGCTTCAGGAAGCAGTGGTATGAATTAACTTAATATGTTATTAAAGCTTGTGATTTCATTCAATTCCACACAGAGTTCTATTGCTTTGAAAGAATGTAAGAAATGTGAACAATTATGTTATTTCATTTTTTAAAATTATTATTATTATTTTTGGGGTTGAACTCATAGGGAGAAAAACAAACTACAACCTAGAATCACAAAACTAACTGGAAAATGTAGAAGGAAATAGCACTTTTGATGTTACATGTAATGTACATCTATACATTAGTTTCCAATTTATAGAGATTCAAGCCAAAATATCAATTTATTCAGAGACAAATTATATTAATTCATGTAAGTTTCATATATTTGTAAAGCCAAATACGATGAATATGTTGCAAAGACTTAGTAGCTAATCATTGGCTAAAGGTTGCCTATGTTTGTAGGTGTGGGTGAGTAAAAGTGGTTTAATGGGCCAGTGGCAAAATACATCGGAGACGCAAGAGTTTTGGAGAGGAAACAGTCCAATGAGATAGAGTGGCAATTGAGTGTCGAATAGTTGTGTGTTTAGTGGTAATAATTAGTAGTTCATAATTTTATGAACAATTAGAGGCTTCATGTGCTTAATTTTTAAGGAAACCGTCATAGGTGACTTTTGCACTTGTTTTTGTAGTTAGCAGACTTGGGTTCCTTATCATAAATGTTATATATTGCAGAATAAGGTTCAAGAGCTTCACAAGCCTTCTACAGAAAAAGGGTCAATGTCTATCAAAGATGATGCAATTGTTCAAGCATTTGGTCCAGAACGGCGTGGTAGTGTAAGAGGGCTTGGATTTGGAGCATTGCCATCGAAAGTTGATGCACAAGCATACCAGAATCAAAATATGAGACAACTAAATGAAAAATTGCTGCTATTAGAACAAGAACTCCGGGAGATGAAAGCTAAAATGTTAAAAGGAAAAAGGCAAAATGAGGTAAAAAAAATAAAAATGAACAATGTCACAATATGAGGTTAAATTTATCTTCCTATAAAATTTAATTGTTTTTTAACTTTAGTACTTCCCATCTTAGATATAAGGATATTTCACAAAGTTTGTAAAAATAAAAAATTGATTAATACTTGCAGGAGCCAAGCAAAGGGGCAAATGGACACTCACATGAAGAAACTCAGGTAAACTTGCACATTTGATATGCTTGTGCTTTTGCTTGCTTGCTTTTCTACTCAAGCTTGTCATTTTGCATATGGATTACATTAAAGATTCTAAATTTAAGTAAACAAATGCTTTTGGCCATTGTATTATGATATTTTTAGGGTGAGGAAAATGGTAGAGGTGAACATAGGGTGCATGGAGGTGGTGAATGTAGGATGCACTCACAACAAAATATTTGGGTAAATTTTGTATGGCATTATTAATTTACTCATTTTCATTTTTCTCGTGCTTCTACTTTTGTTTGCTTGTTTGTTTTTCTACTCAAGAGCTTTTATCAAACTTTCATATACATCTCACATCGTCTACAAAATTTGGAAAAACAAATATAACTTGATATTGTATTACATTTTTTTAGGGTGATGAAAACAATGAAGACGATGAAGATATTTGGGTAAATTTTATATGACATTAATAATAACTTTAATTTTATCTTTAATTCATTAGCTTATCTTATGTATTGCTTTTATGGTAGTTGCATGACGCAAATGAAACTGGAAATGGTGGATCCTTGGACAATGCCAAATGCAAATTGTTGAATTGGGATGGAACAAAGGTGGTGGTTGCGGAAGGCACAATTGCATCAACAGATTCTAAAGCATTGGTACATCACGTGCCTCTCGGTCCTGGGTGTTGGAAAGTATGGGTTAACCATGTCATAGTCAATGCGCCATTGTTTCGCCCTAATCGTGAGATGTTTGTGCTTGAAGATGCTATTGGAAGCACTGTTGCTTGGCCAACCCATTTCATTAGCTTTGATTTTGAGTAGAACTAACATCTAGGGATAGTTTTTGAGGACTTTGATAAATAGATTTCTATAATTTTTGAATAGTTTTGGGTAATGTTTACAAACTTATATATGTATAGTTTTGGATGGTTTATAACTTTTTGGATAATTTAGAACTTAAGGATAGTCCTTTTGGATGTTTTTGAACTTGCAGTCAGGTTTTGGATGTTTGGAATTAATATATTGATAAATTTTGAATGTTTATAATATATATATATATATAGTTTATTTTTTATGGTTGAAATAATATTGTCGTGGTTGATTAATATTTTGTGAAGCTTGTTTATACAGCAAGCAAATTAGGTCATTATATGAAATATTCCACAGCGTTCCATGTATGTCGTGGTATGTTTTACTTATCTACGGCAGGCTGAGCAAGTTGTTGTATTATATATTTTACGGCGCACAATCAGTGTCGTTATTTGTCCCACCAAATAACGGCATGCAAAAGTGGTCGTAGAAAAAGTAACAACGACACACAAAATTTGCCATTAAATGGTTTTTAACGGCATACTGTAGCATGTCGTAGAAAAAGTATCAACGACGCACAAAATCTGCAGTTAAATAGTTTTTAACGGTGTACTACAGCATGTCGTAAAAAAGGTATCAACGACGCACAAAATTTGTCGTTAAATAGTTTTTAACGGCGTGCAAAGCATGTCATTGAAAGTGAACAACTTTCCATGACTGGTCATAATATGACGTGCCGTTGCACGTCGTAAAAGGGTTACCACGCCAATTTCCATGTCTTGATCAAAGTCCACACTATTTCGAGTATGTGTCATCTTGCATCTACTAGTGTCTTTTACTTTTGCCTTGTTTGGCTAGGAGTTCCAGAAACTCTATTGCCAAACACTCTACATCAAGGGGCTAGGAGGGGGTTCGTGAGGGGAATTGTAAGAGAGGATTCGTAGCAAGAGGTGGGGGCTAGGTTAGGGTACAATGACGGAGAAGGAGGAGGAGGAGGTAGTAGCAACGGCCGACGGGAATAGTGCGAAAGGAAAGTCGCGGCAAGGAAGGCAATTGGGTTAGGTTTTGCGGCGGAAGAGGCGTTGGAGATCAACGAAATTAATGGCAACAGATAGTGGTGGCTGGTGTTAGGGTTAGAGATTGGCCATCCGGGCCACAGCTCGGGCCAGCTCATGTCGGGCCTCGCGGGCTCCCGTCAAAATTCAGACTTGGCTGGGCCGGGCAGAGTCTAGAAAATTAGGCCTAGGCCCATGGGGTATTTAGGCCTCGGGCCTGGGCCTGGGCTTAGGCTTGGGCTAAGCTTGGGCGGGCCTAAATATTTTTTTTGTTTTGTTTTTTCAAATTTTTTTCCACCAAACTTTATTATTTTTCACTAAAAATGACATTGGGCCTCGAGCGGGCCAAGCCTCGGGCTGGCCCAGGCTTCAAAATGACGATCCAGGCCCAGGCCTAGGGTCTTGGGCTGGGCTCGGGCTTGGGCCTAACTGGATCGGGCCCACCCCAGGCCGCCGGTGGGCTTCAGGCTGCCCACAAGCCGTGGGCCATTTTTACACTCCCAAGATTGAAGAAGATGAGAGTATTTTGATATATATATTTTTTTAAATTAATAGTTTAAATTGAGAAAAAAATACAAAAATTCAAATTGTGTATTGTTTGAACAGGGTAAGTGGTGTGTATTAAGATGATTTGTGATGTACAAATAAAACTCCCATTCGCCTTCGATGAAGAAAATTTTTTTGTTGTGTTCTTTATATAAAAAAATTTGAGATTGAGGAAATCTCACAACAAATGTCCAAAAAAAAAAAAAAAAAAATAAGTGAGTGTCTTCATAAGATGAGTTAGTGTATTCATAGTGTATGGGCCAAAATGTGCTTCAACTTAATAAATACAATGATCAAATTAATAATCAATTGAGCTATCCCAAATTAGGAAAATATTTGCACTTCACTAAAAAATAAACTATCCAATTTCGTATCATAGATAAGATTTTGCATTCCCCAAATATGACCTTGTCCAAATTAAAAATAGTGTTTGTACATATAAAATTGTTAGGCGTCCAATCTGAGCAATCCAAATCCAAATCCAATTAAAATTTTTTTAGAACTTTGACAATAAAATTTTAAATTGAGAATTATTAAAAATAGCTCTCAAAGTTATTGTTAATGTTGAAAAATGTATAACATTATTTTGAAATGTGTAAAAGGTATATAAAAATATATATAAGTATTTTAATCTATGTAAAAAATATATATTGAGTATTGAGATTATAAATATTTTATTATTGTTGATTTTTTATTGACAACTCTTGAGATTGTCATTAGCATGACCCTTTTAAATTTAATCAATTTCTAGGTTAAAATTTGTCAATCCAAAAATTTGATGGGTATCTAGGCATAACCCTCACAATCCAAACAATCTAAATACAACTGTTAATATATAATTATATATAATAAGGGAAGCACCAATAAATCCTATTTTCATATCTTACTAATCAATAAGTCTTTCAAATAATCAAATGAACCCAATAGTTCCATTTATGTGGAAATGATAGTATAACCTTATGGTTTACACATGTGGATGCTAGTTAATACCCATAAATAATTGAAATCCGCACAGTTAGAAATTACACATTTACCCAAAACTTACTAAGGGATCTTTCTACTCCTTTTGGAATGTTGAAGAGTCCTACATTTCAAATCATTCCAAGTCAAAAAGATTTTCATATCAGAAGATTTTATGCTCAATGAAAATTGGGTATGGCTCCCTTCCATACTCTTATCTCCATACTTCATTTTTTAGGCTCCATTCTAGTGCCCACAATGATAATCTAAACTATTCATCTTGTAAATCTCACAATAAAGACTGTCCGTGCAAAAAAATTAACTTCATCGGATATCGATGAATACATAAACAAATCACTTTTTTTTTTAATTGAATGAAAGATTTAAGTTTAAACTCACAAATATTGTCAATTTTTTTAAAAAACGAGATGCAATTTATTCATATATCTAGTGATATCAGATGAAACTAATTTTTTGCATAACTCATCTAAATTGTTGGGATTACGAGATGAACAGTTTAGATTATCAATGTGGGCTTAGAATGGAGCCCAAAAAATAAATTATGGAGGATAAGAGTATGGAGGAGAGCCATTCCTAATGTGGACATACACAATTTTACATTTTTTTTAATAGCATGTTTAATGTGAAACAATGTGTGTTTAGTGTCACATTGTTTTTTTTCTTTTTTTCTTTTTTTGTGTGTGTGCGCACCCACGTGCAAGACATTTGTGCCATTAGATTTACTCAAATAAATTCCACAAAATAAATGACTCAAATCTTCACAGTTTGAAATTACACATTTTTCCAAAGCTTACTAAGGGGTTTTTACACTCATTTTGAAATGTTTGAAAATCTCACATTTCAAGCCATTTCATATCAAATCTACCCTAAATTTGAATACCCACACCCCACCGTAAAAGTATTTGCATATCAAAAGATTTTATGCTCAATGGATATCAATGTGGACATACGCAATGTTATATATATATATATATTATTTATAGCACGTTTAATGGGAAACAATGTGTGAACTCGTATAGCGTGATTTTTTTTTTTCTTTGTTTATGTTTGCAAGGCATTTTACCATTAGATTCACTCAATTGAATACCACAAAATAATAAGTTGTGTATCTTACCTTTCCAACACCCAAAAAAAAAAAAAAAAAAAAAAAAAAACAATGAAACGTAATGAAAATAAAGGCATAACTCTAAACCTAATTTTCAAAAAATATATTAAATCCACCTTTTCAAAATCAATAGGACTAATTGGTCTACAAGAAAATCCTGAGGACTAAATGAATCACCATTCATCAAGATGGGATTTATGGATAAATTTTCCTATATAATACTAGCTAATTATTTTTCCCTAGTTGAATTCAATTATGAGTGCTTGGCCCATAAATCCAAATTTGAATTTTGTTTGTCCAAAAGTCATAAGGGCATGCGTAGGCAAAATGACCAAACTACCCATATATACATACTTATTGTACACCTTTATTTAAAATCAAATTCGTATACAAAATCAAGAGCTAGGATTTTACCAAACTGAGATGAAAGATTTAGAAAATACCAGAAATTGGTGAGCTGAAAATGGTGAGAAGGCATTGAAATGACGAATCTGCAAAGGATTAAGAGATTAAAAATCAGAATGAAAACAAGGCAATCGAAGAGTTAATAGAGGAGAGACAAATCATACTAGAGAGAGAAAGTCGATTGGGGGTGAAATCAACACAATATCGACGCCGTGATCGGTGACACTAGAAACAAACGACTTGTAAAATCCTAACGTCATAGGAAAATGTACTCGAAAAATAGATTTAAGCACTGCAGCGGTGGTGGATATAGCGATTCCGGTTTTGATCCGACCTTTATTGTATTTCGGATTCGGGTCTCGTGGTTTAATATTGTCATTCATGTCTTTTTTTCCTTTTTATTCCTTTGAGTTTGAGTATTGAGATGTCTTGGGTGTGTTTGGAACAAGTTGGTTGCTAGTTGGTCTAAATTGTTGTTGTCCAGATTTTGGATTCTTTGCTCAAGCGAAGCTTCTTGCGCTTGAGCGAGCTTTGTGATCTCCCAGCACTATTTCAGGCCTGCAGAGATTCTGGGAAGGTGTTGTTGTTCGCTCGAGCGAGGAGTCTTGCGCTCAAGCGACGCTCTTCTGTTTGTAGAACTTTTGGAAGTTTGTATTCTGCGCTTGAGCGAGGAAATTTATTATGTCTGGTCACTCGAGCGACAACTCTTGCGATCGAGCGGGCCTCGCGTATATCAGTTCGTAGCAGCGCCTTTTTATATCACTTTTTGATATCTTTTCACTCTCGAACCCTAGACCAGCTTTCTCTCTCTCTAAAATCCGAATTCTTTCTACAAATACACCTAGATCTAAGGATCTCTCTACCTTATTCTCTTTGATAAAAAAGATAGAGCATTCCATGGGCTCCCATTTGATCTGAATAAAGTCGAGTTTGAGCATCTTTGAGATTTCTCCACTTCTCCTTTGGCTTCTACACTTGAGGTAGGGACTTTCTACACCTTAATATGGGTTTTAACTTGGTTATAGGTTGTTGTGTGAAAATGGTGAGATTTAAGGGTGTTTTGAGCAAACCTAGGGTTTGGGTTCAAGTTTGGAAAAGAGGGGTTTCTATGTGGTTGTTATATAAATGATTATGGGGCTGGGATAAGAGGTTATCTTGTGTTGAAATAGTGGATTTTGACCTTTGGGTTAATAATTGGAAAATAGGGAGTTTTGCCCTAAAATGTCTTGAATAATTATTTTGTATAAATAATGAAATTGGTATAAAAAATGTGAAATTGGGAGAATGTATATATGAATGGTGTTGTTGGATTTGTTTAATCACTCATTTATGAAAATTTGATGATTTATCTACTATAGAGAGATTGTATATCTGTTTAGAAATATATGCTTTGGGCTATCGGTGGAGGATAGCCATGATTGTCGTAGACATTGCATGTGGATTAGGCGAATTGAAACTAATCCCTTAACTATTATCATTGAATATGATTATAAATGATATACATTGTATATGTATGATATTTGAGAGAAGAAATGAGATGAACTCCATGGTTTGAGGAGAAGAAAGCGGATGGACTCCATTGAACTAAGTTGGCCTGTGTGTCTAGGATGAAAGTCCCGAAAACCATTTGTATACATGGGTGCCTATAGCGATTCTAGTTCTTAACCCATCTCTTGTTGTATCCCGAACTCGGGTTGTATGGGTTTGAAAGGTTATTCATATCTTGTTTCCCTTGTCTCCCCCTCTATTTTTTGTTATTGGGTTGTAATTGTGCGTTTGGAACATGTTGGTTGCTTCCTTTTCAAAACCTGTGTTGCCCAGATTTTGGCTTCTCCGCTTAAGTGAGCATTCTCACGCTCGAGCGGGCTTCACAAATTTTGCTCCTCTGTTTGAGCGGGAATCTACAACTCTTAACATTTTTTTGCAAGTCTGCAGATACTGGGTGTCACGACCCATACCCGCCCCTATAGGTTGAGCGTTGTAACCGGCCAGTAATCCTTGGATTACCAAAGGCCTTTTGACATAATAACACATAGTTAGGGGTTGCAGAAACAAATATATAAAACATACGGAGTCCATTGAGCTGTGAAGACATACATGGAGCTGAAAATCTTAAACTTTATATACATACAAGTGACGTCATAGGTACAGTATTTACACGTCACTATCAAGTACATAAAAAGAATGAACTTGCTCATAAAACAAAAGAAACAGTCTTATACATCCATATCGACACAGCCACAATACATGACTTGATTTGGGGGTGGCTGACCAGCACAAAATACCCCAGGCATCACCTTAAGCCTGATCACGAGCCTGCTCACCTACATACATAATAAATAACTAGTGAGCGGAGACCCAGTGAATAATAACAAAGTAAATGGGTAAATGAATGATGTCCCATAACTGTGGCTGAAACTAAAATTCACATTTGTATTCTTATTCTGAGCATATAAAGAATTCAGAGTTCATGCTTAGTCTTACATAGTACATCCATCAGTGCTGACAGATCACACACAGAATGTCTTAAATCATACTTGTCAGTTCTATATAAGAACCTCTGGCCGGGTAAGAGTAACTTGTCAGTCCCATAAAGGAACCTCCAGACTAGGAACTTGTAAACTTGTCAGTTTCACTTAGGAACCTCCAGCCCGGTATAGATAGCTTGTCAGTCCCATAAGGAACCTCCGGTATCGGGAACTTACATATACTTGAGTCATAGCATTACTTGAATCATAGCATAACGTCATAAGTGCTTGTTAGACTTGGACAATCATTCATAGCATAAAACATGATATTTCATAGAGCAGTTCTTAATTCATGTACAAAAAATAATTTACTTGAACATAGCTTTACTAAGTTATTACTTACAGATAATTGGTAACTCCAAATTGACAGTAAGGTAAGCAATTCACCTATCTTGAGGCGCGTGACCTACATAACATGGCAGATTCATATATTGAATACACAAGCTCGGATTGTACATAACTTATTTCATTTATTTTTAGTGTGTTTCTAGACTATAACCTCATTATGAAGTCTTAAACATGGCCTAGGAGTGCCTAGGATGGAATCAGGATGCTAGAATGCACTTGAAAACATTTTTCAAATTTTGCTGAAAACAGGGTCCACGCTCAAGCGTGGCTTTCCTCGCTCGAGCGGACATGCAAAAAGTGAGGGTTCGCTCGAGCGTGACTTCTTTCGCTCAAGCGGACTGTAAACTTTGAAAAAGTACTGGTTGCTTGTTTTTCACGCTCGACGGACACTTGATCTCCGCTCGAGCGTGAGACTCAGACCCTCGCTTGAGCGTGACTTCTGTCGCTCGAGCGTGCTGCAAGACATAAGAACTTCTGGATACATGCATTTCACACTCGAGCGAGATTCTAGTCGTTCGAGTGGAACTGCACGCACTCAGAGTGCTCGCTCGAGCGTGAACTCCTATGCTCGAGCGTGGATGCAAATTCTGGAATTTCCAGATTGATCTTCAAGCTTAAATCTCAAACTTTAAAGCATCAAAGTCGATTTTTCTGGGTCAAAACTTGAGGAAATACATGAAAACTCGTAAAACAACAAGAATGAAAGTTGATTTCAAAGAATAATGGCTCAAAAGCTTGTCAATTGTGCAAAATTCAACTCAAAATTCATGAATGATCCATGAACATGACATGCATGCATTTCTTTGAACTCAAGCTTCTTAAAACATGATCAAATTCTATGAAACAACTTGAAATTTGATGATTTCCCTAAATTAAGATGAATTTCAAGCATGCAAAAGGAAATCTCCTAGTAACATGCTCTCAATGCATTGAAATGTACATGCATGCATGAATTGATCTTCCTATTTACTTCTTAAGCTTGATTCTTACATCTCATAGCTCAATTCACTTGAATTCATAGATGAATTAACTCAATTACACAATTAAGAGGGTGGATTCCTACCTTAAGTCTTGAATTCACAAGAGTTGAAGTTGAAACTCCCAAATCTTCTTCAAATGTCCACAATTTCAAGCAATTCTTCCCTAATTCAACTTTGATCTCAATTTTCCTCCCTCTCCTTCTCTTCCACATTTTTGAGCATCAAATTAAGGAGTAGAAAGTGTAATCCTTAACTAAAGGAGTTAAAGTGGCCTTATGTAGGCTTATTTAAATTGGCTTGATTAAATTGACTTAAGTTAATCACATTGACACTAATTATTCTAATTTATTCTTTTCGAATCAATTTTCAATTGAACCTACCATAAAATTCTAAAAATCCTAATTAGCACATAAATCAAGTCAATTTTTGATTCGGATGTCGATAAGACCTCCAATTCGCAAACCGAAATTCAAACAAGAACAGATCTTTCTACGCTAGACAGATATAAACACAAGGTAATGCAATGCACATGTATTTAACTCAGAATTTCTTCTTAATTACTAATTCAACATAATTAATCATAGATTAACGTTAATTAGGGGTCGGGGTTGTTACACTGGGAGAATGCATTGGACGCTCGAGCGTCCAGTTTCACGCTCGAACAGGAGTCTGTGTCTGACGCTCGAGCGGGGCTTTCCACACTTGAGCAAATTGCATGAATATTAGTCTGACAAGATGAAGTTTTGAGTCACTTTTTCTTATCTCTCTCTTTCTAAAACTCTCCAAAAAGCTTATTCTTGAGCTCCTTTCTCTACATTTCACATTCTCTCTTAGATTTCATTTAGATCCATCCTCCTTTTCACCCTAGTCTTTGGAAAAAAGATAGAGCTCGTCAAGATCTACATTTTGATCCGAATAGAAGTGGGTTTCGGCATTATTGGAGTTTCTCTCTTGTTGGGTTCATCTTCTTCTTTTGAGGTAGGGATTCTTTCTATACTTTCATATGATATTTAGCTTAGATATTGTCCCTTGTGTAACAATGAATGATTTGGGGATGTTTTAAACAAACCTAGGGTTTGGACTTAAAATACAAAGATGGGTTTTGGGTGTAGGTGAAATTAATGTTTGTGGGACTTGAAAATGATGTTGTACTATATCTAATTTGATAATTTCGGCACTTGGCCTATATTTGGGAAAAAAGGGTAAATTGCCCTAATTGGGCCAAACCTTTATTTTTTTGTACAAAAATTGGAATTGGCATTGGAAATGCGAAATTGAGAGAGAATCGACATAAATGGTGAAATTGGCTATGTACTAATTTACTATCATCGAAGTTTTGAATAAACTATCCGTTGAGATTGAATATCTGTTTAGAAATAATTGTACTGGGCTATCGGTGAAGGATATCTTTGGATTGTTATAGAAATTGCATGTGGGTTAGGTAAATTGAAATAAATCAGTTTGATGGTTGTCATTGAATATGATCATGATTATATACATTGTATATGTATGTTTGCTTGGACGTGGAAAGGGGATGTGCTTCATGTTTGATTATCTTTTTAACTACATTGCAAATGTATATGTGTTTGTTTGGGAGGAAAAAAGGGTTGAACTCCACTATAATTAAGTTAGCCAGAGTGTCTTGGGTAAAAGTCCCGAAATTATACATGGGTGCCTAGCCCGCGGACGAAATATCCGTAAAATGGTGATTGTAGTGCTTGTATAGCCTACGTTTACATGGGTCCCGTTTGACGGCTGCCCGCAAACGAAATATCCATGAAATGGAAATTTGAAGTGTCTTATGCATATGTGTGGTATGATTTGAAATTCATTGAGTTGTAGTCTCCGTTTGATGGTTGAGAAATAATGATATCGAACCATTATAGTGATTCCGGTTCTTAACCCATCTCTTGTTGTATTCTAGACTCGGGTTGTATGGGTTGAAAGGTTATTTATATCTTGTTTCCCTTGTCTCCCCTCTATTTTTGGTTATCGGGTTGTAATTGTGCATTTGGAACAGGTTAGTTGCTCTCTTTTCAAAACCTGTGTTGCCCAGATTTTGGCTTCTCCGCTCGAATGGGCATTCTTACGCTCGAGCGGGCTTCATAACTTTTGCTCCTCCACTCGAGCGGCCATTCCCGCGCTCGAGCCAGATTTTACAACTCTCAACATTTTTTTTTTTGCAGGTTTGTAGATGTTGGGAGAGTGCATTCGACGCTCGAGCGTCCAGTTTCACACTCGAGCGGGAGTCTGTGTCTAACGCTCGAGCGGGAATTCCCATGCTCGAACGGACTGCGTGAATATCAGTCTGAGAAGATGAAGTTTTGAGTCACTTTTTCTTATCTCTCCCTCTCTCTAAAACTCTCCAAAAAGCTTATTCTTGAGTTTCTCTCTCTACATTTCACATTCTCTCTTAGATTTCATCCAGATCCATTCTCCTTTTCACCCTAGTGCCTTTGGAAAAAAGGTAGAGGTTGTCAATATCTACATTTTGATCCGAATAGAAGTGGGTTTTGGCATTCTTGGAATTTCTCTCTTGTTGGGTTCATCTTCTTCTTTGAGATAGGGATTCTTTCTACACTTTCATATGATATTTAGCTTAGATATTGTTTTTGTGTAACAATGGTGTGATTTGGGGATGTTTTAAAACAAACCTTGGGTTTTGAGTATAGAGTTTCAAAGAGGGATTTTGGGTGTAAATGAAATTAATGTTTGTGAGGTTTGAAAATGATGTTGTTCTATGCCTAATTTGATGATTTTGGCACTTGGCTAATATTTGAGAAAATGGAGAATATGCCCTAATTGGGTTAAACTATTATTTTGTACAAAAAATTGGAATTGACATTGGAAATGTGAAATTGAGAGAGAGTTGACATAAATGGTGGAATTGGTTATGTATTAACTTATTATTTTGGAAGTTTTGAATAAACTATCTGTTGAGATTGAATATCTGTTTAGAGATAATTGCATTGGGCTATCGGTGGAGGATAGCTTTGGATTGTTATAGAAATAGCATGTGGATTAGGTAAATTGAAACCAATCTTTGATGGTTGTCATTGAATATGATCGTGTTTATATACATTGTATATGTATGTTTGTTAGGAAGTAGAAAGGAGATATGCTTCATGTTTGATTATCTGTTTAAATACATTGCATATGTGTGGATATTTATTTGGGAGGAGAAAGAGGATGGACTCCATTATAATTAAGTTGGCCGGAGTATCCTGGGTGAAAGTCCCGAAATTATACATGGGTGCTTAGCCCGCGGACAAAATATCCGTAAAATGGCAATTGTAGTGCCTGTATGGCCTACGTTTACATGGGTCCTGTTTGACGGCTTCCCGCGGACGAAATTTTCGTGAAACAAGAAGTTTGAAGTGTTTATGCATATGTGTTATGTGATTTGCAATTTATTGAGTTGTAGCCTCAATTCGTTTGTTGAGAAATAATGAAATTGACTCATGAATGGAGAACATATAAGTGAATTGAAAGTGAATGGATAAAGGCTTGAAATTGATACCTTATGAGTATTTAATGTTGAGAAAAGTTTTACCACATGCATTGTTTATGCACTTGTATTTATACCTTTGCTAAGTTTCATCTACTATGTTAGATGATCGCTACTGGGTTGTGGCTCACCCAAGTTGGGAATAACATTTTTAGGTATTGATGACATATCTCCTCCAAGGTAATAGCATGGGAGTGATCTTTGGGAAACAAGAACTTCATGTTTTGTTATGTTTGTATTTTGTATAGCCTAGGGCTAAATATGTAAAGAGCGAAGCTCACTTTTGTTGTAACTAAGTTAAGGCTTGGAAAGATGTAAGCCAATAAGGCAACTACTTATATTAAACTCTTTTGTACTTTTAACCTCGGGTAATGAAAGGACTGAGACTCTAATTTATGCTATCATCTATATAATTGTGGATGTATTTGTGTTATATTTTGGGGGTGTTACAACCATGACCAGAATAAAAGTTGAAAGTGAATGGATTAAGGTTTTGAATTGATATTTGATGAATATTTGTGTAATCATGAAAGGTTTGACCCAAACATTGTTTATCCACTTGTACTTATATCTTTACTAAGTTTCATATATCGTGTTAGATAATTTCTACTGGGTTGTGGCTCACCCTATTTGGGAATAACATTTTTAGGTAATAAAGGTATGCATCTTCCAAGACAATAGCATTGGATGAACCTTTGAGAAGCAAGAGCTTCATGTTTTGTTTGTTTTGTATAGCTTAGGGCTAAATTTGTATTGAGCAAAGCTCATTTTGTTGTAACCAAGTTAAGGCTTGGAAAAGTGTAAGTCAATAGCGCATTTAATTTTGTCAAACTCTCTTGTATCTTTAACTTCAGAAGATGAAAGGAATATTCACTCTAATTTATGCTATCATTTAACATATGTTTATGGATGTATTTATGCTTGTATTTTGGGGGCATTACAATGCCGATTCCCGCGGACGAAATTTTCGTAAAATGGCAAATAAAAGTGAATGTATTTGTATGATGATTTCATCTGTTGGAAACTTGAGAGGTGTAACCTCTACTGATGGGTTGAATGCATCGGATGTATCTATTGAACTAAAATAAATGAATAGAGATGCGAGTTTGGCATAACATGGTTTTGGAAAGAGTTACAAATATTTTGCTGTAGGACATTGAACATGTGCATCACACTTATATCTTGTTAATTCTGATATATTGTGTTAGTATGTTTCTACTGGGCTTTGGCTCCCCCTACTTGGGAACCATTTTCAGGTGTTGGAGACATGCCCTTGCCAAGACAATAGTTTGGTGAGTTTTGGAGCAAGAGATTCCTTTTGTTTTGTTTATTTTGTATAGCCAAGGGCTAAGTTGTATTGAGTTAGACTCTTCCTTTTGTTGTGACCGAGCAATGCCTTGGAAAGATGTAAGCCCGTAGGGCTTTTATTTTATTGATTATTAACTGGTATTACATGATATAGATTTAGGATGAATATTTATGAATGTATATTGCATATATTATCTTTCGTAATACGAACTTTAATGAATGAAAGTATTTTATTTCTGTTATTCTTCCACTTATGAGTTGGATTTATTATATTTTTTGGGGGCGTCACAGTGGAGGAAGGGATGGCGGAGGTATTGGAGGGACAACAGGAGGAGGAGTTAGAGGACTGATTTGTGTATATGTGTATATATATACGTCCATCTCTCTCTCTCTCTCTCACACACACATCTCTCTCTCTATATATCTATGTGTGTGTATTGTCGATGATGGTGATGATCTGTTTAAAAACGAAAGATAAAAGTAAATTGGTGAAATTTGTATGATGGTATTAGGGACTCAAGGGCTCTTTCAAAGGACTCAAGTCTCCTGTTTTCATCTAATTTCAAGCAATCAAATGGAGAATTAACAATGAAGAGTAGAGATTTCATGAATTTAGATTTGTATCAACAACCCCAATAGCAAAATCAGAGCTCTAGCTTAATGCGATATCGCTTGGCACCGAACTCGTTCTTCGTGAGCCTTGTGAATCCTTATCATCATCATAAATCATTATCGTTGAATCCCCCTGAACACAAGGAATCTATTAAAAAAGGCTCAAATTTTTCAAATTTTTGAACAAATAGGTTGAGATAGGTTTAAAAAAATTTAACAGATAAAAAATAATTTCAATAGATAGGGAAAATAGACTTGCGAATCCAAAAGATGGATTATAATTTGGACAAATAAGAAAAAATTAAGATAAAAATTTGAACAGATAAAACAAATTAACAGATAGGTTCAACATATAAGAAAAAATGTAACGCCCTCAAAATAAAGAGGATAATCCAACCCATGAGATTCATAATGTCATGGCCCGAACCCGCCCCCGTGGGTTAAGGACATAACCGGGCAGTAATCGTGAGATTATCTACGGCCTCAAACCAAACCATACGTATTTTAACAGAGTTAATGGGGGCCAAACGGAAGCAATTTAAAAACTTTGTCCTTAGAGTTGTGCTTACATGGCATATCAAACAAACCGTACATATATATATTAATAACCCACAACTGAAATACAGTGCTATAAAATTCTGTTCAGACAGGATCATCCAAAACTAAGTCAACCCATGGATCTATATATAGACATATACAAAACTTCGCCAACATGGCAAAATATAAATACATAACAAAGGGGCGAAGATGGGTCTCGTGCGTGAGACACGAGGGCTGACTTTCCAAAACCTATGTTGATCCACTTAGGCTTTACTGGGGCTGGGTCTGGATCTCTCTTGGCTCACCTACAAACACATGAATGAGCGTGAGCGAAAGCCCAGTGAATAATATCAAGTAAGGGAAATGCATTGAAACATTATACAACAAACGGCCTTGGGCCCAATTCATTCATGTCAACTGGCCTTTTCAAACTTTCATATCAGACTGGCTCTTAGGCCTGTATATCAGACTGGCTCTTAGGCCTTTATATCAAACTGGCTCTTAGGCCTTTATATCAAATTGGCTCTTAGGCCCTTCAAACTTTTCAGATCAAACTGGTTCATAGGCCTTTCAAACTTTCATATCAAACTGGCACATAGGCCTCTCAGACGTTCAGATCAAACTGGCTCATAGGCCTTTCAGACTTCCATATCAAACTGGCGCATAGGCCTTTCAGACTTTCATATCAAACTGGCATATAGGCCTTTCAGACTTTCATGTCAAACTGGCGCATAGGCCTTTCAGACTTTCATATCAAACTATGTCCACCATTCAAATTAATGAACTTTACAAAGCTTACATAGAAGTAGCAATTGAACAATATCATATGTCAGATATTACTCACAGTGATCGGCTTGTGGAGTTGCCCTGGAGCTTGACCCTACATATCACATAACACATATGGGTCACAAATAATTCAATCCGTTCTTTAATTTGCATATTCCTCTTTAGGCTTCATTCTTATCTCTTTAATTCAATTACAATGCTCAATGTATGCCTAAGAGTGCTTAGAAATGAAAAGAGGAATGAAAACAGAACACATAATGCATTTTCAGAATTTCAGAAAACAGGGTCCCTGCTCGAGCGTGGACTTCTCCGCTCGAGCGGACCCTTGAGGCCTGCAAAAGTATTGGTTAGGTCGAATTTACGCTCGATCGTCCATTTTGGCGCTCGAGCGGAAGGCCTCTCAACATGGCTCCCCGCTCGAGCGTGAACTTACTCGCTCGAGCGGACGCTATGTCTGCAAAAAGTACTGGATGCGTCATTTTTACGCTCGAGTGTGAACTCGGACACTCGAGCGGAAGTTCATCCTATAAGATCCACGCTAGAGCGTGAACTTCCCCGCTCGAGCAAAAACCATGTCTGTAAGAAAAAAAATACTGGGAGCTCGAAATCCCCGCTCGAGCGGCTATTCCCCCGCTCGAGCGGACATCAAAATTCTGGGTTTCCCAGATTGTGTTCTAGAGCTCTAATTCAACTTTCAAACAACATTTCTTGCATGCAATGGCTCAAATATCACATATTCACATACTAACATGATACCAATACCAAATTACAACATTAAGAAGCTCAATTTCTTGATCTATCTACATGCATGTCCCAAAATATCTCAAACTCATCACCAACATGCTCAAATTCAAACATTCAAGACTTATTCTCCCATGATTTGTACATGCATGTGGGAGATGCCCATTATCCTCAACTTAATTGGTGAAGAGATGGCCAAAACATGAGTTTCCATTAAAATCTCACATGGATTATACATATTTGTGCTCAATATGCAAATTTTATAGCAATTTCCTACATGCATGCACATATTGTCTTCCAATTCAACAAAACCAACTCACTACATACCCTAGATCACAAATAAATCTTCAACACACAAGATTACACATTAAACTCGTGAATTCAAGAATCAATGCTTACCTAGAAGCCCAATTCTTATTTCTATGGTCCAATTTAGAGTTGGACTTCAAATTTCCAAGCCTTCAAGATCAAACTTGTGCAATTCTCTCCTCTCTCTCTCTCTCTCTCTCTATAGCCGGCTCTCCCTCTATTTTGAGCCCAAATTCAGTCAAATGAAGCAAGAAGAGAGAATGGAGATGTAGTGCCTTCTTACATAAGTCCCCACTAAGCCATTAGTTTAATATTAGATAATGGGGTACTAAATTGATAATTCTGAATCTAATTATTTTGGCCCGAATCAATTTCCAATTAAATTTCACCGTAGGCTCTAAAAATTATGTCAATCACAATGGCGCAATCAATTTCGGGTTCGGTGGCCGATAGGGCCTTCAATTTAATTTCCAAAGCAGATAATCAAATAGATAATCCTACGGTGAACAGATAAACATTCAAAACCACATATTTTCACATAATGGCACACAAGATCATATCAAAACACATAATCACATTCGTATTAAGGACTAATTGACATATTACGGAACGGGGATATCACACATAAACATAATAGAAAATGTTATACTATCATCTATCAAAGTAATATTACAAAAGGGGTATTACATGCATTATACATTCATAAATGTTCATCATGAATCTATAGTATGTAATAGTAGATTAACAACAACAAAATAAATGCCCTACGGGCTTACATCTTTCCAAGTCGTCACTTGGTTACAACAAAAAGGAAGAGTCCTAAGCTCTATACATGTAAAGCCCTCCGCTTAAATAAACATTTAAACATATCATAACAAAAATAAAGCCTTCAGCCCCTAGTCCTCCCTAGCTACGCCCTTGGAGGAGACATGTCACCTGTACCTGAAAATGGTTTCCCAAGTAGGGTGAGCTAAAGCCCAATAGAGATAAACTAACACAATATATGAGATTTACCTAAGATATAAATACCAAGTATAATTATATTCAATGTTCATGACCAACTTATATTTCTTTCCAAGACCATTCAACGTAGATTCTCACATCTCAATCCATTTCCATCCATCCATTTTAATTCAATTTATGAGTCAAGTTCATTGTCATCTAAACACACCAAATGAAATTACAATTCATTACTTCACACTTTAACAACATCTATTATTCAAAACACTTCAACATGTCATTTTACGGAATTCACATTCGAGGGAATCGACACCCATAATTGTAAGATTTCGGGACTTTCACCCTGGATACTCCGGCCAACTTAATTTTAAAATGGAGTCCATCCCCTATCTCCTCCCAAACAAAGATACATATACAATGTATTAAAAGCATCGTCATATACAATGACTATCCACGACACATTTTCAATATCACGATCATAGCATCATATTCAATGAGGTAAATTAAAAGATAGGTTTCAATTCACTTAATCCACATGCAGTTTCTACAACAATCATAGCTATCCTCCACCGATAGCCCACAACAGATATTTCTAAACAGATAATTTATCAAATTTTTCATGGGTGAGTGATTTATCAAATCCAACTACACCATTCATTCATTTAACCTCCCAATTGCATATTTCCCATGTCAATTTCATTATTTATACAAAATAATTATTGAGCACAAATTAGGGTAATTTCCTCCTTTTTCAAATATCAACTTCAAGTTCAAATTTCATCATTTTAACCCATATAACCTCATATTCAATACCATATATATATATATATATATATATTCATGGAGCCCAATATAAAAACCCCTCTTTCAATTTTGAATCCAAACCCTAACTTCACCAAAACCTTTCCAAATCTCACCATTTATACGTAACACCAAATACCTAGGCTAAAAATCATAACAAGGTGTAGAATATCCCTACCTCAAGTGTAGAAGCTCAAAAGAGATGATGAAGAACTTCAAAAATGCTTGAAATTTGATTTTGTTCGGATCAAGAGGAAGACCACAAGATACTCTATGTAACAACCCTCACTTTACTCTAGTCATGCTTGCATGTATTTACATGATCTTGTCTTGTTAAGTTGCATTTGCAAACTTTGATTTGTTTCGCATACGTGTGGCTTGCATGCCTTGTTCCTTGCTTGGTGTGAGTTTAGCCGAGGTCATCTTAAGCCTAGGTTACACCTTTGAACTTCTTACACCTAGGACCATCTTGGAAACCACTTTGGTTGACCTCCACCCTCACCCTGACATGTTGGCCGAGATGTCATTATCTAGGCCAAGGTACTCATCACCAAGACCGAGGTGTGTATTATCTAGGCCGAGATGTTATACCAATGTGATCTTGTCCCTGGACTGGTACGACCTAGACCGAGGTGTGGCACATCTAGGCCAAGGTGTGGCACAGCTAGGCCAAGTGTTGTCCTTCCTAGCCGAGATCATTGAGACCTTACTTGCCAAAGCTTTTTCCTAGCCGAGATCTTTACCCGCCGGAGTGCCCATGTCACCTTACTTGTTGCTTACACTTTGTCATGCTCTTGTCTTGTCATTCTGTCACCTTTTGAGGAGAGCCAACCAGTCTTTGCCACGTGTCCCTGCAGAGGGTTAAGTCAGCCGGCAGAGTTAGAAATATATCATTTTGTGTCATATCCCTTGCATGGTAGAGAGAGAAGCTCTATGAAGAGGAAGAGAAGTTCTTGAGAGAGAAGTAGATTTCCAAGCTTGATCCTTAGAGTTTAAACCGTTTGATCCGTGTTTTGAGGTTAGATTCTTGACCTGCTCTTGTTGTTCTTTATGTTCATTTAATCACATTGCATGATCTAGCATGATTCATGAGCCATGCATTGCTTTGAAGCTCGGTTTTGGAAAGAGAAAATGATATTCTTGTGTTCTTGAAGAAAAGCCTCGTTTTGATCCGAAAGTTTCTATCAAGATCCATGTTTTTGTGTTTGTTTTCATAAGATCTTCAAGTATGGGTACCCATGTCCATGCTTTCGAACTCATCTCATGAAATCTCATATTTTGAATAAAGAAGTTATGATTTTAGCATTCATGTTCTTCATGTTCATCAAGAGGGAAACCCAGATTTTTCCCATACTTCATTTCCCTGCATGTGGTCGTCGGGACCACACCTCGGCCAAGAGGTGTGGGACCTCGGCCTAGACCTGGTTAGTACCCAGCATGCTTTCCCGAGATGATAAGGCAGTATTGTAACTCCCAGCATGTTTTGCTTTGTTTTGACTTGATTTTGAAAGTAATGCCGAGATTCTTTCCTGTCATGAAAAGCTTGTTTTAAGGATGCATTCCATATCCATCTTTGAGCATCTCACCTTGTCTTACTGAAATGCATTCAATGGGATTTATTATGTGCTTGTAGGCCTTGGATCCTTGCATGTAATTCCTACACCCAAAGAACTATGTGAGTGGTATTTTTAATAAAGCTATGTTATAATGTTTTGATAAAAGCATTGCTTTGCTTTGTTTTGGAAAAGTATTTGACCAAGCATGAATGATTGTCCCTAGTTTTGTATCAAGTATTATATTTGTTTTGATGACACTCTGGGAAAGTCCTTAGTGCCAGGGGACTATAATGCAACTGTACCCTTGTTTTGAAAGTCCTTAGTGCCAGAGGACTATAATGCAACTACACCCTTGTTTTGAAAGTCCTTAGTGCCAGGGGACTATAATGCAACTGCACCTTTGTTTTGCCACTGAAGGTTTTCCTCGTGCGTTTGTTTGTTCAGAATGTCATCCCTCGTATTATATTGATGCTAGTAAGCATCCCTTGAAGATTTGAAATACTTGATAGATGGACTCAGTTCATCCCTTGATTTTGTATAAGTTATGCTATGTATTGCTTAGAAAAGAGATCTTGAATATCATTCATGCAAAGCCTTTATTACTGGTATCATTCACTGAGTATCCAAGCTCACCCCCTCTATATATATATATATATATATATATATGTAGGTGACGAGCAGGAAGGCGGCGACGCCTAGATGATTGTTTGCAAGATGTTTTTGGATTCATGTTTTGTAGCATCTTGAAGATTATGCTTCTTGGCTTGTAGTTATTTCTTTGTATATGTCGGCTTGAGAAGCCTTTTGATCAATATGTATTTTGTACTTTATTTTATTCGTATCCAAGTTGTAAACTATATTAAGATGTATGTCATTTCTTTTGATCTACGCACAGCTCTTATGGACTAATTAGTTCCAAATTTATTGCTTCCGCACATGTAAGCCCCATATATATACTCTGATTGTGTGTGAATCCTTGTAAGTTGGCCTTTGGTAACCTCGGGTTACTGGCCATCATGGCACCATTCTACTAGGGGCGGAATGGGGTCGTGACAGATTGGTATCAGAGCACCGGTTTCTTATAGTACGTTATTCATAGACATTTAGTCCTGAAGAGCATAGGATTTCCCTTAGAATGATATTAAGATTGCATCATATTGCTTGCTACTTGATAAGATGTGCATCATCTCGGCATGATTATTTGTTACTTGCATACATGTCTGTTTGCTCCTTTCGTTTTAAAGTCATATTTTGCATACTCTTAGCATCATGAGAAGGGGTAGACCCCAGTTGGCCGAGATCATCCCGAGGATAGATTGGACAGGTTAGAAAGGTTGGTCGAAGGTTTGGTCCGTGAGTTGCGACAGCCTAGGCTGCAGGACACTAGTACCACTTCTACTCAGGCCGAGCAGACGAACGACTGACATGCAGCTCCGCCTCCACCTCCTCCAGTGCCACAAGTGCCTCCGCCGCTAGCCTTATATGGGGATGGCATGATAACTTTGATCAAAGAGTTCAAGAAAATGAACCCACCGAGATTCCAAGGGGGTGTAGAGTCGATGAAAGCCGAAGCGTGGGTCTTGGAAATGGAGAAGTTGTTTGAGATTTTTCCCAGTACCGATGCTCAGAAGGTGTCATTGGCAGCATTCACATTAGATGACGACGCACGAAGATGGTGGATGATGGTCCGAGAAGGTAATCCGGGTTTGACTTGGGCTAGGTTTTTGGAGTTGTTTTACAACAAGCATTTTCCCCTCAATGTCCGAGATCGCAAGACCATAGAGTTCCAGACTCTGACACAGGGCAACAAGACAGTGGCAGAATACGACCGTGCTTTTACTGAGTTGGCGAGATACGCGCCTCATATGGTCGATGATGAATATAGAAAGGCTAGGAAATTTGAAAGTGGACTGCGTGGACCGATACAGGATCGAGTTAATATGCTCAACATGCCGACTTACGCCGGAGTGTTAGACAAGGCCATCCTGACAGAAGCTAACTTGAACCGATACCAGGGTTCAGAAAAGGGCCAGAGGAAGAGACAAAACTATGAGAATCGCCGAGTACCGTTTAATGCCAAGAGGAAGGCGAACACGGGCAGTTCCAGCAACTCAAATCAGGAGGGTGATGCTAAGTCGACGTGTGTGAGTTGTGGGAAGCCACATTTCGGGGTCTGTCATTGGGCGTCAGGGGCTTGCTTTGAATGTGGCGAGATAGGCCACCGTATGAAGGACTATCCGAAGACAAAGGTTGACGATGGTAAGAAGAATGGGAACGCTTCGGGCTCTGCACAGAAAAACAACATCGGGAGAGCGCAGATGAGACAGGGCAGAGCTTTTGCATTGGTGCAAGGAGACACTCAGAATGCTTAGGCAGTAGTGTCAGGTACCCTCCCAATTTGTTCTCAAGATGCATACATATTGATTGATTCGGGTTCTACGCATTCATTTGTATCTACTAAGTTTGCCGAGAAGTTGAATAGAAAACTAGAACCCCTTGGTTATGTGTTATCTGTATCTGCTTCATCTGGGAGAACTATGATTGTTGCATCCATTTATAGGGCGTGTGATGTTGTGATTGAGGACGTAGAATTGTTAGTTGATTTGATGCCGTTAAGCCTGACTCATTTTGATGTTATATTGTGGATGGATTGGTTAGTAGCGAATCATGCATCCATAAATTGTGTTTCCAAAAGTGTCGTCTTGAAACCCCCAAACCAAGCCAAGGTTACATTTCAGGGAAAAAGGGTAGTATCTCCACCTTACTTGATCTCATCCATGAGAGCTTATAAATTGATCAAAAAGGGGTGTCAAGGTTATTTGTGTAGTATACTAAGTGATTCGAATGGAAGAGTTGAGTTAGCCGACATCCCAATTATTAGAGAATTCCCCGACGTCTTTCCAAATGATTTGCTTGGTCACTTGATCGATAGGGAAATAGAGTTTACTGTTGACGTTGTGTCGGGAACCTAGCCTATCTCTAAAACACCCTATAGAATGGCCCCAACCAAACTCAGGAGTTGAAGGTGCAATTACAAGAGTTGTTAGACAAGGGTTTTATTAGGCCGAGCACTTAACCCTGGGGAGCCCCAGTTCTATTTGTTAAGAAAAAGGATGGTACACTTCGCCTTTGTATTGACTACCGAGAACTGAACAAGGTAACCATTAAGAACAAGTACCCATTGCCGAGGATCGATGATCTACTTGATCAACTACAGGGAGCACGAGTCTTTTCTAAGATCGATCTCAGGTCGGGCTACCACCAGCTCAAGGTTAAAGTCGATGATGTTGAGAAGACTACTTTTCGGACAAGGTATGGCCACTACGAATTTTTGGTTATGCCCTTCGGAGTAACTAATGCTCCTGTAGCATTCATGGATCTGATGAATAGGGTCTTCAAGCCATACCTAGACGAATTCATGGTTGTTTTCATCGACGATATATTGATCTATTCCGAGAGTGAAGCTGAGCATGAGAAGCACCTGAGACTTGCCCTACAGATTCTGAGAGATAGAAGATTATATGCCAAGCTTAGCAAGTATGAGTTTTGGCTTTCCAGCATTTCATTTTTGGGGCATGCGATTAATGAAAAGGGTATCTCTGTTGATCCAAGTAAGATTGAAGCCGTTGTGAATTGGCCGACATCGACCAATGTGTCCGAGGTTCGTAGTTTTCTGGGTTTGGCAGGTTATTACAGAAAGTTTGTGAAGGACTTTTCAAAGATTGCAATACCTTTGACACAGCTAACTCAGAAAGGGGTGGCATATGAATGGACCGAGGATAGAAAATCAGCCTTCCAGGAGCTAAAGACGAGGTTAGTCACAGCACCGGTTCTTGTAGTGCCGATAAGTAATGAGGAATTCCAGATTTATAGTGATGCTTCTTATAAGGGTTTGGGATGTGTGTTAATGCAAGGGGGTAAAGTTATAGCATATGCATCGCGTCAATTGAAACCTCATGAAAAGAATTATCCTACCCATGATTTAGAACTAGCAGCCGTAGTGTTTGCTTTGAAGATTTGGCGTCATTACTTATATGGAGCCTCTTGCCAAGTTTTTACAGACCACAAGAGTTTGAAGTACTTGTTCACCCAGAAGGAATTAAATATGAGGCAGAGAAGATGGCTTGAATTATTGAAAGATTACGACATGCAGATTCAATATCATCCAGGTAAAGCCAACTCAGTGGCCGACGCTTTAAGCAGAAAGTTAGTTAGGAATTCAGCTTATTTGTCAATGATTTCAGTGAAGCTGCCTATCATTGAGGAAGTGAAGACCAGGCAGATGGAAGACAGATTCTTCAGGAAGGTGATTGATAAGATTGTCACTAAGCCGAGGTCAGGGTATACCGTTGAAAATTAGGAACTCAAGTTTGAAGGAAGATTGTGCGTAGCCGACGTCCCAAAGTTGAAAAAGAAGATTTTGTAGGAAGCCCATGGTTCCAAGTTTGCCGTTCATCCAGGGAGCACCAAGATGTACCAAGACATGAAGCAGACCTTTTGGTGGCCAAACATGAAGAGAGAGGTAGCAGAGTTTGTATCTCAGTGTTTGTATTGCCAGCAAGTGAAAGCAGAACATCAGAGGCCAGCAGGACTTCTTCAACCCTTGTCAATTCCAGAGTGGAAATGGAAACACATCTCCATGGATTTTGTAGTTGGTTTACCGAGGTCACAGAAGGGTATAGATTCAATTTGGGTTGTAATTGATAGATTAACTAAGTGAGCACACTTCTTGCCTGTTAAGACTACGTTTAATGCCGATCGAGTTGCTTCATTGTATATGATCGAGATTGTGAGACTTCATGAAGCGCTAATATCCATTATTTCAGACCGAGATCCGAAGTTTGTTTCTAGATTTTGGCAGAGTCTACAAAGAGCCTTGGGAGCTGAGTTGAGGTTTAGCACAGCTTTTCATCCCCAGACCGATGGGCAAACAGAGAGAACAATTCAGACACTTGAAGATATGCTTAGACTATGTGTATTGGATTTCAAGGGAAGTTGGGAAGTGCACTTGCCATTAGTAGAATTCGCCTACAATAACAGTTATCAAGCTAGCATTGGCATGGCGCCGTATGAAGCATTGTATGGAAGGAAGTGCAGATCACCGATATGTTGGGCCGAGGTAGGAGATAAAGCTTTTATTGGTCCCGAATTAGTTCAAGTTACAACCGAGAAGATTAAGCTCATTCGACAAAGGATCAAAACTGCTCAGAGTCGACAGAAGAGCTATGCCGACCAGAGAAGAAGAGAGTTGGAATTTGAAGTTGGGGATCATGTATTCCTGAAGGTTTCGCCGATGAAAGGAGTTTCAAGATTTGAGAAGAAAGGTAAGCTAGCACCTCGTTACATCGGGCCGTTTGAAATTCTTGAGAGGGTTAACCCGGCTGCCTATAGACATGCTTTGCCACCAGAACTGAGTCAAGTTCACAATGTGTTCCACATTTCGATATTGAGGGAGTATATTCGGGATCCCCTGCATGTGATTGACCATTCCGGGATTGGGATTAACGAAGATTTAGGTTATGAGGAGAAGCCGATACGGATTCTTGATAGGAAAGTGAAACAGTTGAGGAACAAGTCGATACTGATGGTACAGGTTAAGTGGAAAGAGCATTATGGTAAGGATGCCACATGGGAAATGGAAGAAGAAATGAAAACCCGACATCCGGAGTTGTTTTTGGGGCAAGGTAACTTAAGTTTGGGGACCAAACTTCTTTAAGGAGGGTAGGATGTAACAACCCTCACTTTACTCTAGTCATGCTTGCATGTATTTACATGATCTTGTCTTGTTAAGTTGCATTTGCAAACTTTGATTTGTTTCGCATACGTGTGGCTTGCATATTTTGTTCCTTGCTTGGTGTGAGTTTAGCCGAGGTCATCTTAAGCCTAGGTTACACCTTTGAACTTCTTACACCTAGGACCATCTTGGAAACCACTTTGGTTGACCTCCACCCTCACCCTGACATGTTGGCCGAGATGTCATTATCTAGGCCAAGGTACTCATCACCAAGACCGAGGTGTGTATTATCTAGGTCGAGATGTTATACCAAGGTGATCTTGTCCCTGGACTGGTACGACCTAGACCGAGGTGTGGCACATCTAGGCCAAGGTGTGGCACAGCTAGGCCAAGTGTTGTCCTTCCTAGCCGAGATCATTGAGACCTTACTTGCCGAAGCTTTGTCCTAGCCGAGATCTTTACCCGCTGGAGTGCCCATGTCACCTTACTTGTTGCTTACACTTTGTCATGCTCTTGTCTTGTCATTCTGTCACCTTTTGAGGAGAGCCAACTAGTCTTTGCCACGTGTCCCCGCAGAGGGTTAAGTCAGCCGGCAGAGTTAGAAATATATCATTTTGTGTCATATCCCTTGCATGGTAGAGAGAGAAGCTCTAGGAAGAGGAAGAGAAGTTCTTGAGAGAGAAGTAGATTTCCAAGCTTGATCCTTAGAGTTTAAACCGTTTGATCTGTGTTTTAAGGTTAGATTCTTGACCTGCTCTTGTTGGTCTTTATGTTCATCTAATCAAATTGCATGATCTAGCATGATTCATGAGCCATGCATTGCTTTGAAGCTCGATTTTGGAAAGAGAAAATGATATTCTTGTGTTCTTGAAGAAAAGCCTTGTTTTGATTCGAAAGTTTGTATCAAGATCCATGTTTTTGTGTTTGTTTTCATAAGATCTTCAAGTATGGGTACCCATGTCCATGTTTTCGAACTCATCTCATGAAATCTCATATTTTGAATAAAGAAGTTATGATTTTAGCATTCATGTTCTTCATGTTCATCGAGAGGGAAACCCAGATTTTTCCCAGACTTCATTTCCCTGCATGTGGTCGTCGGGACGACACCTCGGCCAAGAGGTGTGGGACCTTGGCCTAGACCTGGTTAGTACCCAGCATGCTTTTCCGAGATGATAAGGCAGTATTGTAACTCCCAGCATGTTTTGCTTTGTTTTGACTTGATTTTGAAAGTAATGCCGAGATCCTTTCCTATCATGAAAAGCTTGTTTTAAGGATGCATTCCATATCCATCTTTGAGCATCTCACCTTGTCTTACTGAAACGCATTCAATGGGATTTATTATGTGCTTGTAGGCCTTGGATCCTTGCATGTAATTCCTACACCCGAAGAACTATGTGAGTGGTATTTTTAATAAAGCTATGTTATAATGTTTTGATAAAAGCATTGCTTTGCTTTGTTTTGGAAAAGTATTTGACCAAGCATGAATGATTGTCCCTAGTTTTGTATCAAGTATTATATTTGTTTTGATGACACTCTGGGAAAGTCCTTAGTGCCAGGGAACTATAATGCAACTGCACCCTTGTTTTGAAAGTCCTTAGTGCCAGAGGACTATAATGCAACTACACCCTTGTTTTGAAAGTCCTTAGTGCCAGGGGACTATAATGCAACTGCACCTTTGTTTTGCCACTGACGGTTTTCCTCGTGGGTTTGTTTGTCCAGAATGTCATCCCTCGTATTATATTGATGCTAGTAAGCATCCCTTGAAGATTTGAAAGACTTGATAGATGGACTCGGTTCATCCCTTGATTTTGTATAAGTTATGCTATGTATTGCTTAGAAAAGAGATCTTGAATATCATTCATGCAAAGCCTTTATTACTGGTATCATTCACTGAGTATCCAAGCTCACCCCCTCTATATATATATATATATATATGTAGGTGACGAGCAGGAAGGCGGTGACGCCTAGATGATTGTTTGCAAGATGTTTTTGGATTCATGTTTTGTAGCATCTTGAAGATTATGCTTCTTGGCTTGTAGTTATTTCTTTGTATATGTCGGCTTGAGAAGCCTATTGATCAAGATGTATTTTGTACTTTATTTTATTCGTATCCAAGTTGTAAACTATATTAAGATGTATGTCATTTCTTTTGATCTACGCACAGCTCTTATGGACTAATTAGTTCCAAATTTATTGCTTCTGCACATGTAAGCCCCATATGTATACTCTGATTGTGTGTGAATCCTTGTAAGTTGGCCTTTGGTAACCTCGGGTTACTGGCCATCATGGCACCATTCTACTAGGGACGGAATGGGGTCATGACACTCTAACTCTTTACAAAAGGACTAGGGTTGAGAGATGCTTGGATCTTGAAGTATATGTAGAGAGGGAGAGGATGCCGGATTAGGGTTTTGAGTGAAAAGAGATACAAAAAGTGATACAAAAATGCTTTGCTACGAACTGATATACACGATCCTCGCTCGAGCGAAGGAGTGGTCACTCGAGTGACCAGACACAACAAGTGACCTCGCTCGAGCACAAGAACTGTCGCTCGAGCATAGAATACATACCTTTAGGTATTTCACAGACGCACACCCTCACTCGAGCGTAAGAAGCCTCACTCGAGAGAAGAACTTCATCTTCCCAAAAATGCTACGTCTAGGAAGGAAACCTGAAAACCCTCAAAACTCGCTTGAGTGCAAGAAACCTCGCTTGAGCAAAGAAGAAAATTACACAAGGCTCGCTCGAGCGCAAGAAGCCTTGCTCGAGTGAAAAAACCAAAATCTAGGCATCAACAATCTAGACCAACTAGCAACCAACCTGTTCCAAACATGCCCAACATATTCCAAAACTCAAATTCAAAGAGTTAAAGGAGGAAAACAAGACATGGATGCAATACTAAGCCACGAAACCCAAGTCCGAAATATAACAAAGGTCGGGTCAAAACCAGGATTGCTATAAAAAATAATCTTGGTAAATAATTTTGACATATAGATTTTTTCAACATATAGGTTAATAATTTTAATAGATTGGTTTAAAAAAACTAAACGGATAAAAAAAGATTTGAACAGACAGGTTAAAAAAGCGGGGCAAAATTAGAAACAAAATGTCCTCCAAAATAATAAAATGTACTTTTCACCACAACATTTCACAAAGCATGTACTTCTAACCAACAAAATTTTTCCATAGGACCTAACGCCTCAAACACTCTTCAGATTGGATTTATTACCGATTTTCTCTTAAATTATAATGGTCATTACAACTCAGTGAAGTCATAAAAAAAAATTACAAATTCATGAAAAAAATTATAATTATAATTATTAATATTTATAAAATTTCTCATTAATTCGTAATTATTTTTTTCAACCTCTATTGATGTGATATTTCTTCTAAATTATATTGCAATGACTTGGGCTTAGACAAGTCAGTTAAGGCAAGAGATTAGTTTGGATTGAATTTAGACAAGTCTCTGTATGCTTTAGAATGAAATTGAACACCTAGACTTTAACCTGATCGAATTTATTCGAGTTTTAACCTAAAAAACTTTTTGTCCCACCATGATATAAGTCGTTAGAGTAAGAGTAGCCAAAAAAGAAAGTATTTTATGAAACAGTTTGTCCCATCATGAGATAAGCCATAATAGTAAGAGTGGCCAAAAAAGAAAAGTCTAAGCAGTTAGATCAAGTTCAATTTAGACAACTAAAATCAACAAATCACTATTAAAACCGAGCTGAAAAATAATTACAAAAATATATTACATGAATTTCAATTTTAGTGATTTACCACTAGAAAAATGTAAATGAGAAGTAATATTACATACTTTATACAGTACATGAATGGTATATCGCACCATGTATACAAAATTTTAAAATTGTCACATACTAATGAATGAAAGATGAAAATACTTGGATTTTTTTTTAGGAAATAAAACAAGCAAAACTATGGTACACACTCTTAAAAATGCATACCGTATGTCCTTTCAAAACTAAACTACAATGATTGGTAACAAAATCACAATAGTTAATAACTTTTTTCACCATAACAGTACGTAATATTTTAATATTCATAACATAATCATAATAGTTCATTATATAACCTTAATAATTTGTAACTAAAACTTTTTTTTGTGGTGCATCCATTTGTAACATAATTATAATAATGTGTATTAACATTACAAAAACTCATAATATTCTACAAAATATAGTATATAAGTTGAAAAAAAAAAAAATTGGAAGGATCAATTGCAATTAAGCAACACATACATCATATAAATCACACACATATCCTAACAATCCTAGCAAAGTAGCAGGGGCAAGGCCCCTCCTTCCCTCCGCCCCTAATAATGGGTACATAATTAAGATAACGTAATGTATTCTTCTACTTATTAATTAACATGTGGTAGAAGTAGTATTCTATATGTCACTTTGTATTTGACCCAAGATCTTGAGTGTTCGACCACATCAAATTTTAACCTCATTTTTTTATCACATTAATTAATTAGTAGATCCGAGAAGCCGACAATATTGAATTTGTTTTACATCTAGCCTATCCAAAAAAAAAGGTCAACTATCCATATAAATCGGCCACTATCAATAGATCCTTATAGTTACTTAATTCTCATTAAGGCCTCATTTGGGAACATCACTTTTTAGCTTCAAAGTCAAAAAGTCATTAAAAAAACAAAAAAACAACAAATTATACAAAAAAAGTCAAAGATTCTATTTTCTTTTTACATTTTGTACATCTTTTTGTAAAAAATTAAAAGGTCATCCCAAACATACTAATTTTTTTACTTCATATTTTAGCCAAAAAATCAAAAAATCACTAAAATAGCATGTTCTCAAACGAGGCTGGAGTCTTATTGAAAGTTAGTCCTACTAAAATCGTCACTAAAAATAATTTTTTGTGACGATTGTTTGTGTATGTCGCTAAAAATTGATAATTAGTGACTTTTTTTTGTCACAATTTTTATAAATTGTCACTAAAACTTATAATTAGTGATTTTTTTTTTTTTTTTCTGGACGAATTTTCCAAGTTATCACTAAAAGTTAAAAATTAGTGACTTTTTTAAAACTGTCGCTAAAACTTATAATTTGTAACATTTTTTGTGACAAAATTTTCAAACTGTTGTTAAAAATTAACAATTAGTGACTTTTTTTTTAATAATTTTTAATGAAAAATGTTGTTAATTATTACAGGACTTATTGAATAATAAGATCATCTATTAAAACCTATAGGAAAATTTCCCTTAAAAATATATAAATAGTGAATTCTAAAAATACCCCCAAACACACCCACAAAAATATGATACCACAAAGAACCTAGCTTTCCATGGCAGCACTGCACCTGCTGTTTTGAGGCCATCCCACATGAGCTTTTTCACTGCTCTAAAAAAAAAATGTTATGTATTCTCTGTCGCGCCTCAAGCCTCCGGCATAGCTTTCTCTCTCTTTGGTTTGAAAGCATATTGTCAATCCTGGAAGAAAAATAAAAATTTTGAATACAAAAACACCTTTATCTATCTATCTATCTGTTTGTTTGTCTCATGAGCTTGTATTTGTATATTTGTTTTGAATTGTGGTTGCAAGATGTGAGGACACATTTATTAATGATTAGAGGCATTGTTTTCTTGGTTTATGATTTCTTTTGCTCCTCTGTTTGAGGAGCAAGAGATATGGTTGTAAACATGCTTCAAAATGTGTTCAACCTTGATTTTTTTTTCCCATTCGAGTCGATCGCAATTGAACTTTAATCGAACCATAATGAGCTGAGCTCAAATAGTTTGGTGTTATTATTATTATTATTATTATTATTATTATTATTATTATTATTATTATTATTATTATTATGCATTTAATCTTATTGAAGCAAGTAGTATCTTGTTCAAGCTTGACTTGAAAAATTAACAAGATAAACATGAGTTGAGCTCGAGTAGTTTAGTATCTCTTAGAGAGAGAGAGAGAGAGAGAGAGAGAGAGAGAGAGAGAGAGAGAGAGAGGAGAGGGAGGATGGGTGGGACTTTGGGCACTGGTGGCAGAACAGTGAAGATTAACTAAATCACCGATGTTTGACTGGATTGTACCAGTGAGATTGTTAAGGATGAGGCTGAGTTCTAACAAAGTAGTGCAGTTGTATATGCCAGGTATGCTTCGATTCAAGAGAGTATTCCCAAAGTCTATATACTACAAATTCCTAAGGTTTCCTAGTTCCAGTGGAATTAGACTGGAAAGAGAATTATCACAAACAGTTGGCTCTAAAGGATTAAGATATGTTTGTTAATTGAATGATAGAATAGGTTCCCAAAACTAGAATTCTTTTATTTTGAAACTAGTTCTTGAATTTGAATTGGTACTGATGTCTAATTCTTTTGTTAGGAGTGAAACTCTTGTAGAGAATTTATATGCTAAGAATTTTCAGTGGAAACACTAATAATTGTTTTCACTTGCAACGCATATATGAATCACTTCACAAAAAATATTTTATAAGAAAAATTATATATTTTTAGTGCATATTCATTTTTGGACTTGTATGACAATTGGTTATATGAGTTATAGCAAGGACCATATTTATATAAATGGATAATGGTCTCAATCTAGGCACTAGGAAACGAAGTTGGGGATGATGAAGGCTTTTCTAGAAGTGAATTTCAAAGCTATATCATGCCATAGTTGGGCCCTTTTGGTGTCAAGCATTTTACGACTTCTAAGATTTGTGATATTTATGTTGATTTCTTCTCTAAAGTCACTGCATACTGATATGTGATATTATGTTGATTTCTTCCATGAAGTTACTGCATACTGATTTGTAATATTTATGTTAATTTCTTTTCTAAAGTTTCTACATATTGATTTGTGATATATGTCAGTTTTTGCATACCATATTTTGATCTTGCCATAGCACATTCTAGTAGTTCACTTTCTATAATTTATTTATTTATTTTTGTTATTATATGTTTGAATTTGATTTTTTTTTTTATTTATTTTATGGACCTACCTATTGGAAATTGAACTATCATGTGCTTACGTCTGCTTTCTTTTGTTCTGAATTTGGCTGGTGGTAAATACATAAATTTTTTGTTATTTGAGATGATCTACATAAATATACATTTTGACTTTTTACGAAAAGATATGCAGAAAAGTATAGAGGTGATGTGACCCAAATAAGTACACTTACCTAACTAAGTACACTTATATTCATCATGCCAAATAGGAGAAGAGATATGGATGTCATGAAATTGTAAGGTTTTTGAGTAATATGCTGCTTTTGTTTTAGGCTTGTTGCTTTTTATTTTTCTACTTTGCTGTCACGACCCCATTCCGCCCCTAGTAGAATGGTGCCATGATGGCCAGTAACCCGAGGTTACCAAAGGCCAACTTACAAGGATTCACACACAATCAGAGTATACATATGGGGCTTACATGTGCGGAAGCAATAAATTTGGAACTAATTAGTCCATAAGAGCTGTGCGTAGATCAAAAGAAATTATAGCGACCCCGGTCTTTTTCCCATTTGATTATTGTATCCGGACTTACGTTCCGTGGATTCTGCTGTTATATTTGCTGTATTTATTTCTTGTTTAGAAATAACTGTTTTGGGCTATCGGTGGAGGATAGTCGTGATTGTTGTAGACCTTGCATGTGGCTTAGGTATAACTGGAATTAAGTCACTTATGTTGACTGTTGAATTAATACAGAACATTACTTGTATTGATTATGTGTTGTATATGGCAATTGTGTGTTTCATTGCATATGCATGTTGTTTGGAGAAGATAGGGGATGAACTCCACGGTTTAGGAGAAGATAGGGGATGGACCTCTAAACCGGAATTGTTGGGAGGAGATAGGGGATGGACTCCATTAGCATCACTTTTGTGTGTGCTTATTTATATTGAAGTGTTTTGTTGTTTGGGAGGAGATAGGGGATGGACTCCAGTAGCATCACTTATGTGTGTGCTTAATTATAATAGAAATATTTCTATTTGTTGTTGATATGATACATCATTATAATGTGTATCAGTTGGAAGTATGGAAGTGTTGTGGTTTGAGTTTTAGTCTCATTTATTTTTGTGACATCTGGATCACTATTATAGTTGGCCAGGTTCTGAGCCATAATGACATAATTGGAAAGTTGAATAAATATTGGAAAGGGAAAGGTGTCATAGACAATATGTCATAGACAATGTAGACATTCGTGTCATGAAACTGGAAATTGATTATCTTGTGTTAACCATGTACCGAATGCTAATGCTTTAGTTAATTCTTATGCTTGGTTTAGTATTTTTCTACTGGGCTGTGGCTCACCCTATATGGGAACTTCATTTTCAGGTTCAGGTGGTTCACTACCTCCAAGGACTTAGCTTGTGAGGATTTGGACTCGAAGACTTGCTTATTTTATTTGTTTTATTTGAACAACTTGTAAACTTTCAAGCCTAGGGCTTTATTTGTTTTTGAGTTAGAACTCATGGAATTGTGTCCAAGTGTTGGCTTGGCAAGATGTAAGCCCATAGGGCATTTATTATGATGTTTTTATTTCATGGTACTCTGATGAATGGAATAAGATACGTTATTTCCTTATAATTCCGCATGTTAATATTATGTATTATGGGTTTATTTTTGAGGGCGTGACAGAAATGACATACATCTTAATATAGTTTACAACTTGGATACAAATAAAATAAAGTACAAAGTACATCTTGATCAAAAGGCTTCTCAAGCCGACATATACAAAGAAATAACTACAAGCCAAGAAGCATAATCTTCAAGATGCTACAAAACATGAATCCAAAAACATCTTGCAAACAATCATCTAGGTGTCGCCGCCTTCCTGCTCGTCACCTAAATATATATATAGAGGGGGTGAGCTTGGATACTCAGTGAATGATACCAGTAATAAAGGTTTTGCATGAATGATATTCAATATCTCTTTTCTAAGCAATACATAGCATAACTTATACAAAATCAAGGAATGAACCGAGTCCATCTATCAAGTCTTTCAAATCTTCAAGGGATGCTTACTAGCATCAATATAATATAAGGGATGACATTCCGGACAAACAAACCCACGCGAAAAACCGTTAGTGGAAAAACAAAGGTGCAGTTGCATTATAGTCCCCTGGCACTAAGGACTTTCCCAGAATGTCATCAAAACAAATATAATACTTGATACAAAACTAGGGACAATCATTCATACTTGATCAAATACTTTTCCAAAACAAAGCAAAGCAAAGCTTTTATCAAAACATTATAACATAGCTTTATTAAAAATACCACTCACATAGTTCTTCGGGTGTTGGAATTACAAGCAAGGATCCAAGGCCTACAAGCACATAATAAATCCCATTGAATGCGTTTCAGTAAGACAAGGTGAGATGCTCAAAGATGGATATGGAATGCATCCTTAAAACAAGCTTTTCATGACAGGAAAGGATCTCGGCATTTCTTTCAAAATCAAGTAAAAACAAAGCAAAACATGCTGGGAGTTACAATACTACCTTATCATCTCAGGAAAGCATGCTGGGTACTAACCAGGTCTAGGCCGAGGTCCCATACCTCTTGGCCGAGGTGTGGTCCCGACGACCACATGCAGGGAAATGAAGGTTGGGAAAAATCTGGGTTTCCCTCTTGATGAACATGAAGAACATGAATGCTAAAATCATAACTTCTTTATTCAAAATCTGAGATCTCATGAGATGAGTTCGAAAACATGGACCTGGGTACCCATACTTGAAGATCTTATGAAAACAAACACAAAAACATGGATCTTGATATAAACTTTCGAATCAAAATAAGGTTTTTCTTCAATAACACAAGAATATCATTTTCTCTTTCCAAAACTGAGCTTCAAAGCAATGCATGTCTCATGAATCATGCTAGATCATGCAATGTGATTAGATGAACATAAATAACAACAAGAGCAGGTCAAGAATCTAACCTCAAAACACGGATCAAACGGTTTAAACTCTAAGAATCAAGCTTGGAAATCTACTTCTCTCTCAAGAACTTCTCTTCCTCTTCATAGAGCTTCTCTCTCTACCATGCAAGGGATATGACACAAAATGATATATTTCTAACTCTGCGGGCTGACTTAACCCTTTGCGGGGACACGTGGCAAAGACTGGTTGGCTCTCCGCAAAAGGTGACAGAATGACAAGACAAGAGCATGACAAAGTGTAAGCAACAAGTAAGGTGACATGGGCACTCCGGCGAGTAAAGATCTCGGCTAGGACAAAGCTTCGGCAAGTAAGGTCTCAATGATCTTGGCTAGGAAAGACCACACCTTGGCCTAGATGTGCCACACCTCGGTCTAGGTCGTACCAGTCCAGGGACAAGATCACCTTGGTATAACATCTCGGCCTAGATAATGACATCTCGGCCAACATGTCAGGGTGAGGGTGGAGGTCAACCAAAGTGGTTTCCAAGATGGTCCTAGGTGTAAGAAGTTCAAAGGTGTAACCTAGGCTTAAGATGACCTCGGCTAAACTCACACCAAGCAAGGAACAAGGCATGCAAGCCACACTTATGCGAAACAAATCAAAGTTTGCAAATGCAACTTAACAAGACAAGATCATGTAAATACATGCAAGCATGACTAGAGTAAAGTGAGGGTTGTTACATTTGCTGACATAATTTATGCTATAGTTATAAATAAATGTAACAAAAGTCTTTCACTTCATATACAAAACAAAAATCCTTTGTACAGCTCTGTTTCATATATCCAGAATTCTATAGTTATAGCTAGTAGTATATTGGCTTCATATACACTTTGGCTTTTTAGTTTGCCTTTTGGAAATTTGGGTACTTCTTTTTTCTGGTTTTTTCTACTGCAATCTCGAATGAAATCAAATTTGTGGATCCTCACCTTTTTTTAATGTTATGATTGTTCTGTTGTGTTATTGTGTTATAGGATGATGAGTGACTATGTTGTGGAGCCAATAAATGATGGAATTAGTGAATTCGATGTGGAATTCCGTGGTCCAAAAGAAAGCAATGTTTCTACCCTTACCATGCTATAGTCTTATTTAAATATGACCCTTAACAATTGTTCCCATGGATACTCTCATTGTTTTTTATGACTTCAAAATTTGAATGGTTATTAGGCTTTGAGGTAGATATATTTCAACTCAACAAACCTTAATCACAATATAATTTGTTTTTGCAAGTGTTGCTGAGAAAATAGTTGATACGTTTGCGCAAGTGATATTGGGAGCTAAACTGAGATTTTTTTTTTTTTGAGGGCTTGAATCTTTTAGAACTTTGTATAAATACTTTTAAGGATGGTTGATGGATATTTGTTTTGCATGTATAGAAGTTTATATTTTGTATGCAAAATTTTTTTTCCCAAAGAAAAAGAATTTTATTAAGGAAAGAGATGGAAAATAATGCATGAATGCTAGAATTTTTACAAACATCTCTTTACATTTATTGTATATTATGTATGAGAACATAGGTTGATAAAACATTGTAGGAATTTTTTTTTTGGTGCAATGGTAAGAAGTTGGTTGCTAAAACATTGTAGGTATTTGTTTTTTGTTTTTGTTTTTGTTTTTGCTTGTGTTTGTGTGTGTGTGTGTGTGTGTTTTTTTTTTTTTTTTTTTTTTTTTTTTTTTTTTTTTTTGTGATGACAAAACATTATGAGTAGGTTAGGCTGTTGCAAATAATTTGTGACTATTGTTTTGCGGTCACAAAAAGTATTTTCCACCTCACATTTGCATCTCCCATTTTTCGTTACATGATCGTTGCAAAATATTTTTTTGCTACTGCATTTTGGTTATTTGTGACATCCATGGATGTAGCCCCTAATTCTGGGGTGAAGTAAACTTACCCTAATTCTAATCATAGTGAAAACCATAGCAGCCGTGGACGTAGCCCTATTTTGGGGTGAACCCCGTAAATCCTTGTGTTCTTGTGTGTGTGTGTAATTTGTTTGATTTGTTTTTCTTTCTTGTTTGTTATTTCGTGTCTCGCCGATCTTGGTTAGGATGAGTCAATTCCTAACACCTGTAACAGTCACAAAAAATGATTTTTTTAGTAGAGAGTCTCGCTACACATTGAATCCATTAGTAGTTGTATTGTATACTTCTAGTTTATGCATGATAACCAATCCTTCAAAGTTAGAGCTTGTTGACAAGCCAAATTTAAGTCTTCAAGTTACTTTTTACCACCAACAATCCCAAGTTAACAACCAATTAATTGAATATTTAAAAATTCAAACAAGTTTAATTTGGGTAAGTTTATGAAGGTACTTCTTTCTTGAACTATTTGTATCTATACATGTCTCATCACCTAAAAACACTACTAGCTTCTGCAGATAATTTTAAAAATAGCATAACTATACATGGTGGATAATGAAAGAGTTGTCTAAACATGGGAATAATTATTTGCATAACCATACACTACTCTATCGTCGATGCATATGTGGCAATCTGGGATAGCCACATAGGTATTACTTCTTGCTTGAAGTGGGCACCTCATAGGGTTATGTTTGCTACTGCATCCTTAGTTCTCACATTTTGGATACCTAATAATCCAAAATCAGCAGTTGAATTTGGAACTGACAACCCTGAAACTGTAGGACAATCTAAACATATTTCTCAATGAGTACACAATAATGTCTATTTACTTCGCAATAAAACCCTCAGCAATGTTCATGTACGCTAAAAAGAGACCGGCTTGCCTCGTAACTTGTGTTTTGGTAAGAATTCGATAGGGGGGACCATTTCTTTAGTTAGTTCACAGCTTATGTAGAAATTCATAGTTCCATTACTTGTCATGGGTTACTGTTTAGGCTTTTTGTTTTTAGTTAGAGATTTTGGTGAATATTGTGTGTTGATAAGGTTGTTAGATCTCCAAACTTCTCATCTCTAATTTTTCAAATTTTTTTTTCCTAGATTTGTTTTGGTTGCAATATATAGATAAATTGTTGTAGTAAGAATTTTTATTTTTTATTTTTATGAGATGTATGGGTATATATACATATGAAATATAGGTTGATATTTTTTTTACATCTTTAGATTAATTTTTAATTTTATGTTATTTTTCATCTAAAAAAAATTGTTAAGTTCTTGCAATTGATATTTTTGTTATAACAAACGCATATATAATTTTATAATAAATAATTATTTGTAACAAATGTCATTGAAGACTATTTGCGACGGTATGTAGAAATCAAGGTGGGGCATCTTGAGAAACATGATGAAATATGATTTTCGGAGAGTACAAGTTCCCTTAGTTGCAGTATCAATAGCCTTACATAATTTCATAAGACGAAATACTCTCATTGATGAAGTAACGCAAAATATACAAAATGCCAAAGACTACGAAGCACCGGACCTTCTTGACCACTCAACAATGATAACGATTGGAGATATAATAATGCCAAGAGATAAAGACATTAAAATGGCTAATGCGAGGGTGACTACTGCATGTGCCTTGGCAACGCGAGCGCAAGCGTAGTAACTTTGTTCATAGATTTGTTGGTGGGGGAAACTGGAAGTAGATTACAAGATTGTTTCTGTGTATATGAGAAACATAAATTATCTTATTTTTCACATTCTATTTTTGTTTGTTAAAAATAAAAAAAATAATAATTATAAATGTCCTCAAACGTTGAAGGTAAAAAAAAAAAATCAATTTTTTCAAGATTTATTTATGTACAGATCAAAAAATAAAAATCTTTTAGATCATCATGAAATCTTTTTGTGTATTGGCAACTGTGAATTTTTATTATACAAAATCATGATCCCAAGTGGAGATTGAAGGGGATAACCAGGTTCTTATTCACCTGTGTCTCTGAAAATGTTCCCTTTTGGGAGTGTGGTGCAATATTTACTGATATTAAGCGGATGACAGCTCAAGGGAGCTTCTCTTTTAGTTGGAGGCCAAGAACCGCTAACAAGGTTGCTCATTGGGTGGCCCGAGCCTCTCTCCATAGTCCCTTTCCTCTTGATTGGGTTGCCAACCCCCCAACAGAGCTTGCTTTACTTCTTAAATCCTCTAAGCTTAGGCTTTTCCTCCGTTTGCTACTGTGACCTTTCTTTTGGGATATGTTTACATCTGTTTTTGGGTTTCTCTGATTTAAAGCTTCCTCTATTCAAAAATATATATATATAAATAAAATAAAATGAACCGGTACAAAATTAATTTGACAATCAGAAGAACACATTTGTACAATTGTTAGCAAATGTGGTCAAATAGATTGAAGCAATAGTATTATTTTGCAAATACGTACGTATTTTCATAACACACTTCTGTTTCATTTTTGTTTTTTTGTTTATTTTTTGTTGTCTTCGAAACAAGAGTTTTGCAAAAAATTAGACAAAAAGAATTTTTTCAATTTGATAAGTTTGGCTTGGTTATGACTTTTGAAAAAATTTGTGGAATTTTTTATCAAAATCGTCATGCCCAACACACACACGTACACACACACACACAAAATAAATAAATAAATAAATAAATTTCAACATACAAAATTATGGTGCAAAAGAAATTATTACAATTTGTATAAATTATTTCACAAAAACATATTTTCAACATCATCTAATATTTCATTTTTTAACAAAAATAAAGCATGCGTATTTTGTAAAAACAAAATTTTTAATCAAAATGTTTGATTATGAATTTTAAAAATGGTTCATAAAAGACATTTTTTTCGAATGAAAACTTCTGTTTGTGTATGGGTTTTGAATTGTATGAGTTTTGATGAGTAAATTTTTGTTGTCAACAATCTTGATCCCACAATCAAAAACTTGGTACAAGAAAAAAATTGGAACAACAAAAGCAAATAAAATTAACATACTGCATTTTGGAAGAAATTCCTGATTGCAAATGGATAAAAATGTGAAAAATATTATGTACTATAAATAATCTATTAAATTTTTTATCAAATGTCTTATATGGTTGTATAACTCACACAAATTTATATATGTACAAGTTTCACATCATATAAAAAATTTGATAAAAAATTTAATAGATTAGTCAGATTTCTAACCTAACTCTAAAAATGTGGGTCATTACGCTTCAAAAAAAGTGGAAAAATGTTTGGAAACTCTAGAAAAGGAGTTCTAACAATCCTAACGTATGTGTGAGCCCTATCGGATGTGATATTTTGATCTTGTGTTTTTTTTTTTTTTTTTTTTAATTTTTCATATCACTAAAGCTCAATTAGACTTCTAATTTGAGGGGATGAATCACTACTGGAAAGAATGCATGTTTAGCCATGTGTGCAATAATGACACTCCTGCATAATTGCCCGCTGTAGGAGCAGGGACCAAAAGAAATATATATATATTTACGTTTCGTCAAGTTACATTTGTTGCAGATTTTTGGCCAAAAAGATGTGTTAAAATGTAAATTTACGTTACCAACCATTAGTTAATATTACACGTAAAAAATTAAAAAATTATTCTAAACCTACATCTTTTAATACTTTTTTAATTAAAAAAGTCAAAAATATATTTATTTAGGTTATGCTAAGCAATTCCTTAATTTAAAAAACTAACTTAGGCTTGGTTTGAAAAATGGAAGGGAGGTGAATTCTTTGAAAAATATTTAAAAACATCTTATTTATAGGTTTGGAGTTGAAGGAAATAGGAGGGGAGGGAAGAAAACTAGTTGGGGAGAAGGTTGAACATCAAACCGTTAAGAAATAAATGAATAGCCTTCACTAAATTAGGTATACCTCTTTGTACACTTAGAATTTAGATGTGAGGCCACCACCATTAGAAAGTAGACTTCTGGGGCTTCAATTTAGGCTTACGAATCACCTAAAACCGAGTCCGGATGAAGGAGATATGCTTATTTGAAATTGGGCTTGAAAGCAGTCCTTCTGGACCCGGCTGAGTTTGTTTAGATCCGGCCGTGACTTGTTTAGACACGGCCGGGTTTCAATGAAAAAAGTCCATAAGTGCCTTTTAGACCCGACTTTTCATTGTTGGGCCTGGCCGTGTGTTTTGTGGCTCGACCGGGTCTCATTAGCGCTAAACAAGACAGCTGGTGGGAATTCGCCAGTTGTTGTTTTTGAAGATATTTTCGACCACGTTGGCTCAAATTTTATAAATAGACCCCATGCATTCAGAATTAAAGTTTAGAAGATTTTTTTAAAGGCTTTAAAGGATATTGAGAGCTAAAACCATCTTTCTTACTCCTTTGATCTTCAAATCTTCTTGAACAATATATACACAATACATACACCATTAGAGCTTGTTCTTGAAGCTTTTTGTTGAAGTTTCAAACCATATTTCAAAAACTTGAGGGTGTTTGGAATCAAGTTTGTCAACTAGGAAGTTACCTCTCTTTTCAAGAGGTATAACTTTGCATCTTTTTCCTTACTTTTCTTTTACTTTTTTCCTCTCTTTTTCTTGTTTTCTACACTATTTTGGGACTATTTTCAAGGGCTAAAACTTGTGATGTAAGAGCTACCAAAGGTGGAGGGGTTAACCACCCTTGCTTAAACCTTATCCCATAGCTTTTATCCTTGTGTTTCCCACTCGTTTATCTAATTTTAGCCACTGTTTTTGGATTGTTTTGGGACTTCTCTTGGACTATTTTCAGAGGCTAAAATATGTGATTTGAAGTTGTAAAAAGTGGAGGGGTTAGCCACCCCTCCTTAGGTTTTGTTCCATAGCTTTTTCTCTACTCTTTTTACTTACCTTCTCTTGCTTTTGCTACTGTTTTTCTTGGCATTTAGGGGCTGTTTATTACCTTTTAATTTGTGCTTTGAATATAATTGTATTGTTGTAAGTCCTCATGGGTTTGGTGGGTTTAGGACATAGCCGCCAATCCATTTGAGTTGATAGTCCTTTTCTTTCATTTTTCTTATAGCTTTCATGTAAATATTCAAGTATTCATGACATTGTAATCCTCCACTTTCCATATCATCTCTGCAACCTCCCTCCTTTCTTGATTTTCTTGCTTTTTGTTTAAGAGTTGTTTCAAACAATTGAGGTTGTTTAAGGCATGCGAAAGAGACCTTCCATGCTTAATGGTTTAATCTCTTCGGAGGTTCATTACCAGGGCATTACATCTCTCTCATGCCAAGAACAACTTCTTGTTTGAAACTTCTCTTCATTAGTGGACATAATCATCACTTTTGGACCGAATGATTAAATAATGGAAAGGTAATAAAGAGAGGCTAATAAAATTGGACTAAAAGTGGTAACAAGAGCTAATAAAATGGAATGGATTTGGTTGAATGTTATACCGAATCTGCCGCTTCTAGAGTCATCGCATACTAATCCATGGTGTTTGATGATTCTTGAAGCGTGTTTACCTCCCTCCTTAAAGTACTTCATGATAGGAGGGAGGGGTGGTGTGTCTTTCATCGCGTTCATTAAATTTGTCCTATTGAGTCCAAAACCATCAAGCAATCAACTTGTGCCTATTGATGGTTTGGGAACTGAACTCGCTCCTCTCTTGAGTATCTTTATGATAGAGAAGAGAAGAAAGGACAACCATAGCTTAGAACTGTTCTGTCTGCACTGTTTTCACCTCAGAGTACAAAAACATTTCTCTGCAACAAAATAAGGCACGGCCGGATTTGTTTGGACCCGGCCAGGCCTCATTGAGGGCCGGCTGGGCTCCAATGTATATTAAACAGGGCACTTTTGATGGAAATAGAGAGTAGTGTTTGAGGGTGAAACAGAGCAAATTCCCAGAGGGCAAACAGAGCAGATTCCCAGAGAGCAAACAGAGCAGTTTCTGAAGACTGTTTTCATTGGTGTGCAGGCAATCTTTGTTCCTACCTTACATATTATTGTTGTAATAAATAAAATAGTCCTTCAGTTGGATTTGTAATAAGTAGTTAATTCGGACACTTGGACATTCGGACCCTCTTGTGCGAGGGCAAATTTGTAATATTGTGTATGTCTTCCAACCCCAATTTCTTTCTCCCTTTTATTTATCTTCTTATGATGGTTACATGTTGCATTCATGTTTTGATTTCACATTACCATGACTTGTATCCATTTTTGCATACATCGGGTTCAGTTCATCATTCTAACCAATATTGTCATTTCCTACTTAATTGAATACATGCGATATCGTATGCTTTGAGTTGAGTCATATACCATGTTAACAAACTGAACCTCGTAGTTGCATTTTGTATGTGTTGCATTAGTCACTTGCATAGTGGAACATGCATTTTTCTAATGATTTTATTTTTTTGGGCTTGCCTCGGTTGAGTACTAAGTGAGCATTTTTTGCTTTAGCATATTGCATGTATGTTAGTATTGCCATATCAAGCATATCACCATGAGGCTACGTGCTTATTTGATATACCTCTTTGAATGCCTTTGGATGAAGGCTAATTTGCTCAAATTGGGATGATTTGATAAATGTACATATGAGATCACTTTTTCCAATGGTACATGTTCAAAACACTTTTCAAAACAAACATGAAATCAAAATGTCCCAAAATAAGTGAATTAGTCTATACTTGTATGCCTCACATAGTAATGTTAGCATAATAATCGAAACAAGAGCATATAATGTAAATAAAAATCACATCATGATTAGTAGAGGCCGATCTTTGATCGGGTGAGTGGGGTACTCAATTGATGGCCTTCCTCTCTCATACCTAAGTTCTCGAGCTGAGACACTTTGGTGATGATGGACATGTGGCCTTTGGCACAAGTCACGGGTTTCCTAAATTTTCCAAAATATTTAGGTGGCGACTCTGAAATCTGGCAATGCAGTCCATATTTGGCATTTTTGATTAAAAATCAATTTCTAAACATTTACCGAATTAAGACTCTTTTTGTGTTTATTCATTTCACATTACACTTGTGAAATCAGATTCAGAACTACGGGAATCCGAACTGTAGGGCTATCGTATCCGAGGAGACTAAACCCCTCTAAGGAGCACGAAAAGCAAGCTACAGTTTCTAGTGACTTTGCTGGGGACTTAGAGAACTTGACTTGAACTTCATGATGTGAAATTTTATGTACACTTATATGTTCTTTGCATTTGCATTTCCATTGGTGCTCTTAAGTCACCGTGTTTTCCATCTGCTATTCTTGGACGGTTTGCTGGAGGCTTGCCCAAAAAGCTTGCCAAAAGATTGACCGATTGTGGGCTCTGCCATGTTGGAAACACAACCTTTGGATTTGGATTACAGTTGTACCGCTTGATCCTCTTGTCACTTCTCGGTGTTAGGTGTGAGAGGTATATTAGGTAATCTTGCCGAGGTACCCTTTTTAACCATTCAGCCTAGCTGCATATAGAAAAGCCATAGTGACTGTTCCAAACTAGGACAGGATGCTCACCCATATGCAGAATTTTGTGAAACTACTTACTTAAAGTAGTAAAAACCATAGATCATGTCAAAATCTAGGACAGGGAAACCCTAACCTCTCATAGGGGTGTTTTGAATGCCTTTTTGTGCAAAATGTGAAATCTTTGGCAATGTGTGATGCAATCCTGGAAGAGTCTTAATCTTGAGGCGATTCTTTTCAAACTTGAGGGTCATATCTGAATCAAAATTTGGGTCAAAATCCAGGGGTTTGTGTTTGATATGGGTGAATTTTTAGCAAGACCAGAAGTAGGGCCAAATTGTATCTTGCTTTTTTTTTTACCAGCATACCTGGTATCCTAATCTGATAGGGCATTTGTTTTTAATGCTAGGTTTGTCTGAGACAAAGAAGGAGCAGTACCTAACTCAGTAAAGGCCAAGCCCAATCCAACCCGGAAAGCCTTAACCTATCACCGTCCATCCAATCCCAAAAAAAAAAAAAAAAAAAAAAAAAAAAAAAAAAAAAAAACATACTCAGTAAAGGTCCAGTCTATCTGATCCCCAAAGACCAACTCAAAAAAGATCCATCCAAATGCCAAAAGACCCATTATAACAAAGCCTAATCCAGTCGAACCCCTCTAGACTAATCCAGTTCAGATACATCAAGTATAACTGGGTCGAAATTCTTGTTAGTCAGCTCTCAGGTTACACCCATCCATTTCCCCAATTGCCAACTCAACACACCCGTGATGGCTCAGAGTCCAACAAAAGTTGTGGCTAGGATAACGGTCCTAAACCAAGGAATTGTCGTGCAAGATGAGACCATTGCTGAAATGCAACGCCCATCTGAGGCATCTACCACACATCTAGTCCCGGGCCTCAACTGAACTTTGATCCACCTCCACCAACTGAAGATTTGCAAGGTCCAGATCCTTGAGAGGGGTTGGCTCAAGCTCAAGTTTTCAGATCCCTGGTGCAGCTTAATGAAGGGCTTTTTCCCTTTGATATTAATGATCTCGACCCGACCTTGTTAAAAATTGTTAACCTTGAGAATCAATTCAAAAAGGCACAGGGAATTAACCCCATTCCCGACATTGAGAATGGGTACACCGAGGCTGCCGTAAGACTCCCAGATAGGTTCAAAATCCTACACATTGACTATTTCGACGGGTCTGGAGATCCTATGGTACATATCCGGCTTTTCTTGGACGTCCTAAAATCGATGGGTCTGACTAAGCCTCAGAAACTCTCTCTGTAAGGAAGAACCCTATCGAGTATAGCAGCCATTTGCTACGCCAACTTGGAGGATAAAGTGAAGTAAAACTGGAAAGATTTGGCTGAGGTGTTTGTCAATTAGTATTCTTACAATATCCAAATTGAAATGACCACCCAAGAGCTTGAAGCAACCCACCAGAATCCTGAAGAATCGTTTGTGGAATTTGTTGCAAGGTGGAGAGCAAAGGCCGCATAAATGACAGATCGACCTTCTGAGAGGGACCAAGTGCGGATAGTGGTGCAAAACCTTGAGCCTGATATGTTACAAAAGTTAATAGTCTTTCCATTGTTCACTTTCAAAAATTTGCAAGAATTAGAAATTCAGATTAAGAACGCATCTAACAAAGGGATTATTCCTAGAACAAGCGAACCAACAAGGAGGGTGTTTTCTAGAAGTATCAATGCTAGCGGTAGCACTATTCCCAAACCCATTGAAATCAATACCGTTGCCACCAATTCTAAGATTGCCGACCTTTTTGCCAATACCAACCCACAAACAGTCGGCCCAACCCAAGCTCAAGGCAGAACTTTCACCCCCTCTATATGAGCCTAACTAGCGCACTAAAGTCCTGATGGAAAGAGGATATCTCAAACCCCTTGGTCCTAACCTCTTTCTGACCCACTCCCTACTAGACATAACCCCACCAAATGCTGTGCGTACCATCAGCAGCGCGGTCATGGCACCGATCATTGTTACCGCCTCCGTCAGGAGATTCAAAATCTTATCGACAACCGGATGATAGCTCCACCTCAAGAGCCCAATGTTACCACCAACCCACTTCCCATCAATGACCAAGTACCTTATCCTTACCTTAACCTTGTCTATACACTACCTCCCACCTTCGACCCCAGTATATATATCACCCCAGCCTATTTACCCAAGCCTGAGGTGTTCATTCCAGAAAGCACAGACTTGTGCATGATGGATGCACTTGAATCCCAATCATCTCAAAACCCAGAACTTAACAATAGCCCAATTCCAATCCAACCTACGCCAAAGAGTCCAACCCAACCTATTCATCAAGACCAAGTTGGATCAAATACATTGCGGGCACCAATGGTCGAACCTGCTACTCCTGAGTTGTTAAGCATGATTGAAGATCTTTAGAGAACTATTACAGATTTAGCCTTTGGGGTCTTGGCTCCATTGTCGACCGCATCATCTGCCAAAAGGTTCATGTCAAAAAGCTCCCCAATCTTGGGGCGAGCTATAGATGGAAAGGGCCAACTCGAAGCTATCTCAAGTCTGGGTGATGATATATCAACAACAAATGGGCCTCACTTCGATATAGCCACCCAATCCCTTGGCTAAGCTAAACAAGTGACAAGAACAAGGTCGGGGGCAAGTATTGATCCCTATGCACATCTTTGGTGGGCTATTGAGACTTTGAAGGTCAAAGGATTGAACAAGCAACAAGTGCTCGTAGTTGTTGCAAAGACTATAGATGACACTTTTGTCGCTCATGTTGAGAGCATTTTGAATCAAAGGGCGAACAATGAGGAGGGGCGCTTTACCAGAAACACCCATCTTGATTCTAGTCCTAAGCCCATAAATATCCAGCCAACACCCACCCACCCACTCATTTGCCAATATTTATAACATTGATGCTTCCTCCTCCTAAAAAAGAACCTTTGTCCATCTCTATATGAGCCCAACCCGTGCATTGAAGCTACTAACGGAGAAAGGGTATCTCAAACCGTTCAATCCTCGACCTCTCCTTAATCCTCTCTCATCTGGACATGATACCATCCAATATTGCGTATTCCATCAGCAGTACGGTCATCATACTGACCGTTGCTTTCGCCTTCACCATGAAATTCAAGACCTGATTGACAATAAGGTCATTACCCCACCTAAAAATCCTAAAGCTGTCACCATAACACAAATCCCATCCATGGCTTGCCTTAACCCTAGCCAGCACGGTCAATGAGATGTGTAAGAACAACTAGGGTGATTAGAAGGCTCAATCTGTCACCCAAAAGTCTGAAATCAGTCCTACTGGGTGTGGATGTTAATGCTGAATGAAAGGCAAGTTTGGACCCTCCAATGAGCTACTTAAAGTGTTTTTGAATTCTGCAGATGGACTAGGAGAGTGAAAACCCCTTTTGTCTCCAAGATGTTGATTTTGTTTTGAGTCCTATCTTATAAATAGTTGATTTGTGAGTTTTATTTTCGTTGTTTTTCTTGTGTTGTTGCATCAGTTGAGTCTCTTCTTTAGAGTCACTCTCATGTACCCTCAGGTCTTCGTTTTGTTGTTTCAATAATAAGAAAGCGGGAGTCAAGTTTCTGATCATTTTATTGTGCGTATAGTAATGCATGTGTAACCTTTTAAAAAATAGAAAAGCTTCAAAAAAAAAAATTATTTCTGAATGACATTCTGTTAATAAGCACGAGTGTTGAGAAGAATTCCCTAAATGGTTTGAGTAGATTTTGAATTATCGTCGCAAAGTCCTTCATGATATCAAAAATTTTAAGCTGTTTCGTTAGCAAAACTTCCGAAGATAGATTCCAAATTATGCGATTCTACACTGTCTTGGGCATTCTCTTCACCTTTGGGCGATCATTTTGGCAAGCACAAGATGGCTTTCAGGCCTCACCATCATAGAATTTCTGCCCCTGGTGTTTTCATTGTTTCAAAAAGAAATGGATAAAAAGAAACCAAAAAGAAAGGAAAAGGAAAAAAGAGAAAGAAAGAAACCAAGAAAAAGGAAAAAAGAGAAAAAGAAGAAAAGAAAAAGAGAAAAGAAAAGGGAAAAGAATCAACCACCAAGCTAGGGGTATTCATTGGAATGAAATCCAATCAACTACAAGGAAGGGAACTTTTGTCTGAATCCGGAGAAGCCAATGCGAGGAAGTACCACTTTGCAAGAAGAACCAGCTTTGAAAATGGAGCGAAAGAAAAGGACAAAGACATGCATAAAAGAACGGAGAACCAAACTCAAATCAAGGCGAAGCTAGTTCTAGTGGTAGCCGGCCGGCCACCAAAGGTAGCTTGCCGGCGACCTGCCGGCCATGGAAAGTGGTCAGCCGGCCACTGCTGCATAGGTTCATCTTGCTGCAACAGAGGACAAACATAGCATATATAGGGCATTTCAAGGGTTTGTTTGCACAACTCACCCCTCATTTTCATGAGAAAATCAAAGGATTTGTGATTTTAAGCCACAAACCACCAATTCAAGCAATTTCATTGCATGATGGCTTGTGAACCTAAGTGTGCAATTTCAATAAATACGAAACAAGGCACAAACCTCCTCAATTTCATGAAAGATCAAGGGAAGTGGTGACCTCGGAACCTTGAATCATTTCATCACTAATGAGTATGAAATGGTTCAAGTTTCCATATGTTCAATTAACGTCCGATTGAACACAACCAATTGATTATCTTGCACCATTTTACTTCCAAGTTTTAGTTACTCAATGTTAATTACCTTGCAATTCCTTAATCGATTAAGTACAAAGGGTGAATTTAAGTCCTCTAATGGAAAGGGGGCTCAAAACACAAGTTGCTTTAGGCATGAAAGAAGTATCATACCGTTGGTAATGAACCCCCAAAGGGATTAAACCATTAAGTATGAAACCTCAATTTCATACTTGAGCAAACAAGTGACTTGAAACCACTTTCAAAGAAAAATAAAAGGCCAAGAAAGGAGGGAGGTTGCAGAGATGATTAAGTATTGAAAATGAGTGATAAAAGTATAAATAAATGCTATCAACTCTCAACTCAAACAAGATGGTATCTAAGGCCTAGAACACCAAGCTTGTGAGGACTATTACGCTATAAGCATGCAAAACAAAGCTCAAATGGTACCAACATCCCAAAACAGTGCTAAAACGGGTTCAAATAAGACTTAAAACATGCTAGAATTGAGCTAAAACAAGCTAGATTAAAAGGCCTAAACATGGCATAAGCTAGGCTAGTAAGCAAGACACAAGGAGGGGATGCTAACCTCTTCAAATTTGGACTTCAAAACATGATTTTAGCTACTAAAAAAGCTCTGAAAATCAATGTTTAAAAGCTTGGAAAAAGATAGTAAAAGGGTGGGAAACACAAGGGCAAAGGCCTCCAAAACAAGGTACAAAGAAGGGCTCTCAACCCCTCAACCTTTAATGGCCTTAAACCCAAGCTTCAGCCCAAAAAACACAGAGTTTTGATAGTAGGAAAAATAATAGAGAAAGCAAGCTAATGGACAAAGCTTTATACCTCTTGAAGAGAAGGAGCAATTCAAGCAACAAAACCAAGTAAACAACACCCTCTAGAGCTCAAACAAGCCTCAAAAGTATCTCATCTCAAAGATGGTGAGATTTGGTTGAGGGTGTATAGGCAAAGGTTGAAGATTTGAAGGCTAAAGTGTAGAGATTTTGTAGAGAGAGAGGAAAATTTTTTATGTCCAAAATTTCTAACCTCAAAACATGAGAGAGGGACTTCTTATATATAGAATACATAAAATTCCCTCAAGGAGATCCAGCCCTACACGTGGGGATAGATGCATGCATTTATGCAAACAGCTGGCACAACTAGCATAAAATATTTGCAAAATACACTAGTGGCTGACCGGCCATCACTGGTGGCCGGCAGCTCAAAAGGGGTGACCGATAGGCCACCAGAGGCTGTAGGCTGGAAAAGCCAGGCTTGGTCCAAAACTGGGACAACAAAGGTACAAGGTTTGAAAGGCTCAAAGTTGTGGCATTCCGCTGAAGACTTCGAGCACTTGGCGAGCATTTAAACTCATCATCTGGTGTGCATGCGATGGCGTCCAAGTCGCAAGGGCCATCAAAAATGGGGTGTCTACAGACCCCAAAGAGAAAGAGTGAGGGTGGAGGGAGGAGAACGCCATCCACAATTTGGGATCATTTTGATAAGGTTATAAGGAACGATGGGAAGCGTAGAGTCGTATGCAAATATTGCAAGAAAGAGTATTTGGCTGACTCTAGACTTCATGGGACAAGGAATTTGAGGAGTCATACGCCCAATTGTAAAGAATATTCAAATAGGGATACAGATGCTCAACAAGCATTAAATCTTAAACCGAAACAAAATGAAGAGGGAGTTGAGATTGTAGCAACAACTTTTAATTTTGATGCTTGTAAAAGGTCTTTTGCGGAGATGGTTGTCATTGATCAGTTGTCATTTAGATTTCTAGAGGGATTTGGGTTTAGAAGATTTTGAAATGTCATGCAACCCAAATTCACACCAATTCCCTCTCGTCATACCATATCTAGAGAAGTGCTTAACATATTCAAGAATGAAAGGGATAAGTTAAACAAGGCCATGAAGGGCCATAGAATTTACTTTACTATGGACACTTGGACATCTATTCAGAATTTGTGTTACATGTGTTTGACTGCTCATTTCATTGATGATAATTGGAAATTTCAAAAAAGAATCATAAATTTTCAACAAGTCGAGGATCACAAAGGAGAAACACTAGATAGGAAAATTGGGTCGTGTTTGATTAAGTGAAACATTGATAGCATATTCACCTTAACAGTTGATAATACTAGTTCTAATAATCTTACCATTCAATATTTGAAAACGATAACCGAAGATTGGAAGGGGACTATTTTGTAACATGAGTTTATTCACTTGCGTTGTTGTGCACATACTCTTAATCTCGTTGTGAGTGATGGGTTGAAAGAAATGGACGATTCTATTGCCAACATTAGACTTGCAGTGAGATATATGAGGTCTTCTCCTCATAGGCATGATGTTTTTAAGAAGTGTGCGGCCACACTCGAACTTGATTCAAAAGCTCTTGTATGCCTAGATGTACCAACTAGGTGGAACTCTACCTATTTGATGTTGGAGGCCGCCGAAAAGTATGAGAAGGCTTTTAATCGCTTGAAGTTTGTGGATTCCAATTTTGAACCTTATTTCAAGGATGTTGATGGTGGCATACGGAAAAGTTTGAATGAGTTGGATTGGAAAAAGTGTAGATTGTTTTTGAGGTTTCTAAAATTATTTTATCTTGCAACTAAGAAGTTTTTGGGGTCTCTCTTTGTTAATTCCAATGATTTTTACAAAGAAATGTTTGTTATTGAAAGCAAAATTAACCGATTAATTTTGGAGGAGGATGATACTTTGAGCACAATGGCAAAGACTATGAAACAAAAGTTTAGTAAGTATTGAGGGGATGGAAGTAAGACCAATTTGTTATTGTATGTTGCGATTGTTCTTGATCCTACCAAAAAAATGGCATACTTGGAGTTTTGCTTTTCAAATTTATTTCTTGGAGATAATAAGAAGATGGAAGATATGGTAGACAAGGTTAAGAGTTGTTTGAGTCGTTTGCATAGCCATTATGTCACACTTTATCCTTCAAATGAGAACCTTCCAAGTGTGAGTAAAGTTGTGAATATGGTGGAAGATGATGATGATGATCCCTATTCTTTGGTTGACTCCCAATTTAATTCCTATTTGGAGGGGCGATGCACTAGTGGATCTAAGTCGGAATTGGAACAATATTTGTCCGAGGTTGAACATTTTGCAAAGAATCAAACATTTGAGATTTTGAATTATTGAAAGGTGAATGTAACCAAATATAGAGTGCTATCGCAACTTGCAAGGGATGTACTGGCCATGCCAATTTCTACCATTGCGTCGGAGTCTGCTTTTAGTACAGGAGGCATATTCTTGACCCATTTCACTCTCGCCTTCTATGGTTGAAGCTCTTGTATGTACTCAAAACTGGCTTCGAATCAACCTTCCAATTTCTCTTCGAAAGGCGATGGATGATGTGGAGGAATTTGAGCAATATAAGTCGGGTAATATGAGAATTTATTTATCTTCATTTTTATTTGTATTGTTCATTTTCTAATGTAAGTTTTATTGCTCTTCTTTTGTTGACTCCTAATTAGGTACTTTGGAGTCAAGCTCATCTTCAAGTTCAACCTATAATGTTGATGCTATAATTGAACTCTAATCCATTTGCTCATCGGTAAATTTTTCATATACTCAACACATTTTCTTACTATATTAAAATGCAATATATAGATATTTGTTTATCTTTTCATTACTTTATTCTTTTACACTTTTTTTGTCAAATGAATTATAAAGATTGAAGATTATGAAGATTGAAGATTAAAGTTTATACTTTTCAGTTTGTTTTTGTGTAGGGTTCATAACCAAATCCATAGAATTGGAATTTTTGAAAGTTGGATGTGATTCATGATGGAGTTTGAGATCTTGCAAATGTTTTTATTTTATTTTATGGATTTGAATTGAATGAAGTTTGACAACAAATTTTTTTTTTCTTATTGAATTTTATTTTGGATGAATAAAAAAATTAATGAAAAATTACTTTTAGGTAAGCTTAGGATTTTGAATAATTTTATTTTAATTGTATTCTTGGATAGTAAGTATCTAGTGAATGGGATTGATGATCTAGTTTAGAATTTTGAAAGATATGTTTGTGTTAGTTTATGACTTGATTTAGGATTTTGAATGATTTGTTTGTGTTAGAAATTGATTTTGTTGTCTTTTTAATCTTGTAAGTTTTAATTCATTAATTATTAATGTTGGAGCATTTTAGAAAATGGATGGGAAAAGGGCCCAAAATAAATATTTACAAAATGGGGGGAAAAAAAGGCTCAAAAATAAATGTTTAAAGAAAAAAGTCCAATCCGTAAACCGCCTGCAACAACCTGCACATCCACGAACGTTATTTGCACAAACCGCAAACCGCACTGCGGGCGGTTGTGGGTTGACTATTCCCCAAATCACATAGGTGCGAGCTAGTCCAAATCGATCCGCAAACCGCTCAAATCCAAACTGCGACCACCCCCTAAGTGCAGGAATCACCGCTCGAGTGAAGAAACAAAATTCTAGGCAACAACAGTTTTGAAAAACAAGCCACCAACCTATTCCAAATGCAAACGAGACAGTCCAATAACCATACTCAATGAGAAATAAGGAGAAACAAAGCATGAACAACCATATAAAACAATAAAACTCGAATCCAGAACATTAAATGGGTCGGGTCTAAACCTGAATCGCTATACACGAGATGTAAATTTACTGGCATTATGTAAATGAATTGTCATGATAGGATGATCTGGAAAATGTGCTCGCAATTTAATTATTTGAGTAAGGAGTCTAGCAAATGAAACATTACGTGTAGAAAGTAAACAAACATGTGACCATCTAGTTTATGCATCTATTAAAACCATAGAATAACGAAATGGTCCACAAGAAGGGTGTATGGGTCCACATATATCCCCTTGAATTCTTTGCAAAAAGGATGGAGATTCAACAATTACTCTTGTGGGTGATTATAACACCCCGAAATATCAAGCTAGAACTGACCACAACCAATTATAGCAATATACAATAACATCATCTTTCTTATTGAACTAGGGTTCAAAATTACAACTCCAAGGTCTATATATCAACCACATTTCATGCCCCTTTACCAAGTTCAATAAGCTATAGGGCACACAAAAGAAATTTGCCTTAAAGGCCTACGAAACTTTCAAGGCATTGCCTTATACAACAACACAAAGTCAAAACTCTAAAAACAAAAGTTTGAAGCCTCCACAACTAAAATCTCCTTGAACAATAACTTCCCACTACAACAAAATCCACACTTCAAGTCATTGCTATTGTTGCATATCACCAGTCCCTGAAAAGTCAAATAAGGTTGAGCTATATGTCCAATAGAGATACATTTAACAAAGTATCTAATCATTTGAACACTTACATGGCATAATTGTAATCCAATGCAATTTATGGTTCATAATCGAAAATTTATTATAAATAATTAAGGCAAGTATATTCACTGCATAACCTATATCAACATAGAATTAAAGCTTAAACATTTAAAATAGATAAATAATTAAAACAAATATGCTCATTTCCAGAAAACCTTTAGCAATGCAGGGGAGTAAACAAGTCATGAATCCCTTAGAGGAGTCCCAACACATACACATATATATACATTTGTAGCAGAAACTATCCCAACATTTACCAACTACAATACAGCAGAATGTGGGCACCCAAAATCATTCATTTTTTCACTTCTATTGACAACAATACGGTAGGACCAGTGGACACCCGAAAATCTTTTCCCACATTCGTCCGACGATAAGCTCTAGATAGGGCAATTGGGCACCTAATTTCCCCCACACAGGTACCAACACAACACAAAATTTTCAAACCTAACTCACTACCCAAACTCATACTCTATATACCTCCATTTCAATCTTTTTTCTAATGAACAAGTGTCCAATAGCACAAGCACTGAATAAAGAAGTAAGATTTTTACTTTTATCAAGTTCAACTCCCAACCTCAAAAAAACACTTGCTATTCATGAATCCCATCCTTTAATCATCCATAAAATCTCAAGAATTAAAGGTAGATTAGGTTACAACATCATTCTCGATCAAGATTAAAATTAGGGTTTCAATAATTTTGGGCCTTTCACTCGATTTTCATATATATATATATAGATTTTCAATGTCAATGTTCAATTTATAAGGAATATTGGATGAAGCTCCAACATCAATCAAACAAAATTCCCTTATTTGTCAAGTAAAAGCTTAATCTCACTTATTTATAAAAATCAAGTCTTATATTTACAATCACACAACATAAACATCTTCAAATCAAAGAGATGCTAAGTTAAAAGTAACCCTACCTCAATCAAACACAAGAAAGATAGACTTCAATGAGGATCCCTTCGAGTAATTGGAATCCAATTGGTAGAAATGAAGATCCCTACATGTACTAAACTTCTTGAAAGTGATTTGAACTTAGATCTTAAGGATATGAGAGATACTTGGAGTAAGAAACCTAGGGTTTTCGGAAAGGAAGAGAAAATAAAGAAGAGAGAAAGGAAAAGGTAAGGAAATGATCTGGAAGGTCCCTTTTAAAAAAGTTGATTTCACGTAGACCGCTCGAGCAGTATTTTCATCACTCGAGCGGTGAACAACATCTCTCAGTACTTTTGTCTGCAAAACAAGATACTGGAAGCCCTGTACCTTCGCTTAAGCGACCATTAGTTCGCTCGAGTGATCCACTCTAACCTGCAAAACTACCGGATGCTTGCAATCTTCGCTCGAGCGATACTTTCACTACTGAAGCGGTCACCTGGAACAAAATGTCATAGTGATGGTCTAGGTGTCGTTTGGTAACACTTACGTTTTCAGTTTTCTGTTTATATTTATAAAAATTTTAAAAACTCAAATAAAAACTAGTTTGGTAAAATTTTTGATTTATAAATCAGTGGTCTCAGTTTATAAATTTGGCCAAAAAATGAAAACACAAAAAATGTGTTTCCATTTTGAGTTTTCAGTTTTTTTTTTTTTTACCACCCAACACTAGCCACCACCCGCCACCATTTTCCACTACCGTCTTCCGCCACCACCACCCACCCTCCACCACCACCTGCCACTACCACTCACCACCCACCTGCCGCCACACCACCCCACACCACCCACCAGCCACTACCAGCCACCACCCACCTGCCACCCACTCGCCACCACCACCCACCCCTCGCCGCCGCCACCACCACGCCCACCTGCCATCCACCCGCCACCACCCACCACCCATCACTACCATTCACAGCCCGCCACCACCACCCGCCACCTACTTGCCACCACCATTCACCACCCATCTGCCACCGCCATCCACCACCAGCCACCTGCCACCCATCCGCCACCACCACCCACAACCACCACCACCACCACCTACTCGCTACCACCTGCCACCGTCACCCACCCATCCACCACCATCCGCTACCCACCTGCCACCACCACCCACCACCTGCCATCACCACCACCACCACCACCCACTCGTTACCACCCACCACTTGCCACCGTCACCCACCCACCCACCATTACCACCCATCACCCACCCGCCACCACCAACCACCACCCACCATTCGCCACCCACATGCCGCCACCACCCACCACACACCACTCGCCACCGTCACCCACCCACCACCACCCACCATCCGCTACTCACCTACAACCACCACCCACCACCCACCCCCGCCACCACCACCCACTCGCTACCACCCACCACCCACCACCGTCACCCACCCACCACCATCACCACCCACCACCCACCACCACCCACCTGCCACCACCACCCGCCACCACCACCACCCACTCGCTACCACCCGTCACCGTCACCCACCACCACCACCACCTGCCACACCTACCCACCACCTACCCACCACCCGCCACCGTCACCCACCCATCCACCACCACCACCACCACCTATTACCTACCCGCCGCCACCACCAACCCACCACCACGGGCCATCCGCCACCCACCTGCAACCACAACCCACCACCCGCCACCACCACCACCACCACCACCACCCACTCGTTACCACCCACCATCTGCCACCGTCACCCACCATCACCACCCATCACTCATCTGCCACTACTCACCACGACTCGCCACCGTCACCCACCCACCACCCACTTGCCACCACCCACCACCACCCGCCATTCGCCACCCACTGCCACCACCACCCACCACCCACCACCCGCCACCACTACCACCCACTCGCTACCACCTACCACCCGCCACCATCACCCCCACCCACCCACCACCACCACCACCACCACCACCCACCTGCCACCATCCATCACCACCAGCTACCACCACCCATCGTCACCACTTTCCACCACCGTCTTCCGCTGCCACTTGCCGCCACTTGCCATTTCTCACTCTTTTTTATATTTTTAAAATTTTTAAAACATTTTGTCAATTACCAAACGCGTTTGTAGTTTATGTTTTTCTAAAAATAAACAAAAAATAAACAAAAACCAGTTTATAAAATTTTTGTAAATATAAACTGAAAACGTAAACGTTACCAAACACACCCCTAGTAATTAGTTACCCTTGTGAACAGGCAAACCATGGATAATCACTTGGTAAAGAATCTTCTAATTCTTTAATGGATGTCCATGTGAATTTTTAATTATTCGACACATCCTTATATATCCTGGATGCCCGAGCCCGAGTCGATCATGCCATAGCATAAATATTTTTAAGTCAGAGCACTTTTGGTGCATTACAATATGTGACTCAATCATTTTTAGCGTCGTATAATATAATCCAAATAAAAATACAGGAAGTTTTTCTAATACTAGCTTCTAGCTAGAATTAGTTGAAGTAATCAATAAATACTTTTCCTGACTTTTATTTATAGTTTCAATATGATAACCATTACAACGTATATCTTTGAAACTCAATAGATTTTTTATGGATATGGTAGAAAACAAAGTTTCATCAATACAAATTTTTGTTTCCCTTGGCAGCATAATATTAGCTCTTCCGGAGCCCTCAATCAGGTTTGTAGAACTTGAAATTATATTGACATTAGCTTTTTCTATGATTAATTATATAAAATATTTTGCATCACGTAAGATTGTGTGTATGGTTGCACTATCCACTAAACAGATATCATCACCAATCATTTTTGAATTAGTCAATGTATTAATGAAAGCCATGCCTATATATAAAACAAAAAATGAAATTCATTAATCTCAAAATTCAAAGTAGGAAAATACAAACTGCCAAATCAAAAAATAAATCTTAAAAATTTTAATCAAAGTAGGACAATACAAAACATAACATGATATTTAGAGAATCAAGTTAATCAGTATGAACATTTTCATCACTAATTAAATGATCAATTTTTCCTTTAGAATCTTCAAAGAAATCTGAAGCATCAAGATGAGTAATATCTACTGGTGCATAATGATCTGTGAAATTCATTTCAATTCCTTTTCCTTTTTCTTTTATTGATACTTGATAAAGATCCATCAAATGTTTAGGCATATGATAGGCACGTGACCAATGTCTTTTCATACCACATCTATGACAAGCATTTTCATATATCTTGGTAGGTTTATTCTGTAAACTTTTTCCTTTTTCTTGTGATGTCTCAGGATTATTCCACTTCTGGTGGAATGGCATAGTATTTTTCTGAACATGTCCTCCACGAATTCGATAATTATTTCTACCTCGGCCATATCCAAAACCATGACCTCTCTCTCATCCACTATAACACCTAGGGAGTACCTCTTTGATCTTGTCCACCGGTCATTCCACACTACCACACAAGCAATTAATAGAAGAAATAGTAACAAGGAAATATCCTACATTTCATTTATTTCTCCTTGAACTATTCCCCAATTTACAATATCTTCTCATCACATCCCAAGCAAAACAAAACAATTCAGAAAGAAAGAAACATAAACAACAAACTAAGTCCAGGTGGACTTCCTTCCAAGATATGTCTCTTGCTACATTTATACACAATTCCACTTTTAATTACGTTTTTCCTAGCCAAAATTCAACAAAACATCAAAGACAAGACATCAAGCTCGAAAAGAGTCCTTTCTTATGAATGTCGTCATTTAGTGGTTGCTTCGTCTTCATTTCCTAAAATTGTTAGCTTTATAGGGGTGAGCATAAGCTCAGTAGGTGATGAATTTAACAAGTTATATAATCAATTGAATAACCCATGATCATGCCATGAAATATTTAAAACATGTAAAGGAAATAACATATGAGTGTCTATGTAAGTGAAAATGAATGTGCAATGCATGAGATTTGTTCCATCTCTTCCATATTTTACATGGGCAGTAAATGTACTATGACTTTCCAAATAAGAGCCAAAAAAATTGAAATACATACTTAGATATAGATTTTGTATACTAAAAATAGTCCCACATTTGTTGACTCCAGAAACGGCGGGGCAATGGGCACCCAAAAACATTTTGTTCCTCCGCATTTGCCAGCTCCAGAAACGGCGGGGCCGCGGACACCCAAAACCATGTTTTTCCACATTTGTCGGCTCAAAAGACGGCGGGATCGTGGACACCCAAAAATATTTTCCCACATTCGTCCGGTGATATACGCAGACAGGGCAATTAGGCACCTTCCCCGCGCGAGTGCCAATTACAATACATAACTCAAATCCAACCCAACTCACTACCCGGACTCATAGACACCCCCATTTTTTGCTTTCATCCGTTTATACAAAGATAGAACCAATAAAGAAATGAATAATGCAAGTGGTGCATGAGTTTATAAATGATGCATGGTTTTTCCTAATATGATATCAATTTAAAAAAATGTCCACCACTTCACGTTTCATACATAAGTATTTACCATCAAGCAGCCATCATTCTTATCTCATCGTTTACATCAACAAGGAACTTCCAATGTTACATTTCAACCTCAAAATCAAGTAATTACCCTCAATTTCATGTTTTAGAAACCAATTGAGCAGACCCATTTTTATAAGTTAATTTTGAAAACTAGGGTTTGGGTGAAATTTGGGGTTTTCTCTCCCTTATGAAATTGAGGTAATTTTCCTTCACAAATAATAATATTCATCCATAATAAGTTAGATCCTTCCATAAGCATAAAGTATTTTCCCTATTCTTCTCAACTTTAGGTCAACACAGAATCTATACATATATATATATATATATATATAGATATAGATGGGTACTCCATGAATAACTAATGAAAATACCACATAAGTTGCTCAAATTGAAGATATAAAGAGTTAAAGACACCCTTACCTCAAAATTGGAAGCTAGAGTTGCGAATCACACTCGAAACGTCAAAATTCTTGCGAAACAATTGGTAGAAGTGTTGATCTGAACTTCCTTTCAACTTTTCTTGGATGACTTGTGTGGATCTTGAGTAGAGATTAGAGAAATCAAGGGTGTATGGGCTAAGGTTTTCCAAAAAATAGGGTTTGAGAGAGAGGGGAGAGATGAAATGTGTAAAGAAAATGAGTAAGGATTGACTTTTTAAAATCTGTTATCACGACAGGCAGCTTGAGCGCAACTTTCTACGCTCGAGTAGACAACACAAATAAAAAAGGATCGCTCGAGCTACACTTCCACCGCTCGAGCAAAAAAAAAAAAAATGAGTCCTAGAAGTTTTGCAGAGCTACAGTGAAATTACTGAGAGCATGAATTCACCGCTCAATTGACAACTTCACCGCTCGAGCGGTCACGCCTACAAACTGGCAACTACTAGGAGCTGAAGATCTATGCTCGAGCGACAAAAGTGGTGCTCGAGCGGTCCAGAAAACCCAGGTGTCACAGCCTACCCTACTTAAAGAATTTCGCCCCTGAAATTTCAATAATCCCTATCAAAAACAACTCTAACAATTCCCAAGGAAATAATTACCACTTCTGTAATATCTCTAATCATTATAACATTATCGCAACACAATAACTCAATTCATCAATGACTAAAACTCGTGAACTTTTCAAAATTACAACACATGATATCCACCACAAAGTTCATTCACATTATATTGGCTACATTACAAACATTAGCACCATAAGTCAATAAAATTACACATTTCTAAACAACTCAGGGTATCTTTCTCGAACTTTAACTTCTCTTTCCCAAGTGGTGTCTTCTACTCTGTGGTGGTGCCATAGTACTTTGACTAAGGGAATAGTTTTGCCCCTTAATACTTGCTCTCTGGAGTCTAGGATCTTTATGGGTTTTTCCTCATAAGAAACATTTTCATCTACCTCCAAGTTCTTCCAGTCTAGAACGTGAGAATGATTTGGCTCATATTTGCGGAGCATTGAGATATGGAACACATCATGTATCCCGGATAACTCTGAAGGTAAGGCAAGGCGATAAGCAACCTCTCCTACTCGTTCAATGATATCAAAGGGACCAATACATCAAGGCGACAACTTCCCACTTCGGCCAAATCTCTTCAAACCTTTTCTAGGAGATATCTTCAAAAATACATGGTCATCTACTTCAAAAGATAAAGGCCGCCTCCGCCTATCGGCGTAGCTCTTTTGCCGGCTTTGCATTATGACTAACCTCCTCCAAATGAGAGCTATCTTTTCTGTGGTCTCACAAACTAAATCTGGGCCAAGCATGGGTGAATCTCCTACTTCGCTCCAACACATGGGGGATCTACATAGACGTGTATACAAAGCCTCGAAAGGCGCCATCCCAATACTAGGTTGATAGCTATTGTTATATGTAAACTCAGCTAGTGGTAAATATTTCACCCACAACCCCTTGAAGTCTAATACATAGGCTCTCAACATATCTTCTAGAGTTTGAATTGTGCGCTCAAACTGGCCGTTGATTTGAGGATGGTAAACTATACTAAAATTCAATTGAGTTCCCATGACAGTTTACAAGCTTTGCCACAATCGTGCGGTAAAGCGAGAATCCCTATCCGAGATGATACTTACCGGAACTTGTAGACACCCCATTTTTGACCACCCTTATGACTTGGGCACCATCGCTTGCACGCCCAATGATGAATGTATGTGTTTGTTAAGTGCTCGAAGTCCTTAGCAGAATACCACAGCTTTGAGCCTCAAAACCCTGCAAACCTTGTGCCTTGTTTTTGCACCAAAACAATACTGTTTCAAGCTGAAAAACCTTGGGACCTGCAGGCCCATTTTTGTGGGTTGCCAGCAACCTCTTTTGGCTATTGGCCACCTATGTGCCTTGCCGGTCATGTGTGTGACCTGCCGACCAGAATTGGTAGCCTGGGAGGCATAATTTGTGGCCTACCAGCCACTTGTGTGTTTTGCAGATATTTTCTACCAACTATGCCAGCTGTTTCCACAGCTGCTTGCATCTACCCACACGTGTATGGATGGATGTTTCTGAGGGAGTGTGATGTTTTTCTATATAAGAGGACCTCTCCTTCCATTTTTTAGGGTTAGAAAATTTGGATCAAAATTATTTTTCTCTCTATAATTCTCTCTCTCTTGTGCAAGTTTTTGCACCTTTGCCTATATACGCTTAACCAAACCTTGTGGTCTTTGGGCTGAGGTACTTTTGAGCCTACGTTGAGCTCTTGAGGGTGTGTATGTGTTGATTTGTTGCTTAGAAGAGTGCTCATCTTCAAGAGGTATAAGGCTTGGCTTATCTCTTTGCTTTATTTGCTTTGTTTCCTACTATTTTTCTACTGTTTTTGGGCTGTATAAACTCTGTAATTTTGGGTTGAAACTTGTGGTTTAAGGCCAATAAGGGTGGAGGGGTGGTTCACGTTTCTTTCCACATTGCTTCTCTAGCCTTTACCCTTGTGATTCCCACCTCTACACTATCTTTTTTTTGAGCTTTTAAATACTGAATTTCAAAGGTTTTTCAGTGGCTAAAACAATGGTTTGAAGTCCAAAAATGGAGGGGGTAGCCTCCCCTCCTTATGCTTTGTTTACTAGCTTACATGGCTCCATGTCATAGCTTACTTTTTTTAGCTATTTTTTTGTCTTAATTCTAGCACTTATCTTGACTGTATTAGGACTGTTTTTAATTGTTTACTTCATTTATGCTTTGTTTTGCATGCTTGTAGTGTAGTTGTCCGTATCGGTTTGGTGTTTTAGGCATTAGACACCAACCTATTTGAGTTGATAGTGTTTATTTCTTGATTTCCTTACTTTTGATCACCTCTAATCACATCTGCAACCTCCCTTCTTTCTTGGATTTTTCTTTGCTTTGAAAGTGGTTTCAAGCTAAGAGTTTGTTTAAGCATGAGATTGAGGTTTTGTGCTTAATGGTTTAATCCCTTTGGGGGTTCATTACCAACGGCATGATGTCTCTCTCATGCCTAAAACAAAGCTTGGTTGGATGGCTCTTTCCATTAGAGGACTTAAACTCACCTTTGGACTTAATTGATTAAGGAATGGTTGGTAATTAAAAAATGATGTAATTAAAATTGGGACTAAAATGGTGCAAGATAATAACTTGTTTAGGGTTCAATCGGACGTTAATTGAACCCTTGAGTCTTGAGTCGTTCATACTTGTTAGTGATGAAAACGGCTCAAGATTCATTGTCAACCACTTTCCTTGATCAATCCATGATAAGAAGGAGGTTTTGAGAGTCTTTTCTTGTGCATTTATTGAAAGTGTACCCTTTGATTCATCATGCAATGAAATTGCATCGATTGATGGTTTGTGAATTAAAATTTCCACTCCTTTGAGCTGTTTGATGTTAAGGAGGGGTAGGGTGGACAAACATCCCTTGAGAATACCTTGTTTGTTCTCTGTTTGTCCTCTGTTGCAGCAGGAAGAGCCAAACTTCAGTGGCCGATAGGCAAACTTTTTTGGATGGCCGGCCACTACTTCTGGCTTGTCGGCCACTACTTTTGGCTTGCCGGCCACTTTTGTCAAATAGAGCAGTGGCTTTTTGGAACAAATAGAGTTGATTCTCAGGTGAAAAATAGTGCAAGTGTTCTAACTGTGCAACAAAGGCATTCTGGCAGCAAAACGGTGGCTTTTCAGGTGGAAATCCGCGCATGCATGAGCATTCCTCACTTCCGGGGGCTGATGCTGTATTCATGTTGTAATTAATTAGTTAGTTTTAATTTGTAATTAATTAATTAGTGTAATTAATTAGTTAGTTCATAGCACAGTTAATTGATTAATTGGTTTTGTAATAACTAGCTAGCATAGTTAGTTTATTCGTTTTGTAATAGTTAGTTAATTTGTAGTAGTAATTAGTTAGTTAGTTAGTTCATTTGAACCCTCCTGCGCAAGGGCACAATTGTAATAATGTCTATGTCTTCCAACCCTGTCCCTTTTATTTACTCGCTTATGATGGTTAGTTTAGAGCATTATATTTCGTTTAGCATTTCTCATGTCTTGCATCCACTTGTCTCGCATGCATGAAGCTTGGTGCATCATTCTAACTTGTATTGTTAGCTAAACACTTCTTTGAATACGTACTTTACCTCATGCTATCAAGTTGATTCACATGCCATATTGGTTGCCGAACCTAGTAATTGCATATTGTATGTGATGCATATTGTATTAGTTAGGATCATACATTTTTCTAACTATTTCATCTTTTTGGCTTGCCTTGGAGTACTGGGTGAGCTTTTATTTGTTTTAGCATGTTGCATAAGCGTGATTGTTACCATGTCAAAGCATGTTCATCACGAGGCTAAGTGCTTAAGTGATAAACTATTTGAATGCTTGTCGATGAAGGCTGATTGCTTGAATTGGGATGATTTGATTTATGTACATTTGAGCCCACTTTTTTAAGTGGCACATTCACAAATTCTTTTCAAAAACAAACATGAAATCAAATGTTCCAATCTTTGCAAATTAGTCTATACTTGTATGCATCACATAATGATATAGCTAATAATCAAAACAAGAGCATATATTGATATAAGAATCACATCATGAATAGTAGAGGGCGATCTTTGATCGGGTGAGCGGGAGTGCTCAATTCATGACCTTCCCCTCTCGTACCTAATATAGCGATCCCAGTTTTCCCCTTCATGTATTGTATTCTGAACTCGGGTTCCTGGGTTGGTTGTTGTTGTCTGTATCTACTTTCCATCCTTAAATTCTTTGTATTTGAGTTTTGGGATGTGTTGGGTGAGTTTGGAACAGGTTGGTTGGGAGTTAGAACAAATGGTTGCTGCCTAGGTTTTTGCTTCTTCGCTCGAGCGAAGGTTCTTGCGCTCACGCGAGGATGGAGGGTCTTCAGGTTGCTTTTCCAGACGCAACTTCTGCTCAAGCGAGCTTTCTTATGCTCGAGCAAGCTTTCTTGCGCTCAAGCGAGCTTGGTCTGGTGTGTCTCTTCGCTCGAGCGAGCATTCTTGCGCTCGAGCGTGCGTTTGTGTTTCTTTTGGACCTGAAGCTTGGTGATCTTTGCTCGAGCCACAATTCTTGCCCTCGAGAGAGCGAGGCCTATGTTTTGAGTTTCTTGGCTCGAGCAAGCACTCTTGCGCTTGAGCAAGCACTCTTGCGCTTGAGCGTGCTTCTGGGTTGTAGACCTGAAGCTTCTCATTGTTCGCTCGAGCGACTCTTCTTGTGCTCAAGCAAGGTTCTGTTGTGTTTGGTCGCTCGAGCGACCACTTCTTCGCTCGAGCGAGCCTCGAGTATATCAGTTCGCAGCAGCGTGATATTTCATCACTTTTGCATCATCTTCTTCCCTCAAACCCTAAATTCGGCACCCTCTCTCTCTAAACTCTCTCTCTCTCTCTCTCTACAAATACACTTTGTTCTTGGGTGTCTCTACCCTAGTCCTTTCGTACAAAAGGTAGAGCTTGGTGTGGGCTTCATTTTGATCCGAAAAAGTCAGGATTTGGAGCACTTCGGGTTTACACTTTCTTCTCCTTTGAACTTCTCCATTTGAGGTAGGGATAACTACTCATTTTTATGAGCTTTGACATAAATGTTAGTCATTTTATATAAATGGTTTAATTTAGTAATTTTGAAAAGTTAGGGTTTGAGATTGAAATTTATGAAAGAGGGGTTTTCCATTGTTGAACGTAATAAGTATGTGAGACTTGAAATTGGTGTTGGTTGTGGAGTATAAGTAAAATTTGGCCTTAGGGGCAATATTTGAGAATAGGGGGGAAAAAGCCCTAATTTTATTTAAATAATTAATTTGTATAATTAATTTGGTAATTGTGAAAATGTGAAATTGAGTTAAGAATTATGAAATCGGGCAAATATGAGAATGAATGCTGTAGTTGGATTAATGAATCACTCAACTATGGAAGAGTTGATAATTTATTATCTGTTTAGAAATAACTGCTTTGGACTATCGGTGGAGGATAGTCTTGATTGTTGTAGACACTGCATGTTGATTAGGGAAAATTGAAACTAATCAAATGGATTATGTCATTGAATATGACGGTGAAATTAACACATTGAATATGTGTAACGATTGGGTCATTGTTTATGACAACTTGTTAAATACATTGTATATGTATATTGTGTGGGAGGAGATAGGAGATGTACTCCACTTGTTTGGGAGGATAAAGCGGATGGACTCCAATGATAACTAAGTTGGCCGGAGTGTCCTAGGTGAAAGTCTCGAAACTTTATTTATTTATGGGTGCCGGTTCCCTCAGACATAGTTTCGTAAAATGGCAAGGTTATGGAAGTGTTGAGTGTTGTGGTTATTGAAGTGTTGATATATGAGTTGTAGTCTCATTTAAACTGTTTGGATAACATGGAATAAAATAAGTAAATTGTTGTGGATAAATGAATGGAAACGGATGTAAACGTTGGTTGATCATGGGAAGAATATGAGATAGTTTTGAATTGTTAAACATTTATTAAAATGCTAATGTTTTAGTTATTTCTCATATTATGTTTAGCATATCGCTACTGGGCTTTGGCTCACCCTATATGGGACACCATTTTCAGGTACAGGTGATATGCCGCCTCCAAGGTCTTAGCTTGGAAGGTTTTGGGAGTTGAAGACTCTTTTTGGTTGTTTTGTTTATATTATATGTAACTTCAAGCCGAGGGCTTAATATGTAAAGAGTTAGGACTCTCTTATTTTGTAACCAAGTATTGGCTTGAAAAGTTGTGAGCCCGTAGGGCATTTACTTTTGTTGTCAACATGTAATACTTTTTGTAATGAACACTCTGATGTATGAATATATTTTATTCTCCAATGTTTATGGATACTATAAATGAATGAATTGTGGTTTAATTTTGAGGGTGTTACACCTAAGTTCCCGAGCCGAGACATTCTTGGTGATGACTGACACATGGCCTTTGGCATGAGTGTCGAGTTTCCTAAATTTTTCAAAAATATTTAGGTGATGACTTTGTACCTAGCAAAGCAGTCCATGTTTGACATTTTGATCCAAAATCAATTTTCCAAAAGATTTGCTAGATTTGGACTCTTTTGTGTTTGTCTATTTTACATTGCACTTGTGGAATCAGATTCAGAACCACAGGAGTCCGAATTGTAGGGCTTATCGTCTTTCGAAAGGAGCACGAAAAGTCGAGCTACAGAACTCAATGAAGGTGAACAATATCCCTAACATAAAGTTATGCTAGGTAGTCAATTGAATCATTCATATACATCGCAAGAAAATGTGCCGACTTGGTCAGCCGATCTACCACGACCCATACAATGTCATTACCTTTTTGAGTTCTAGGGAGGCTCGAAACAAAATCCATGGTTATGTGTTCCCATTTCCATTCTGTTACAAGTAAGGTTGCAACAACCCGGCTGGCCTTTGATGCTCCATTTTGACTTGTTGGCAAATTAGGCATTTAGACACAAATTGGGCCACATCTTTCTTGATGCCTCTCCACCAAAATTGATGGCTCAAGTCACGGTACATTTTTGTAATTCCAGGATGAACAGCAAAGCGAGAATGATGGAAGTCTTGTAATATGTCATCTCTACAAGATTGTGGGACAACTAAGCGATCTACATACCGCACACTTGAGTCAGAATGTACCCTTAAACCCCTTTTCTCTTTTCTGTGCAAGATTTTCTCTCTAATAGCCTCCACTTCTGGGTCGTTTTGTTGTGCTTCTAAGACTTAGGTAATTAAAGTTACCTGGACTAAAATTGAAGACAATGTAGCTTGACTAGGTGGTTCGCTAAGTCGTACATCAAACTTGTTTAGGTCACCCAACATCTTCCACTCCCTTATGGCAAGGCTAGCAACCGCACTCATAGACTTTCTGCTCAAGGCATCGACAACTACATTTGCCTTTCCCGGGTGGTAATGCAATTTAGAGTCATAGTCCTCTATATACTCTATCCACCTCCTCTGTCGCAAGTTTAAATCTTTTTGAGAGAATAAATACTTGAGGCTCTTATGATTAGAAAATACATCAAATTTCTCTCTATACAGGTAGTGTCTCCAAAGTTTCAAGGCGAAAATGACTGCGGCCAACTCAAGATTGTGAGTGGGGTAATTTCTTTCATGAGTTTTTAGTTGACGAGAACTATAAGCTACTACTTTGCCCTCTTGCATCAAAACACATCCCAATCCCTCATTTGAAGGATCACAATAGATAGTATAACCTTTCCCTCTTTCTGGGATGATTAGGATAGGTGCAGTAGTTAATCCAGCTTTTAACTCTAGAAAGGATCTCTCACATGCATCATTCCAAACAAACTTCACCATTTTTTTGGTTAATTTGGTTAAAGGCGCCACTAGAGTGGAAAAATCCTTTACGAAACGCCTATAATACCCAGCAAGACCCAAGAACCTACAAATTTCAAAAACATTTCTAGGTCATTCCCACTTATGCACTACTTCAACCTTTGAAGAATCTACAGTAACTCCCTCTTTCGAGACCACATGACCCAAAAAATTCACTTCTGAGAGCCAAAACTCACACTTCTCATATTTGGCATACAACCGATCTTCCCTAAGGAGTTGTAAGACGATATGAAGATGTTTCTCATGCTCCTTTTCAGAAGGCAAATAAACAAGAATATCATCTACAAAACTACCACAAACTTATCAAGATAATCTCGGAAGACTCTATTCATTAAGTTCATGAAAGTAGCAGGGGCATTGGTCAAGCCAAACGGCATCACAAGAAATTCGTAATGGCCATATCGGGTATGGAAAGCTATCTTAGGAATGTCCTCCTCTTTCATCCGTAACTGATGGTAACCCGATCTTAAATCTATCTTTGACCCTTAAGTTGGTCAAAAAGGTCATCTATCCGGGGTAAAGGGTATTTGTTCTTGATTGTGACCCTGCTAAGCTTACAATAGTCAATGCACAGCCATAATGAACACTCTTTCTTTTTAGAAAAAAGGGTCGGTGTTCCCCATGGCGAGGTGCTAGGGCGTATAAAACCCTTGTCTAACAATTTTTGTAATTGCTCCTTCAAGGCAAGTAGTTTCACTAGAGCAAATCTATATGGCAACATAGAGATAGGTGTTGTTCTTGGCACTAAATCTATGGAAAATTCTACCACACGATGAGGCAAGAGCAGGGTGTGTCCCTCAGGAAAAATGTCTGGACACTCGCAAACTACCTTAGGAAACATCCCTCGAACCACAATATCCTCATCATCTATGATGGTTGCAAGAAGAAAACTTAGCTTATCCCGAACTCGCGAGTCATACAATGGTGACAACCCTCCATTAGCTCTATCCCCCAGGAAATAAAAACAGTCCCCACTGGCAGTACACACTGTAACCCTTCCATGGTAACTATCTATAATAGTGCAATAAGAGGACAGCCAATCCATACCAAGAATGACATCGAAACTTGACATCTCTAACAGTACAAGGTTAATAGGAAGTAGACGGTCAGCTACCTTAATCTATCTTAGTGTTTTCTCTACTCCTACTGCTGATCCTCCTGTTTTTGACGACTCTAATCCTGCAGCATACCGATAGCCTACTTGATTGCGTCATCGTCCAAATAGGTTGGGTTGGTCTAATACTGATTTTTTTTTGCTTCCTATTGTACTTTTTTGTCTGCTATTTATTCTTTTTCAGAATCTCAGTCTTACAAGGAGACCTATTAGGATCCCCATTGAATTCAAGCTATAGAGGATGAGTTGTTTGCTTTACAGAAAACTAGTACTGAAGAGTTGGTTCCTTTGCCTGCTGGTAAGAATCTAGTTGGTTGCAAATGGGTCTACAAAGTCAAGACTCATTTTGATGGTTCTCTTGAGCGCTACAAAGCTCGTCTAGTTGCCAAAGGTTTTTCATAGAAGTATGGTATTGATTATGAAGAAACCTTTGCTCCTATTGCCAAGATGACTATTGTCTGTACTTTGATCTCTGTCGCTGCTATTCGTTCTTGACCTCTTTATCATATGGATGTTAAGAATGCTTTTCTTAATGGCCATCTCACAGAGGAGGTTTACATGCGTCCTCCCCCTGGCCTTCACCATTCCTCTGGACAGGTTTTTCGCATTTGGCGTACTCTGTATGGTCTCAAACAGACTCCTCGTACTTGGTATGATCGCTTTCAGACTGCTGTTACTATACTTGGGTTTCATTCTTGTACTCAGGACTCTGCTTTATTTCTTCTCCACACCTCTGCAGGGTTCTTTGCCTTATTACTATATGTGGATGATACGGTCATCACTGGTTTTGACTCTTCTGCTATCTCTGAGGTTAAGCAGCATCTTTTCCGCACCTTTGAAATGAAGGATCTGGCCCCTTGTGGTATTTTCTTGGTATTGAGGTCGTTTCTTCTTCCAAAGGCTACTTTCTATCTTAGGCCAAATATGCCAATAAGGTTATTCATCATGCCGGTCTTCCTAACACTAAGTTTTCAGATACCCCCATTGAGCTTAATGTGAAGCTCACCACAACTGATGGTGTTCTTCTAGATGATCTGACTTTATATCGAGAGCTCGCGGGGTGCTTAGTCTATTTGATGGTTACTCGTCTTGATCTTGCCTATGTTGTTCATGTGGTTAGTCAATTCGTTTCTGCTCCTCATTCTACACATTGGACTGCTTTGGCTCGGAGTCTTCGTTATCTCCGGGGTATTATATTTTAGGGTTTACAGTTGTCTTCTACTTCCTCTTCGGACTTGGTGGCTTATGCCGATTCTGATTGGGCTGGTGATATCACTGATCGCAAGTCCATTTATGGCTTCTGCATGTTTCTTAGTGATTCCTTGATTTCTTGGAAGAACAAGAAACAGATTGTTGTTGCACATTCCACTACCGAGACTAAGTACCATGCTATAGCTCATGCTATTGCTGAAAATTGTTTGGCTTCGTTGTCTCTTGACTGATCTGGGTGTCCCTTAGTCTTCTCCAACCTCCTTTTACTATGACAACTGCAATGCTATTTAGATTGCACATAGCACTGCCTTTCATAAATGGACGAAACACATTGAGATTGATTGTCATTTTGTTCATTAGCATCTACAGTTTGGCTCTATCTTGCTTCCTTTTGTCTCTTCGGCATTGCAACTTGTTGATTTCTTTACGAAAACTCACACCACTGCTCGCTTTTAGTTTCTTCTTAGCAAACTCTCAGTGTTTTCTGCTAAACCATCTTGAGTTTAAGCGGAGGTGTGAGAATATATGTTAATTATGGAAAGATATTCTAGATTGATTGTGTGATTGTGTGAACATATAGATTGATTGTGTAGGGTTATTATTTCCTATTTCAGATTAGGTTTAGGTTTGCTATATATATCGGTTGTAATCTTTGTATTGAACACAAGTTGAATATACAGAAATATTTGTATATTTAGAAACTTACAGTAGCATCAAACCGTCCTAAACCTAAATCTTAGGATATTAGGATATGTATCTTAAAGTTGGGAATGGGTACGGGACATGTCTTGAATACTTCTATAAATTGTGTATTGTTAATATTCTTAGATAATATTATATAAACCAAATCAAACCAAACCAAGTCTTAAGTCCCATCAAATGAAGTCGGCTACATGAATCCTTCTTCTCCACGCGGCTCTATCAATGGCCATTTCGTTAGTCAAATTAAGTAGATTCATATCTCTATTTACTATGCTAGCCAATGTCAATTTAGGTCTACCCTGTCCCCTAACTCTTCCATTTACCGTCACTGCATCGCATCTCTTCACTACTGCCTCTGTTGATCCCCATTGAATATGACCAAACCATCTCAATATGTTCTCTCTCAACTTATCTTCTATTGGTACTACTCCTACCCATTCCCAAATATACTCATTCATAATTCTATCTTTTCCTAATATTATATAAATTATTTAAAAACTTACATGAAATTGAATAGAATTTAGGGAATATATGAAATATGTTATATTCCTCATCTATGTGAAAGGCAATAAATATTTATTTACTAGTAAATGTTAGTTTCTTCTTCAAAATTAAACTTTTATCAAATGTGTCATTCTTAAAATGTGATAATGCAACATCATTCTAATGTGTCATTCTTTTTAAAATATTACAAATAACATGTCATTCTTTTTAAAATATGACAATGAAATATTTGTGTATTATTATCTTATTAAATTTTTATTGAACGTATTATTTTTAAAATGTGATAATATTATTATCTTATTACATTTTAAAATATGAATGCATTTATTTAAGAGATTTTAATGTAAAATACGAGTTAAAAATTTATAAGAATATTTATGAGATTTATTGGTAAATGTACCTGTGTGAGTGAATTTCTGACCACACTGCCAACTCAATATTCAGCTGGAAAGCACTGGTGGAATAGATGGCGCCCGAATGACCTACAACAGAAAGAAGAGACTCCAGCGGTGGTTCGTCCACCCGGGGGCACTCTGATGATTAAATCAGTAATCAAATATCTCTCACAGATAATCAATAGTGCTAAACTCACTGTTCTGGATATAAATTGCGTACCTTAGACCTATGGGGGTGCCTCTCTTTTATAGTTAACTCAATCCTTATCCCAACAGAAGCCTTGCTTCAATGGACTTTAGCTCAGTGCTTATCCTGGACTCTTCAACAGATAAAGATAAACTCCCTAAGAGTGTTATCCTTATCCATGCTGAAGTCTTTCCTCATTCTAGGACTCTTGTGCCTTATCTGCTTATCCCGGATTTCGATATCTTCGGAGATAACCTCGGCCTAACCGAGATCACCTCGGCGCCATGACCAAGACACACGGCACCTCAGCTGACACGTCGGTGTCACCTTGGCCACGTGTTTGGTACTTCAGAAAATATATCCCACAACTGCCCCCTAGGTTCTATTACCTCGGCATTCTAAGGTGATGGAACCTATATTGTACTTCTTTCCAATACGTCAGCTTACAATTTCTCAGCCGAGATCATCATGAAGGCCGACATGTCTTCTAAATAACAAGAATTCCAAGAGATCTTTCACGCGTATGAGTTGTTATGCATAACAACTCAACCGTTTCAGCCACGCGTCTGCCCACTAGATCGTACTCCGTACGCGCTTGTAAGTCGTCTCGCGCCTGTATGCACCATCTGACAAATTCGTCTTTCTAGGCTCATCAATTCCTTTTTGCCGCCATTTCTGTGTTTTCACAAAAATCAATTTCCCCGTCTTCGTCTTTTCACTTTACATTGAACTACAAGAAAATTTCTCTCTCTCTCTAGCTTCCTCAAATCCTCCATTGTTCTTAGACTTTCAAGCTCTGCAACTATTTTCATTCCTCTCTTCCGGTGAAGCTTTCTCCGTTCTGTTACTTTTGCAACCGTCATCTGACTTCGGCGATCCCTATATTGGCCTGATATTTTCTAGTAAGCCACTGTTCCTTTTGTTTTTAGTTTCTCGTTGCTTTTCAAGAAGTTTTGCTTTATTGATCTGCTGCTGTTGCTATTTTGCTCAATTTGTGTCTTGAATTCGCACATACTGTTTACAAATTTTGCTCACTTCTGCCACTATTCTTGGCTTCGTGCCCTCGTGCACATTTTGTCATAGTGTTCTTGATAGCTCACCTCTTGTTCTTGATTCTGAAGCACGTTTTTGTTTTCTGTCTTCTGTATCTTTTCCAGATTTGTGCCTTCAATCTTCATTTCCATAGACCTAGGTTTGGGATTTGTTTGTAGAACCCACGAGTTTTTTTTTTTTAGAAAAAACTGAAACGATTCCCCTCAGATTCTTACTCCAACCTTCTTTTACGTTTTTGCCGAGGTCCATATAACCCTTACAAAAACTCCTTATTTCTAAAATCTAGCTTCCACAACTTATGCCGATATCATGGGTATGTGGAAGCACATGGTAGATACCCCTACCAAGTTAGGTCATTTTAGGCGAGAGTTTGACATCCCGGCCGATGTTTGTCTGAGATTGGCTGGGGAAGACGACTTTATCATGCCCACAACTGACTCCATGCCTTTCCCTGTCGTAGCTTTTATCGAGTGCGGACTTCGGCTCCCACTCAATATTCTTTTTCGTGAGATACTTCACTATTATAAGTTGAACCCGATGTAGCTTGCAATCAATTCCTACCGAATCATAAACGGTATAATAGCCTTAGCCAAACAAAAAAATGCTAGGGTCACATTAGCCGACATCCAATACTGCTACACTGTGTGTGGCCTTAAAAAAGACACAGGCTATATTTACTACCTTAAATCGAGGTCCACAGAGTACAAAATTGTCGCCGACCTCCTAGACTCCAACAAGGGAGCTGGGGATGACTACTTTATTACCTCGGGAAACTGGGAGTTTGCTCCAGACGAGGACATCCACCTCTACCCTCTTCATCGAACAGTCTTTGTAGAGGGTAATGGTAAGAGCCCGATGTTTGTATTTATTCATTTTTTGGAGTCCTTAATACTCTGTTTGTTCTTAATGTCTGTTTTTCTTACAACTCTTCCTCAGCCACCAAAGGGCTTCCGCCAGTCTTTCTTTTCCAGCAAAGGCTTGATGAAACTTTTGGATCTGCCAGTCCACAAACGAAGGGCCCCTTTGGTACTCAATTTCATTCCTACCTACAAGTCGGTTCTCCCCGACGTTCCTAAGAAGAAGAAGAAGAGCCTATCTCCTCCCTCTGCCACAACTCCTCAAGTTGCCTCCACATCTCGGCCAGATCAAGGATCGACTTCCGATCCCACAGAACAGCTGTCAACCTCGGCTCCATATCTGATCCTGATATCCCAACAACAACGTCGGTGACGAACCGTTTTTGCTGCCGAGATGGGCTGTTAAAAAACAGCTACTAAAGATCTCTTGGCCAACATTCCATTCTCTGTTGATGCTCAACCAGCTCCAACCCAGCCTCCAAAGCCAAAGCAAAAAAGGATAAAGAAGGCTCAGCCAAAGGCAACGGTGACTCAGATTGATTCTGAGGACACCTTGCCAATTTCCAAATTGGCTGAGAGTGAGAAGATCACCTCTGTCCCTGAGAAGAGGTCTGCTGAAAGACAACCATCTGAATCCACCAGATCAAAAAGGCCGAGGTCATCCTCTGCAACCACCTCAGGGTCCCTAAAGTATGATGCCCCCTGGGCCCCCAAAATCGTACTGGAGGACAAGCCAGTTAGGGCTGGCGATAGCGCTGATGACATTTATGTCGGCGTTGCCCTTAGTACCGCCCTACTTCTTCCCGGCGATCTCGATCGAAACGCCGAGTTGAGCGAATATGAAAACTATACTCTGATGCTCCAGTGCTCTTTTCAAGTAAGTGTCTTTATTTGGCAATTTTTCTTTCTTTCTCTTTTTTATACTTTAGAAAATTTTGTAATAACTTCTGCTCTGTTTTATTTTTTCTTAGGCAATCCAGCAGACCCATTCCTTCTCAGTACAATCTTTTGAGAACTGGAAGGAATTGGCCGAAAAGAAAAAGGGAGGTCTCCAGTCTTCAGAAGACTAATAAAAACTTGCAATCAAAGATGAAGACCTTGCAGGATCAAGCCGAAGCTGCTATCAAAGCTCAAAATGACGCCGAAGAAAAGGCGGAATCCGCTGAGGCCATTAGGAAGGTTCTCGAGGCCCAAAAAAGCGAGGCCGAGGAAAAGATGTCCCAGGCCCAAAAAGAACTGCAAGAAGCCTTGGCCACGAAAGACGCCGAGCTCAAGGAAACCGATGAGAAGGGCTACAATGAGGGGGTGGCCGATGTCACGGCTGACTATGAAAAGCAAGTGAAGCAGGCATGCAACAAGGGTTTCGCCCTTGGTTTGATGACTTTGCTTAAAAAGCTTGAGGTCCCCGAGGACTCCCTCCTCAGGAACACCGACGTCCTTCCTCTTCCATTCCCTCCAACTCCAAGCCAATCCGATGATGATTCTGAGTCTGAGGAGGAGGCTCCGGTGAGGAAGTCCAAGGAAGCTGCTGGGGCCAAGTCCCCTACTCAGAATGAGCAAGTCCTAGACTTGACTCAAGATGAGGAGGGTGAGGAGGTTCCCAAAGATGCAACTCCTGAGAAAGCATCATCCGACGTGCCTCTCGCCGACAAGAGCCTTAATGTAACCCTTCAAGAAATCGATGCCGAGCTTGCGGCCGAGAAGGCTGGCGAGATGTCTTCCCAGCAATCTGCTGAACTTCAAACCCAACCATCTGTTGTTGCTGAGGAGTCTTAATTTTGATGTACTTTTTCTTCGTTTTGTGCCTTGCACTTTTTTTCTTCTTTTTGAAACAATGTAAGCTCTCTATGTGGCCGATGTGCCTCCTTTTGTTTGTTAATACAGCTTCCTTTCCTGCATGCTTGTATTCTTCTCTTTACTGTTCTTTGTATGATTCCATACTTAGAATATTTTGCATATTTGCAATATGTACTTTATCTGTGTAATTTTCTGGGGGTTAAATACCTCGGCTATACTAACCAATGGTTTACATCGGCAAGTACATAAGTACTCAGTTTTGGCCTTAACTTGTAAATTTTTCACAAATTTCAACAAGTGTTGGGCATAACCTTAGTTTAACTTCAACTTGTAAACTTTTTCTCAAGTTTCAACAAGTGTTAAACATGATCTCGGTTTAATTTCAACTTATAAACTTTTTCTCAAGTTTCAACAAGTGTTAAACGTGATCTCGGTTTAACTTCAACTTGTAAACTTTTTCTCAAGTTTCAACAAATGTTAAACATGATCTCGGTTTAACTTCAACTGTAAACTTTTTTTCAAGTTTTAACAGGTGTTAAATATGATCTCGGTTTTTTCAGGAACCATTTTCCAACTCTTTGCCCCCTAATGTGAACATAAGTTCCACTTGGGTTCTCATTATGCACGTTTTCCAAAAAACATCGGCAGGTATCAAATTAGTCAAAAGTGTAAGAAATCAACCTAAAAATTTATTTATTTACTAGAAAAATTTCAAATTGCAAGTATTCCAAGGTCTTGGCAACTCTTTACCCTCATTATCTTCAAGCCGATAAGCCCCATTTGCCCAATACCGAAGTGATTCTATAGGGTCCCTCCCAATTTGGGCCAAGCTTACCCTCTCTGGGATCCTTCTTGTTGCCGACGACTTTTCTCAAGACCAGGTCGCCGACTTGGAAATCTCTTTGGTTAACCCTCTTGTTATAAGCCCTGGCAAGTTGCTGCTGGTATGCCGCCAACTGAATTGCAGTTCTTTCCCTTCTTTCTTCTAGTAGATCCAGATCTCAGGCTAATAATATATCATTGGTCACATTCTCTACTCCCTGGGTTCTGATCCCTGGGATGCCGACTTCCAAAGGAATGACTGCTTCTGTGCCATAAGGCATGGCAAATGGGGATTTCCCAGTTGATCCTCGGCGTAGTTCGATATGCCCAGAGTACGCTTGGTAGTTCATCCACCCACTTTCCCTTTGCTGCTTGCAGCCTCTTCTTAATCCCATCCAAGATGACTTTGTTGGATGCTTCTACTTGTCCATTGCTCTGAGGAAAGCTTAGGGTTGAGAAGTAATTCTTGATTTTGAACTTTGCACAGAAGCTCTTGATTAGCTTACTGTCAAATTGTGTTCCATTGTCGGCAACTATTGCTCTTGGAATCCCAAAACGGGTGATGATGTTCTTCCATATGAAGCTCTTCACATCCACATCTCGAATCTTGGCAAGGGGTTCAGCTTCTATCCACTTGGTGAAGTAATCTGTTGCCATTAGTAAATACTTTCTTTGTCCAGTTGCTTGGGGGAGTTGTCCAACAAGATCCATGTCCCACTGAGCAAACGGCCAAGGACTGGATACTGGGTTCAGGTCTACTGCTGGTTGGTGTATCAGGGGTGCAAACCTTTGGCACTTTTCACACTTCTTCACATAGGCCTCTACATCTTTTTGCATGTAAGGCCACCAATACCCCTGGGTAATGGCCCTATGGGCAAGTGATCTGCCCCCAGCGTGGCTTCCACAAATTCCTTCATGAATTTCATATAAAAAATCTTCAACTTGTAAAGGATGTACACACCTCAAAAGGGGTCCAGTGAAGGATCTTCTGTAGAGATGTCCCTCTACTGTTGACTGAATCTTGCCGATTTCAATCTGATCTTGTGTGCCTCTTTGTGATCATCTGGAAATTTTCCTTCTTTTAGGAATGCTGCTATTGCATCCATCCAGCTTGGTCTCATGTCCACACACATTGCTTCACGCTCTGTGGTCAGTGGTTCGATGTTCGGGCCCGACAAATAGTAAACCATTATTGTCCTTGCTTTTCCAGGTTGTACTGCACTAGCTAGGTTGGCCAATGCATCGGCGTGACTGTTATCATCTCGGCTAACCTGAAGTAGTCGGCAGTTCTGAAACAAGGCTGCCAACATGATGACCTTCTTTGCGTAGGCCGACATCCTTTCATCTCGGGCTGCAAACTCGCCCATTGTCTGGTTAACTATAAGTTGTGAGTCACAAAAGACTATTACCTCATCTGCTTGTACTACTACTGCCAGTTTCAGTCCCACAATGAGTGCTTCATACTCTGCTTCATTGTTTGAGGCCTTGAACCCCAAACGAATCGATTGTTCTAGTATCTGCCTATCTGGAGATACCAGTACTACTCCTGCCCCCGCTTCTTATCGGTTTGAACTCCTATTAACAAACAGTCGAAAGGAGTCGCCGATGTAAATGCTGCAGGGTCTGAGTTTTTCTTCCTTCCTCTGTTCCGTTGCCCTTGGCTAGGCTTCTCCTCGCTTGCTGGGACATTTTTCACCTTGGCTCGACAGAGCCCGATATGAGATTGCTCCTAGAGTGAACTCGGCGACGAAGTCGGCCAAGACTTGGCCTTTGATTGCTGTTCTGGGTCTGTATTCCAGGTCAAATGGCCCAAGGCCACTGCCCATCTGGCAATTCTTCCTGTTAGGTCTCCCTGCTGCAACAGGGACTTCAATGGATGTTCAGTTAGCACCACAATTTTGTGGGCTTGAAAGTAATGGTTCAGCTTCTTTGAAGCCATTACTAATGCCAGCGCCAATTTCTCTAGGGGTAAATACCTGGTTTCTGCATCGACTAGGGTTTTGCTTACATAGTAGACAGCCCGTTGTTCCCCTTTTTCTACTCGGATTACCACTGTGCTTACCGCATGTTCTGAAACTGCTAAGTACAAGAACAGCTCCTCTTCAGGTTCTGGATTTGAAAGAACTGGAGCTGTGGTCAAATACTTCTTCAAGTCGGCCAAGGCGGCTTCGCACTCCTCGGTCCATAAGAAGTCTGTGGCTTTCTTTACTAAGTTAAAGAAAGGTTTGCACTTGTCTGAGCTTCTGCTTATGAACCTATTCAGGGCTGCAACCCTTCCAGTTAGCATCTACACCTGTTTTGCCGACGTCGGGCTCTTCAACTCTAGAATGGCCTTGATCTGATCTGGGCTGGCCTCAATGCCCCTTCTGGTCACTAAGTATCCCAAAAACTTACCAGATCCAACTCCAAATGCACATTTTGAAGCATTGAGTCGAAGCCGATATGTTTTAAGGATGTCAAAGATAGCTTTTAGGTCGGCCAGATGACCTTCAGGTTCCTTGGTCTTCACGACCATGTCGTCGATGTAAAATTCCATCGTCTGGCCAATCAAGTGTCTAAACATCTTGGTTACCAATCTTTGGTAAGTTGCTCCTGCATTTTTCAACCCAAAAGGCATTACTCTGTAGCAATACAGCCCTTTTGGGGTGATAAACGCAGTCTTCTCTTCATCTGGGGGGTACATGGCTATCTGATGGTACCCCCTGTAGGCATCCAGGAAGCTCATCCTTCTATGCCCTGAAATGGCGTCAACCAGTTGGTCAATCTTGGGTAGAGGAAAGCTGTCTTTGGGACAGGCCTTGTTCAGGCTGGTAAAGTCCACGCAGACCCTCCATTTACCATTCTTTTTCTTCACCACTACTGTGTTCGATAGCTATGTCGGGTAATTAACCTCTTGAATGGCCCTGGCCTCCAGTAGTCTGTCTACTTCTTCTTCCACTGCTTCGACGTGCATCATTGTCGGTCTTCTTGCTCTTTGGATTACAGGTTTGGCCGACCTGTCAACATTCAATTTGTGGCAAATGACCTCGGGGTCAATGCCAGGCATTTCGTAAGGCGTCCAGGCAAACACCTCAATGTTTGCTCTCAAGAAAGCCTCCAGCTCTCTTTCCTCTTCTTCGGCTAAGCCCGAGCCGAGAAGAAAGAAGCGTTCTTCATCCCCCTCCTGGACGAGGATTTTCTTTAGTGCTTCTTCACTCTTCTCGGCTGGCTCCTTGCCGACGTCCTCTAGGACTTCCACGTCCTCATCTTCGATCTCTTCCTTCTTTGGTTCCCGAATGCTACAGGTGGATTTCATTGCTGCCATGGAGCAGTTCTTTGCCTGCAGCTGATCTCCTCTGACCTCCTCTATCCCATGCTCTGTTGGGAACCGCAATAGTTAATGCAATGTTGAGGGAACAGCCCCCATTTCATGCAACCATGGCCTTCCCAAAATAATATTGTAAGGGGAGGGCGTGTCGATTACGATGAACTCCGTCTTTACCTTCTTCATGCCAGCCTATACTTCTAAGCTTACTGCTCCCAGTGGCCATGTCGGCATTCCATTGAACCCGACCATTGGGCCATTAGATTGTTCCATATCGTCTGGATGAAGGCCAAGCTCCTTGTAACATCTGACATACATGATGTCACAAGAGCTACCTTAGTCAATGAGGATGCGCTTCACTTGTCACTCCCTAACCTGGAGGAATACTATCAAGGCATCATTGTGCGGGTGTTGGACCATCTCAAGGTCGGCTTCAGTGAAGGACACTACTGGTCCCAAGTATTCCTCTGCCCGATGTCTCTTCTCCCGACTTGGTAGACATGCTGTAGGTGCTTTACCTTCTGGGTCTCCCCCCAAATTTCGTTTTCGTTGACCTTCGAGTGAATTACATTAATTACCCGAGGTCCTCCTGCCTGAGGTTGCTGTGCTGGGGGAGGCGGAGCTGCTGGCGCCTGAGGCAGTCTTGCATGCTCTTCCCTTGTCCTGGCCTCATCTACAAGGTCCCTCAAATGGCCTTGCCTTACCAAGTCTTCCAAGTGTGCTTTCAGGGCTCTGCAACCTTGAGTCATATGTCCATCTTCGTTATGGTAGGCACAATGCTTACCAAGGCTCCTTCCCATAAACTCTCCTGGCACCCTTGCTGGTGCTCTGAAATAGGGTTGGGTTTGGATTTTATCCAGGACTTTGTGAATTGGGATTCGGAACACAGTGGTGACCGCCTGTACAGCCCTTAGTCCTATCTCTTACTTGTTGTTGGGCCCATTGTTACCTCGGCCTCGCTTCGGCGAGCCGTTCCCCTTTTCTTGCTTTATCGACGTGGTTCCTAGCGTGTCTTTCTCGGCTCTGGCATATTTCTCGATTCTGGCCATGAGCTCTTCCATGCTTTTTGGCAATGTCTTTGCCAGTGATTTTCGGAGTAGGCAGCTATCTTTCAGGCCGTTTTTAAATGATACGACGGCCACTTCTTGATTGCATTCAGGTATTCGGTTGAATACCTCATAATACCTCTTGGCGTAGGCCCTCAGGCTTTCATCTTCGCCAATCTTTAGAGCCATTAGGGCGTCTACCCTTAAGGGCCGTAGTTTGTTTGTCACGAACCTGGCCACAAACATCTCGGCCAGGCCTTCCCAGGTTTTCACACTTCCTTTCGGCAATTTGTGAAACCAATCCGATGCAATCTCCTCGAATGATGAGGGGAACACTTTGCAGAGCAACGGCTCGTTTCCAGTGTACAATGCCATTGAGTTCAGGTATAATCCGACGTGAAAGTTGGGGTCCGACTTCCCATCGTATACTTGGAACCTCGGCATACTGAATCTCTTCGGGGCTTCCACTTTGTCTAACTCTACCGAGAATGGTATTTTCGGTTTAGCAGGGGAATTTACCTTGGCATGATCTTGCTTCCTCTTAAGGTAATCTCTCAGGTCCTCTTTGGTCCGTCCAGGTGCTCGGCTATCTCCTGACTTTAGTCTTTTCGGCGCACTGCTCTCAGCTTCGTTGTGGGCCCTTTTCGATCTTTCTGCATGAGTTGTGTCGAAGCACAGCTCCTGCCTTTGAACATGCCGATGTTCTCTGGGATCTGCCTCTTTAGTGTGATGTATCCTTCGTGAATCTTCCCTCCTTGACTCCCCTCGTTCGACCTCCCTTGAAGGCCGGTGAGAGTTCTTTTCGCTCCTGATGTGCTAGGGGGCTACTGGGATTGTTTTCTGCCCTCCCTTCTGGGAATTGGCCGCTGGCATCGGCGTGTCCTGCAGCGGGAATGATGGCTGCATGACGTTGTTTTGCATCATAAAATTAACGACCGATTACAGGTCCGCCAATTTATTTGCCATCTCTTTCACCTCTTCGTCCCTCCGCCGGCATCTATCCTTCCATACCTGGAGGTCGTCCTCGTTGTAGTACCCGCTTTGATCTAGTTTCTTTGGTACGTCGTCATCTTGGCTGACGTCTTTCTTTTCATGATTCTGGTTTTGAGTCTCCTCGTTGCAACCATCTTCTTCTATGCTAAGGTCGACGTGTTTACCGTTCCCAGCAGGGATTTCGTCCCCAGCCTTTTCCCTCTATCCGTCACTGGCCATCTATCCTTCTTTCTTTCCCACGGACGGCGCCAAATTGTGTGAGTGAATTTCTGACCACACTGCCAACTCAGTATTCAGCTGGAAAGCACTGGCGAAATAGATGGCGCCCGAATGACCTGCAACAGAAAGAAGAGACTCCGGCGGTAGTTCGTCCACCCGGGGGCACTCCGATGATTAAATCAATAATCAAATATCTCTCACAGATAATCAATAGTGCTAAACTCACTATTCTGGATATAAATTGCGTACCTTAGACCTATGGGGGTGCCTCTCTTTTATAGTTAACTCAATCCTTGTCCCAACAGAAGCCTTGCTTCAATGGACTTTAGCTCAGTGCTTATCCTGGACTCTGCAACAGATAAAGATAAACTCCCTAAGAGTGTTATCCTTATTCATGTTGAAATCCTTCCTCATTCTAGGACTCTTGTGCCTTATCCGCTTATCCCGGATTCTGATATCTTCGGAGATAACCTCGGCCTAACCGAGATCACCTCGGCGCCATGACCAGGACACGCGGCACCTCGGCTGACACGTCGGTGTCACCTTGGCTACGTGTTTGGTACTTCAGAAAATATATCCCCACAGTACCCTATGAAATGCAAGTCTTGCGGCAAAGTCGTTTTAGGTCCAGAGTAATTATTAGGTTTGTTGAGGGTTTTGGGTCAAGAGTAATTATTAGGTTAGTTGAGGGCACATCAGCGGAGTGATTATTAGGTATTTTCAGAATACAGTTGCATGATCTATGATATTATAATTGATAAAAAAATATATATATATATATATATATATATTATAATTTTATGGTGATTGATTGAAGAATACGAAAATACATAGTAAAAATAAAAATGTTAAAAATTTTAAAAATTCTATCAAATTTTTTATGAAATATCTCACATGTGTTTAAGACCCACATGAGACTCACATGGTATGTGTCTCACACCAATGTAAGACATTTGATAAAAATTTTAGTAAAACTTTTAAATTTCTAATATACTTTAAAAAAATAATAATTAATAAAAAAATATAAACATGTGATATTTTAGAAATACATAATAATTTTCCCATGGTGTCCTATTTTTTGAGAAGTTATTCAATAATTTCTCCTATTTGTGGCGTTAGAAATTTTTTGCCTTCTCCCTTTCTATCTATACTATACTATATATTAAGTAAAAGAGGATTTTTAACCCCAAGGCCTGTGGGAGTTTCAATATCCCAATCTGAATTTTCTAAATTTCTTATTAAAAAAAAAAGACTCAACATTTATTAATTTAGTCAAAATCTCCTGATCAGCATTTATTAACTTTTTTTAATCCACATGTCTTTCTACATGCCTGCATTTATTGATTTGGTCAAAATCCCTGACCAACATTTAAAATCCCATCATACAAATAATTATAGATACAATCTATGTATAGTTACTGCAGTACCCTTTTCAACTTCTCCCATACACTATAGTTAGTGATAAGATTGTTAAATTATTTTTATAAAAAATCTTTAAAACATAATTTATATATTAAAAAAATCTAAAACAAATATAAATATTTACAATTATCTCGTACATAGCACGGGTGATAGGTTAATTAATTAATTAATTGAAAAAAAGATAGAAGACCAACCGAGTAACAGGATTGCGGGTCCCAATGAAACGAATTTTAATATAAGATATGGCTTAAAAATTTATAAGAATATTTATTAAATTTTTTGGTTAACGAGTAAATCTTCAAATTGGTCCTCCGTCGACTTTGAAGTGAATTACTTAATACCAGTTATATTTATGAGATTTATTAGGAAAAGTACCCTATGAAATTGAAAAGTCTTGTGGCAATGTCGTTTTGGGTGCGATGTAATTATTAAGTTGGTTGTGGGCACATCAACGGGAAGATTATTAGGTATTTTAAATTACGATCACATAATGATTTGTGATATTATAATTAGTGAAAAAATATATTATGATTTTATATTAAATAATGAAAAAACAAAAAAATATATAATAAAAATAATAATTAATAAAAAAAATATAAATCCATAATATTCTCGTAGTACTTAATAATTTGGGTAAACTACCAATAGGTCTTAATAGTTGTACTTAATTCCCATCAAGTCCTATTGAAAATAAGTCTTGGTAAAATTATAGTTAAAAATAATTTTTTTAAGACAATTTTTTATATATGTCACTAAAAATTGACAATTAGTGACTTTTTTTGTCATAATTTTTATAAATTGTTGCTAAAACTTACAATTAGTGACCTTTTTTTATGAAATTTTTTTTTCATAGGACCTATTAGACAATAAGTCCACTTATTAGGACCTACACATAAGTACCCCTAATAATTTTCCCATGGGATCCTATTTGTTGAGAAGTTATTCAATAATTTCTCGTGTTTGTGGCGTGAGAAATTTTTTACCTTCTCGCATCCTATTAATTAATTGGAAAAATGATAGAAGACCTACCGAGTAATAGGATTGCGGGTCCAGAGTAATTAATTCAATTGGTAAGAATTTGTTCATATTTATTCGAATGGAACGAATTTTAATATATGATGAGGCTTAAAATTTTATAAGAATATTTATCAAATTTTTTGGTTAACAAGTAAATCTTTAAATTTGTCATTCGTCGACTTTGAAATCAATTACATAATATCGGTTATATTTATGAGATTTATTAGTAAAGGTATCCTATGAAATTGAAAAGTCTTGTGGCAAAGTCATTTTAGGTCCGGAGTAATTATTAGGTTGGTTGAAGGCACATCAACGGGGTGATTATTAGGTATTTTCATATTACAATCACGTAATGATTTATGATTTTATATTAAGTAATTGAAAATTTTTAAAAATATATAATAAAAATAATAATTAGTAAGAAAATATAAACACATCATATTCTCGTAGTTCTTAATAATTTTCCCATGGGGTCCGATTTGTTGAGAAGTTATTCAATAATCTCTGTGGTGTGAGAAATATTTTGCCTTCTCGCTTCCTATTAAGTAATTGGACAAAGATAGAAGACCTACCGAATAACAGGATTGCAGGTCCAGAGTAATTATTATGAAAATAAAAGTCGTGTGGCAAACTCATTTCGGGTCCAGAGTAATTGATGTTTACTTGAGGGTACATGGGCCGGCCCATTTGTGGCGTGAGAGATTTTTTGCCTTCTGGGAAAGGTCACTTTAATTCAATATGTGGGAGTTCTCATTTGTAGTTATCCGAATGAGGTGAATTTTATCTGATCTAATATTTATGTGGGGGTGGAAATAGATTATATTTTAGTCACTTGTAATAAAGATAAAGTGGGAGCCGGTATCGGTATCGCCTCTCCCGATTGAAACTTGACTTAATATAATTAATAACATATATATAGATAAATAATATATATATATATATATATAATATATAATATAATTAAATATAAGAAATAAATATTAAAAGTGTGTGATTTTATTTAAATATAAATAAATAATAATTCCAAAAGTCTCACTATTTATATAAATGAAAATATAAAAAAAAAAATTTATTTAGTAAAGATTTCAATGGTTCTCAATTTTTTTGACTATGTGAAATATGGTTGGGTATTTGCGGAGGGGAACGGGATTGAAAAATTTCACCCATAACCCGGGGGGGGGGGGGGGATTTGTCTACGGGAGTAAGGACAGGAAATGGCAAACCCGCTCCAACCCGCCCTGTAGTCATTCCTACCGGCAATGGAAACAGATAGAAGACCTACCGGAGTAACAGACGGAAGACATACATAGTATTAAATTTGATGATAAAGAGATGGAAATTCTAACCATATATAAAATTTATATAAAATAGACAAATTATACTAGCAGTCTTTATAGTTTAAGATTTGTATCACTTTAATTCTTAACTTTTTAATTATGATATATTTGATTTTAAATTTTGAATCTCGTTACAAGTAATGACAATTGAAAACGTTGTTGTTCCATTTGAATGACAAAGTTATCAATTTGATAAAATATAAACTAGCTTGACAAAAATAAATGCGAAAAAATAATTTTTGAATTTTTAAAAATTATATTTACCCAGCAAATATAAAATTATATAAAAATAATAAATTTTTTTTACATTTTTATTTACTTTTTTTATTTTTTTTACCAAATTAATTTTTAGTACGTGTTTGGATGTTAAATTGTAATTGTTGGTTGTTTTTGTTGATATATTTTTTTGGTTATCATATAATATATGATTGTATTTGTTGTTAACAGATATTTTTAGATTGTTATCATATAATGGACGGTTATTAGGTTTTTAATTTGTAATCAATATTTTTAATATATGAAATTTTTTTAATTTTAAATTTTTTGATTTAATGGATTTTTCTAATAATGACATCAAAATTGTCGTCATGTTTGACTTTTAAAAAAAAAATTAAAAACAAGTCGTTTTTATATAATTTTATCTTCTGGGAGGGTAGAAATAAATTTTTTTAATATTTATTTCGTTAAAAAATAGTTTTTATATTTTCAAAAGTCAAACATAGTGACAATTTTGATATCATTATTAAACTAATCCATTAAATCAAAAAATCTAAAATTAAAAACATTTCATATATTAAACATATCGATTACACATTAAAAGCCTATTAACCGTCCATTGCATGATAATCATCTAAAAATATATGTTAACAACAAATACAACTATTTATTACATGATAACCACAAAACAAATATCAACAAAAACAACCAACCATTACATGATCATCATCTAAACACATTAAAAATTAATTTGGAAGAAAAAAATAAAAAAATAAGTAAAAATTTAAAAGATTATTATTTTTATATAATTTTATTTTTGGTGGATATAAAAATTCAAAAATATTTTTTTTTCATATTTATTTTTGTCAAACTAGTATATATTTTATCAAATTGACAACTTTACCCTTGAAATGAAGTAACAATGTTTTCAATTGTCCTTATTTGGAATGAAATTCAAAATTCAGGATCAAATGTATCACAATTGAAAAGTCAAGTATCAAAGTGACACAAATCCAAATTATAAGGATCGTTAGTATAGTTCACCCATATAAAAAACTTGACAAAAATGATGTGGTAATATTATTATTATAAATAAATTCATCTTCAATAATGTTTTATTTTAAAGTGAAAGGTTCACAATTAAACATATCATTATGTATAAAAATTATATTTGAATTGTTTATTTGTATAAGATTACTCTAAAGAGAAACTATAAATAAAAAACAGTGGGCCTACAAGAAGAAAAAATTTAGAAATTTATTAGAATAGTAAATTAACATTATGTCCTACTTTTGGGACTTAATATCTATTAAATCTTATTAATAAATTTATCAATCTCTTTTTTTATGAATAAATTTATAGTGATAAATTTATTAGTTAAGATTTATAGGTAAATAAATCTAATTAATAGTACTGATTAAAACCATACTCATCATCTGAAAATCTAGAAAATGACCCTTAGATTTATTCATGAGATGACTCAATAACAAAATTAAAACCATACTTATCATCTAAAAATCTAGAACAGTTTCTGTGTGATGACCGAGTATGTGTCTAGTTTCGCTCTCTCTCATTCAACCTTGAATTCACCCTAATAGAGTGTCGGGTTAATTTAGAGTCTTGTTGAGTGTTTGGGGTTTGCGTTGTCCAGAGGGTTTATTTCAATGTGATTTCTATTCACGTCCTTATTCGGTGATTGAAGTTTTTTTATTCCGAGAAGTGCGGGGTCAGGTCTGGAGTGTCCGGGAGCGAAGCATAATTTTTCTGGGCTGTTGAGCCAGGGCTGCACGTGCGGGGTGGGACCGCACGTGCCGAGAGTGGGGCCGCACGTGCGAGGAGTCAGGCCGCACGTGCGGGTGAAGGTTGAGCAGCAGGGGTTTGCATACTGTCTAAAAAGGTCGTGTGGAGTGAGGTGCGGAAGGGGGGCGCCGCACGTGCGGAGATGTAGTCCGCACGTGCGGGAAAGGCACACCACACGTGCGGAGAAGGGCACCGCACGTGCGGCCAACTGGGCATCCGAAACTCTGTTTTTTTTACCCTTTTTCCTGAAGTTGTATCACATTTTGGACATCTTTCTCTCACTCTAAACCTCATTTCTCTCCTCATTCTCTCTAGAAATCCTCACCAAAACACTAAAATACTTTGATTCTTGTAATCTTTGGGTCTAGATCATCAATATTTCACACCAATCTTGAAGATCCAAGTTAGGGCTCCTCTTAGTGTTGTGGAAACTTGAAGAGTCTTCCACTTTGAATCTAGGGTTCCACCTTCTCCTCTTCATTGAACTTTGAGGTAGGGATTTCTTGAGTCATAGATACAAGTTTTGCTATTTTGATGATGATTTAAAAACTTTCTTCTAGTTCTTATGTTGATTTCAACTTTGTGAATCAGAAGTGTAGAGAGTTTTAAAAGTGGGTTTGTATCTCAATCCTTTAATTAATTTTAGAGGGTTTCCTTCTATTAAGCTTAAGAAAAATGGTTTTGATAGGGTTCTACTAAGGAGATGAGAAAATGTTTGGTTTTGATGAAAAATCCTAGAAATTCGGATTTTTTGGAAAAATGTGGAAATGTCCATGGAATTCCTTCTTTTCTTTTGATAAAAAGATGAATGAGTATGGATTCCATAATGTGGTTTGCAAAAAAGGAGAATCTAATTAACTTATTGAAATGGAGAATTGGTTTTAATAACTATTGTTAATAAATGATGATATATGGTTGTGAGATGGCAATTTTGTGCACTATGGATTTTGAGAATTTTAACATTGGAGGTTAATGTTTGAAAGCACCATATGTAGTGTTGAGGAGGCTAGATTGTGAGACTTGTGAAATGTGAAATTGTAACTATGTGTTGATGACACATGATTATCTGGTGAAAGAACATTTAAGAAAAGAAATGAGAAATGTGAATGTTGGCATTGTTGTTGAGATGATTGACAAATAGAGAAATGTTGTGAGGCATGGAGAAATCATGGTATTGCATACTCATTTAATTTAATTTAATGTTATGCATTGTAAACTTGGATTAAAGATATTTATTTCATGAATGAAAAAGGCTTGTAATGAGAACAACGGTAATGTGTATGGGGTAAATACGTTTGGTAAGTCTGGTTAGGAGGTGTAGATGAAATGATAAGTTGGCCTGAGTGTCCGGGGTGAAAGATTGAAAACACGTGCGGATGAGGAACCACTTTCCTTCCGGTTAGCAACCGGTAAAGTGGGGTTATTGGTAGTGCTTGTTGAGCCTACTTGTAGACACCAACCTAGGGATTACCTGTGTCGTATTTACCGCCCCTATTGATTAAAAATTGGAAGTTTTGAGATGTGTTGAGATTACAAGCTTTTATTGAAAAATGGAAATCTTCAAGAAGAGCATGAAATGAAATTTCTTTAAAATAGCATGGCATGGCATTGACATTTGCATTTTATTGAGAGTTGGCATAATTGTATATACTTTGTTAGAAATCTCTACTGAGTTTTATGCTCACCCCTATGGGACTTTGGTGCAGGTAAAGATGTGGTGATCCCATTGAGTTGATGGCGTGGATATGTGTTGTGAAGAGTAGATTGCTCTTTATTTTGTTGTAAATCTTTTGTAAGCCAAGGACTAAATGTGTATGGGTCCGAGAGACCATTTTGTGTAACCGGGCTATTGCCTTGTAAGGTGTAAGCCCATAAGGGCACGTTATTTGTTTTGAGATGATACGTTTCACATGCTTTAAATTCATGCATTTCCTTACCTATGAATGTGTAATTTGCATGCGAAACTTTTGTATAAACTTGATTATTTATCATGTAGAGATGGAAGGTTTATTGTCTTTTATTTTGGAAGTGGGTTGATGTATTTTCAATGATGGAATATTTTGGGGCGTTACAGATGGTTAGGAGTAATTTATCTCACTAAAAGATAAAATATCATATTCAAACCATAACAAAAATAGGTTGATGGTTTAAATTGAAATCAAATTAAAAAATTAAGATTTAAATTGATAAAATAAAAAATTCAATATTTATTTGAATACAATGGTTAAACTTTGGGATTTTGTTTATAATTTTCTCAACAAAAAAAAAAAAAGGACTTATTTTAAGTTTAAATCTAAGCTTAAGAGAATTTGAGAGACCCATGAGACACATCACAGGTCCTGTTTCGATGATTCGAACAATTTATTTTATAAGACCCTCTGTGTTTATTATTTATGGATTACAAATATATTTTTAAAAATATCCCATAAATTTTTTTGAAAACAATCACAATAAAATAAAATGTTATGATTCTTAGAATCAACATAATGTTTTTCAAGAGATTCCTTCAGAATGAACACTAAGCAAATTAAGATAAATTACATTGACACTCTTAATTTCTTTGAAATCACACTGATACCCTCTTTATTCTTTAAAATATCATTACGCTCTCTTACTTTAATAGTAATATGTGTAACAATTGTGCCCATCTGTTCATAGACTATCAATTAATGAACAAAAAATGATGAGTTCAGCATAAAAAAGATTTGAAATTCCAAAATTACCCTTCCTCTCCCTCTCGCTCGCTCTTTCCTTCCTCATTTCCCACTCAAGGCCATAGCCACAAAACCTTTATATCCTCATCTGAGAAATTTTTTTTACTAAAATAGTCAAAAAGATAAAATATCAAATCACATCACTCTTTCTATTTTTTTTTCCTAACATTTTTTCATAAAAAATAAAAAATCAACTAAAATAATCTATTCTCAAATGGGGCTATATGTACGTATAAGTATGTATATTTACACATATCCATCACCACTATTACAAAATCCATAATCAATTCAAACAAACATGATATTGTAATTTTATAGAGGAAAAAAAGGTTTTAGAGAGAGAGAGAGACAGAGAGAGAGAGAGAGAGAGAGAGAGGGAAATGGTTAGGGAAGATTAGTTCATCCCTCACCACCAGTACAACCTCAACAGTATTGAACAGTGATTGTAGGGATAGTTTGTGTCAATGAACATTGACAATGGTGGTGATCTTCTCGGTGGCTATAGCGATGGCGTTGATATAAAATGTATTCTTAGTTTTTTTTCTCTACTATACTATTCTCTCATTTAAAATAAATAAAAAGTATTATAGTAATTTTATTATTGTAATTAATTGTGTCATTTGACAAGGGGTAACAGTGTGATTTCAAAGAATAAGGAGAAGGATACATTGATTTCAAAGAAATTCAAATGTAATTTTCTTCTCAAATTATTAAAATAAATCTCACAAATTTCTCAAGTACTCTCAAATAGACATTAAAAAAGGAAATGGGGTCACTGTTGTGTGTCAATTTAAGGTGTATTATGAGCTTATTTTTATGATCCGAACCGTTCATTTTGTAGAGTTTGTTGAGTACTTCATGCCTACCAAATATCATATTAATCGGATATCAACAACTATATGATCCATAACCAAAAAAATAAACAAAGTTTTTCTTTTGAGAAATAGCATAAAAAATATGCAACTCGATTATATACTTATTGATATCCGATTAATATGACTTTTGGTAAGCATGAAGTACTCAATAAACCATACAAAATGAGCAGTTCGGATCATAAAAAATAAGATTATAATACACCTCAAATTGAGGCACAATAGTCATTGCTGTGCCTTTGCACAGCAGTGACCCCATTTCCATTATAAAAAAGGGGAGGTGATTGAGTGCAAAACACTGCAGTTTCACTTTGGAAAGGTAAATTGTGTTCTAAAATTTTCTTTGAGTAATACTGAAATCCAAACCTAACTATTAAAAAATTATCTTAAATTATCATTTAATTATTCAAATTTACTTTATACATAAATTTTATATTATATAAATTTAATCTTAACCAAACATCATCATCTGAATAGATTTGAGGACAATAAGTCTGGTCCAAGACTTACTCATTTTTTTAGCTCTCACCCAAATTCCATATATGTATAGTAATCTTTTATGTCCTCACTTTGTTTACAATTATTGAAAATTATAAATATTTACCATCAAAAATATTTGAGAGCTCTAAATTGGGAGCTCTAAAGGAGCTCTAAGTGTATGAGCCCCACAATGATAGTGATGTTTTGACTTTTTTGTGATTTATTTATTTATTCTCTATCATATTATTAAAACTCAATTAAAACTCTAAAATTAAAAGATGTATCATTATTGATTTACCATTCACTTCCCACTTACACAAGTCTGATTATCATTTACACAAGTCTGATTTGAAAAGTTTCCTACTAAAGGTAATGTTTACTTTAGCTTTTAAAACATGAAAAATATATATATAAAAAAATTATTTGGTTAATAAATTTAAAATACAACTAAAAATTTAATTTTTTTTCTCTCCTCTCTTTTTTTTATTATTAATAAATCAATAAATCACTTTTTTCTCTCTACCCTCTCCTCTCACATTCTATACATCATTCAATCAAATTTTCTCTCACACTCATTTATTTAACTAAAAAAAAAAAAAAATTACAGATCATCCCAAAACTATTTTTAAAACTCATAACCAAATAAATTTTTAACTTTCAAAACTCTTCTCAACGACTTATCTTTCAAAATACAATTCAAAACTCATTTCAAAAACAAAATCAAACTGAGCCTTTGTTTAGTTTATAATTTTTTCAAAACTGTTTTCAATCATTTTTTCTATCTCTTATCTTCTTTTCTCGCATCATACACATCAATCAATCATTTTTTTCTCTCTTCTCTCTCATTCTTTTTGGATAAGTTCCCTTCTATATCTCATTTCTCTATACCTTCTCCATACTTCTTTTATTTGTTTTAATTCGGACCCTCCAAACAGTCTATCTCATAAGCCCCACAATGATAGTCAATCATGTAAAAAATTAGCTTCATTGGACAAATATAAACATAGGAGCAAATCGGTTTTTATTTTATAAAATAGATGGTTTAAATTTAATTATATTTACCATTCATTTTATAAAACAAAATCTGATTTATTTTTGTATTTATAACTTTCTGATAAAATTAAATTTTTACATGGATGATCTTTATTGCGGAACCTACAAAATAGAAGGTCAAATCATCAGTGCAGGTCCGAATTAAAACCCATATAAGGAGTATGCAGAGATATAGAGAGATGAGGTATGAAGGGGAGCTTATTCCTATTCTCTTACATTCTACACATCAATTAATCACTTTTTCTCTCGTATTCATCTATTCCATTATAAAAAATTACAAATCATCTCAAATTATAAAACTACAAAACTCCAAGTATAAAATAATTTTCAAAATATTCAACTAAACAAAATTTTAAATTTTAAAAATTTATCTTTTAAAATTAATTTTAAAACTTAACCAAACGCACCCGTATGGTAGCATTTGATTTGATTTTAGAATCATGATTTTGATTAAAAAAATTATCACTCTTTTCAAAACACATAATCATACAAAGTTTTCAAAATTCAATTCAAAATTTTTTTTCAAAACTCATAACCAAACTATTATCAAAACTCTATCTTTTTTTATAAAAAAAAATATTCAATTTTTTTATTTTGTTTTTTAAAATTATTTTTTTATTTTTTTGAAAAAATATTTTTTATATTTATTTTTGAAGAAAAATATTTTTTATTTTTTCAAAAAAATATTTTCATATTTTTGTAAGTATTGGCCAAATAATTTGTTATGATTTACATATATAAAATTTTAAATTTTTTTTTAAAAAATTAAATATTTAAAAAATAAAAATATTTAAAATATTTAAAAAATAAAATAAAATATTTAAAATAGAAAAAATAAAAATATATTTAAAATTAAAAAAAAATACAACACACATATTAAAAGTAGTAAATAAATATTTATAATAAAAAATATTTACCCTAAAAAACTAAAATTAAGAAAAATTTTAAGTATTTTTAAAAAATAAACCCAAAATAATTTGAAAATACAATTCAAAATTTAAAACTCTTTTCAAATTTTTTTCAAAACTCATAACCAAACAAAATTTTCAAAACTCATTTAAAAAACTTATCTTTCAAAGCACAATTCTACACTCAAAACTAAATATAAAAACTAAATCAAATGGAGCCCTTTGAGTTTTGAACTCTTAAAATTTATTTTCACAATTACAGGTTTATTTATTATTATTATTATTATTTTTTTATTTATTTAGTTATTTATTTTTTTGTACATTTGATCATTGCCATTTCTATGTAATGTAATGGTTTCTAGCTTAGCAAAAAATAACTTTCAATCTTGCTTACGTCATGATTTTGATCTCACGAGATAATCCAAATAGCGTGAAACATGTTGAACCCGTGCCTTCTGGGCTTAGTCTTGGACTAAAAATATTTTATTCAAAAAAAAATTATTTTAAATATTCACTTCATTTTTTTTCCATAAATTTTATAAAAAATTATTAAAATAATTTACTCTAAACGAGACCTTAGTACTCTCAATAATTGAGAACTTTCCAATACTTGATGACTTAAGGGACTATTTGGCATTTTTTTATTATTTTTTTTTAGGTTACATTATTTTTTTATACATCTTTTTATAAAAAGTTAAAAAATACACTTATTTAAATTATTCCAAACACCCTCTCAATTTTCAAAATTAAAAATTGAAAACTTTAAAAATTGAGGACCTTTCAATAATTAAGGACTTTTTAAAAGTTTGAACTTTTAATTCATATTTTTTAATTTTTAATAATTTTTTAATATTTAAAGAAAAAATTGGTTATAAATTCAATCTAATTGTATATGGCACTAGTGTATGACCATGAGACAAAGTGTAATAAATGATAAGATCAAAATATAATTAAATATTAAATTCTTAAATTAAAATGTAATTTATCAAATTCGTTACTAAAGTTTGAGGTCAAAATATAATTACAGGTCCGGTTGGTTTCGACTTTCAAGCGAATTTTGTAAAATTACCCGAGCATAAATGCATATGTTGTTTATGTGTTGCGGGTTTTGTCACCGAGGTAGGTAAAAAAGTTCTGTTAAAAAAAGAAAAAACTCTTATTTTCAATTTTTAAACAAATCACACTATCCCATTATTTCTCGTCTTTTCTGTCTCACTTGCCTTTTGAAAATATTTTGTAATAGTAAAACAAAAATAGGGATGTAAATTTGGCTTGGCGTGGCCTGGCCTGGCCCGGCCCATGTTGGGCCTCACAGACTCTTGCCAAAATTCGGATCGGGCCGAGCCACAGACCGGAAAATTAGGCCCAGGCTCAGGGGGTATTTGGGCCTCAGGCGGGCCAGTGGGCCGGGCCTTGAGCCGGACCAGTGGGCTTGGGTTCGGGTCGGGCTTGGGCGGGCTTGAACAAATTTTTAAAAAATTTTTTACCAAAATTTTATTATTTTCTACTAAAAAAAACACTGGGCTTCGGGTTGAACCTTGAGTGGTCATTAAGCGAGCCGATGGGCTGGCCCCTGGCTTCAAGATAATGGCTCAGGCCTTAACCTAGGGTCTCGTGCCTGAGCCCAAATTGGTCGAGCCCACCCCGAGTCACGGGCGAGGTTCGAGCTGCCCACGAGCCGCTGACTATTCTTACACTCCTAAATATAAACCACTTTTATCACTTTTTTTTTTTTAGCAGAATTCCATTTAAACCCAATTTAAATTTTGAGTATAAAATTGAAAAAAAAAAAAAAAAAACAACTTTTCGAAAAAAAAAAGTGGATTTAAAAAAAAGCAACATTTAAACCCTTTTTTTTTTCTTTTTTTAATAATATTACATTTCTTAATAAACAACATTTTTTTTTATATATTTTTAAAATTTGGAGTTCAACATTGTCAATCAAAAAAAATATATAGGCTGTGTTTGGTAAAACTTTCCAAATATGATTCCACAACATGATTTGAGTGCTCTGTTCATTTACAATTTTCAAAAATTAATTTCACACCTACTTTTCAAAACACGTCTACCAAATCATTTTCCCGGACGTCCGGCCGGTTGAGCAGCACAGTGTTCGTGTTTTTTTTTTGCACCTATAATTTTTATATTCTAAATAAAAAATATTTTGGAAATACGTAAAACATTAGACATTCCTTTCCAGACTGTTGGTAGTATTTTTTTAAAAAATTTCTTCTCTCCACCTGTTTTTTTTTTATTTTCAAAAAATATTTTTTCAGTTCATAATCTCGTATGATATATGTATGTATATATATACATAGATATGTGTGCATGAGTAAAATATATGTATATAAAATAAAAGTATATATATAAAATATTTTTTTTTTATTTATTTATGGAGTGTTTTGAAAAATTAATAAAAAGCTGAATTTTTGATTTTTTTAATTTATTTTATTTTTTTATAAGTAAAAAATGTGAAAAATAATGTAACTTAAAATGAGTAAAAAATTAAAAATTAACTTTTTTACGTTGTGTTTGGTCGGAAGATTTAAAGATAGATTTGGAAAGGAAAAAAAAAATTTGATAAAATGTAAATAAAATATATCTACATTTCACCTAATTTCACACACTTTTTCTTATCCCCTCCCCAAATTCCTCTCCAAATTTCTCAACAAAACACATCATTAGTATTTCCCAAAAACTCATGTGTTGTTGTGCCGAGTGGACCACGTGGGACAGAACCCACTTGGGCTGTCCATCAATTCGTGACTCATTTTTTTTTGATAATTATTATTTCTTTGAGGAGTGATTAGATCCCCTCCCATCACCAGTCCTATTACCTCACACACGGGTGGTAATTAGAGGAGAAGGAAAAAAAAAAAAAAAAAAAAAAATAATCTAACCAATAAGAGAGAGAGAGGGGGGTCAAAGGGTGGGGGAGAAAAGGAGTCCGAATCATTTTTCTATTTCTTTTTCCATCTTTCCTGTCACTCTTCCCTACACACACACACCTCTCTCTCTCTCTAACTTCTAGAGAGAGAAAATCCAACCCTCTCTCTCTCCCCCGATTTCTTAATATTTTTGAATACAATATATTCGTGAATTTGTTATTTTATTTACGGAATCAAAAAAATAAAATCCAATCTCTACAATCTTTTTTTTAGTTTTCTTTTAATCTAATTTCTTCTCTCTTTAATATTGGGTTTAGTTAGAAATTTAAGAAGGAATTTCAAAAAAAGAAAAAGAAAAAAGTAAATAAAATATATTTATATTTTATTTAATTTTACACACATTTTTTTTTCTTTTTTTTTTAAATCTCTTGCCAAATCTTCTAACAAAATATGACATAAAACTTAAAGAAATGTTTGAGAGCTCTAGGGAGAAAGCTCTATTCGCTCTAATTTATGTGTGAGCATCATTGATGTGATACTTTGACCTTGTTTTTCTTTTTTTCTTTTTTTAATTTTCCACATCACATTACGCCAAAATAGGACATTAACGGCGGTTTTTTTAACGGCAGTTTTCGTTACCGCCGTTCAAGGTACTATTAACGGCGGTAACGAAAACCGCCGTTAATACTGCCGTTAATGTATCATTAACGACGGTTTTGTTACCGCCGTTAAAAAAACCGCCACTAAAGTGTCTTTAACGACGGTAATGAATGGGCATTAGCGGCGGTTTTGTTACCGCCGTTAATGACGGCGGTCTTTGCCGGCGGAGCTCCAGCGAAACTCCGGCGAGCTCCGGCAAAACCATCTACAATAAAGTAAAAGTAATGTTTAAATATTTATTTAGGGAATATATTTCATGAAGAGTGGCTATCGTAGAGTGGTTGGTGTGAGTGGATGAGAAGTTGAGGGTTCAAGACTTGGGAGTGCAAGAAGAAAGAATTATTTTTTGAAAAATTTGAACCTATTTACGCCGGTAAAAAATCGCCATTTTTTGTCCTATATTACCGCCGTTTTTGGTCGACTTTTAACGACGGTAATTTACCTTTTTATGACGGTTGTACTTTTTTCGACACGCGCATAAACGGCGGTAACGAAATCGCCGTTAATACCGCCGTTAAAGGCTTTAACGACGGTTTTACAGCCTTTAACGGCGGTAAAAAACCGCCGCTAAAGCCCAATTTTGGCGTAGTGTCACTAGGACTCAATTAGAGCTCTAGTTTTAGGGGAATGAATCATTGTTGTAAGAATAATATTATATGTACTAATTAGTATACTAATTAGTGTACTAATTGATAATGTGCCATACTTTGAGAGGTTTTTAATATTTATAATGTGATTAATGAGTGAGATCAATAATAATGTCATAACTAGTATTAATACACTAATTATTATATTAATTGATTCATATAACATTACTGTTGTTGTAAAACTTATTACATATGACAATAAAAACATAAATACACACAATAAATACATCACAAAAATCAAAAGTAGAGAAATAAACTGAGAAATCAAAGAAATGATCTGACCACGATTTTCACCACCCTTTTTTTTTTGTTTTTTTTTGTTTGGGTCTCTTTAGTGTCTTTTTTGTCTCCCCCGCATTCTTTCTCCATCTTCCATTACTCATGGGTTTCATTTTGGAAAGTTAGTTTTTTTAATATGTTATTTTAATTTTTGATTATTTTAATAGATTAAATTTTTTATATTTAAAAAACAATTAATTTTTTATAATTAGATGTGATATTTGTAAAAGAAAAATAAAATAATTATAAATATAATATAATATTTTATTTTATTTTTTTTATAAATTTTAACTTTAAAAAAATTAAAAATTCTCTCTATCCTTTCTCTCTCCATCTTCCACTCATTCTCTCTCATCTCTCCAGTCTCCCCGGCTTCCCATGCGTAAGGGTGTGCATCACACCCCAAAAATTTTCCCCTTGTATTAACGGGGATTTGCGACAAAACAATCCAAAGTAGTGTCTTGTATTATCACGGCCCAAAATTTCGCCGAGCGGTCAAACCTCAAGCACGGTAACATTTGTACACAAATTACATGTACAATTTTTATATTTACATAACTAACAGTGTTAAACTTTTCAATCAATCATCTTATATTAATTGATTCATTCAATTATAAAAGGCAAATTATTAACGCCTCTACAGATTCTCCTAAAATTTTAAAAATTACAAATTATCCTTTGAGATTTATATTTATATAATAAATTATTATGTAAATATAAATTTCAGGAGATAATTTATTATGTAAGTATAAATCTTAGAGAGCGGGATGTAATTTCTTAAACCTCAGCAGAAATTCGTATTTTAGTCAAACATGGAGGGGTGTTGATAATTTGCTCAATTATAAAATATAGAAATGATACCTCTAATTTAGGAGCTTTAAAAGTGTACTAGTAATGTGAAAAATCAAAAAAAAAAAAAAAATTAAATTTAAAATATCACATCACATGAGACCTACACACCAATTAAAACTATTAGAATTCTTAATTTAGAACTCTCAATTTTTTTTTCTTATAAAATATTATCATGCCACTAAGGTTTCGTTTAACAATTTAATATTTTAATTTAAAAATTAAAAAGTCATTAAAAAAATTAAAAAGTCAAAAATTTATTTTTCTCTCTACTTTTTATATATATGTTTTCATAAAAAATTAAAAAGTCATTCTAAACATACTAATTTTTTTACCTCATATATTAACCAAAAAATTAAAAAATTACTAAAATAGAATGTTCTCGCCTAAGTTAGTTCTCTTGGAAAAATGTTTCAAAGCTCAAAATGCTGAGGCTCGATTGGCCCGAACTTAAAACGACATCGTTTTTTATTTTATTAATTAATTAATTTATTTTTCTTCTCTTTTATTTGTGAAACAGAGAGAGAAAAAAAGAAAGGGAGAAGAGACAGAGAGAAGAGAAAGAAAGAGAGAAGAAGAGAGAGGAAGAGAGAAGAAAGGAAGAGAGAAGCACCATCACCGGCCATCCTCGTCATCACTGGGTATCCTCTGTGTGTATACACAGATCTGTATTGATCTCTCTTTCTCTCTCTCTCTCTCTCTCTCTCTCTCTCTCTCTCTCTCTCATTTGTGAGTTTGATTTGTGGGTTTAATTTTTGGTTTGATTTTTGGGGTTGATTTGTATTGGTTTTGAATTTTTATGTTTGATTTTTTTTTTTTCTTTTTTTCTTTGTTTTTTTTGATTCTGTGGAAGAAGAAAAGAAAAAAAAAAGAAAAAAGAAAAAAAAGAGGGGGAGTTGATTTGTATTGGTTTTGATTTTTGATGTTAATTTTTTTTTTTTTAAAAACAATTTTCCTCTCCTCTCTCTTTTTTTGATTCTGTGGAAGAAGAAAAAAAAAGAAAAAATTTGAGGAATAACAAATTTAGACAGAGGAGAGAGAAAAAAAAAAGGTGCTTGAGCCATTCGAGCCTCGGAGGATTCAGCCTACCTAACGGGGTTGGTTCTCTTGCACCATTATCGAAAAACACTAAGACCATCTCCAACCGTTCACCAAATCCAGCATCAAATTCAAATTTGGTGAAAAAAAGGTGCCTTTTGTGCTCCAACTGTTGCACTAAAACGGTATCAATCTGAGAAAATATCATACGTTTCACCAAACTGAGGATGGCTTACCCCTTTCAGCAATTTACTGTGCATAGCCGTTGAGTTGGACCCACTGGACGACCGATTGGATGTCCCCCCGGATGATTGCTTTAAGGCAAAAATTTGTGAAAATTTACATTGACAGGTTGACCACCTCAACATCTTTTTTAACTCCATTTCCATTTTCCCCTGAATCCATTTCCATCCTGTTCTCTTTCTCAATTCTCATCTCTGATCCACTCTAACCTCCAATTCCAATTCCATGAGTATAGGTTGAACACCCAATAGCTCAGTCTCAAATAGAAGATGAAGTCCATATTTCCATCTTTGTATTTTTATATTCTTCTTGTTGTTTTCAGTTCTGACTGGAATTAGTTTGATGGTGATATGTTGATTTGGAATTTAACAACAATCTTTATACATCCCACATTTTACAAATCTCTCTCTAACTACCAAACCACTCAATCTTTTTCAATTCCTCAATCTTCCAATTTTGTGTTCTTGTCAACTGCATATGTATATATACGTATTCTTGACTAACAGTTGTTTAATCTTTTTCAATTCCTCAATCTTCCAATCTTCTTGACTAACAATTAAATTATGTAAAGATATATAATTTGTATGTATACGTATTCTGAAAAATTCTTGTTTGAATTGAGGAAACAGAAATGAAGGCAATAATAATAATAATAATAATAATAATAATTTTGCTCTTGCCGGTTGACCAGCTGGTCGACCCCCCGGATGTCCTGTGGTTTGATGAAAGCTCCATTCGAGTGTCTGATATCAAATAGAGAATGGTCATATTTTTACTCAAATTTGATGAAATGTTTGGTGAACCGTTAGAGATACTCTAACATGAATCTATTTTTACATCTAGCTTCATAATAATATATATATATATAATCAACCTCTTTCATAAATACAAAAGATAAAACTACATCTTAGAGTGACCTTGTGCTAAACCTCAACTATAAAACGCCCACATTTGATCCTCGAGAAAATCTAAGCTTCCAAATTGAAGCGAGCTAGCTATGGTCTAGGAATCTGAAGGAAAAAAATAATAATTTAAAGCAAAAAAATTTCATAAACCATTAGCAAAATTGTTCAAAGAATATAATAATGAGAAAAAAATACATTTGAACAAGGAAATCAAAGCAAAAAAATAATTTTTCAACACACTACATAGCCTTAGGGTCGTTTACCTCCCGACTTAGATGGTAACAGTATCGTTACCCAATATAAATCCATATGAACATAACTCATGTCATCAAAATATTTCAATTCTTATTTCAATATTTCGGTCTCCATGACCCTTTATGTACAACGACCGTTATGGTCCTTAAAAACATTTTGGTTCTAGGACTCCGAAACATTTCGGCCCTTGTGGCCCCATATCCTACATTTGGTTATATGATCAACAAAAAGAAGTATTTTCGTATAATGTTTTATTGCCATTCCATCATCATCACCATCACCATCACCATCATAAAATTTGAAAGACTCAACTTAAATAAATTTTCATAGAAAAATTGATGCTTCATTATACAAATGAAACCCTTTATTTAAACTCGATTTTTGACCTCATCAAATTTATAGATTTTTCAATACATATTAATACCATGATAACACATGTAATTTAATTCATTTTCAAACTTTGTATTTCAAATAGAGGTAATGTTTTCCATGGTAAGATATATTCACCTCCAAAATAGCAAAAAGTATAGATTTGAAACTCTAGGAGTTAATTCCCTAGAGGCGTAGAGATGCATTCCTCCAATCTTAACAATTAGTAAATAAGATTTAAAATTAAGGAAATACTTTCAATGAAAACTACAACATTCATCAAATTAATAATTTTTACACATGCAAAAACATCCATAGAAAGTAAGAGCATGTTTGGTATGATGAAATGAAATGAAATAGGAATGGAATGAGAGTGAGAATGGAATACAAGGTTGAATGGAATGAAATGTACATTCTCATTCTATTGTTTGGTTGCCAACATGGAATGATATAGGAATTTGATGATAATTCTCATTCTTATGTTTGGTTATGCCTATTATCTCATAGAATGAAATAAGTTTTTATTATTTATTTATTTTTATTAACAAGCTAGTAACAAATAAATTTAAAATATATATAGATCATGATAATGTTGATAGTTGTGAGAGTGATGGTGTGAGTTGTAGTGATAGTGGTGGTGGTATCAGTGGTGGTGATAGCAATGATAGTAGAATGGTGGTAGTAGGTTGTTGTGGCCTTAGTGGGGGTGGTAAGGTGGTATTATGGCTACGATGGTGGTGGTAGTGACGGCAACCAACTGTAGTAGAGTGGTGGTTCTCGTGATTAGAGGTGTGTACGGTGTGGTTCGGGCAATTTAAGAGTAAAATTACAAATCGAATGGCGGATTAACAGATTGACAAATTGCGATTTGGGTGATTTTTGACGAATTGGAGGATTGAAGAATATTCTAACTAATTATCATATATTTACATAATATATAACACTAATTTGTATAATATTTTTTAGATATATAACACAGTAATTTTACACAATATGTTTTGTCACGCCCCCAAAATATAATACAAATAATCCATTACATAAGATCTATAAACACAATAAAATGATATACTTCATTCATTAGAGTTTCTATTACAAAAAGATATTACATGCGGTATACATTCATAAACATTCATTCTGAATCTACAGCATGTAATATGCCTTGCGGGCTTATAACTTTCCAAAATATCACTAGGTTACAACAAAAGAAAGAGTCCTAAGCTCTATACATGTAAAGCCCTCGGCTTGAATGAACACTTAAGCACAAATAAAATAAAATAAAAATAAAGCCTTCAACCCTCAATCCTCCCAAGCTATGTCCTTGGAGGTGGCATGTCACCAGTACTTGAAAATGGTTACCCAAGTAGTATAGTGACCCTGGTTTTGACCCGTCTCTTGTGGTGTTTCGGACTCGGGTTTGTATGGTTTGGAGGGTAGTTTATGTCTTGTTTCCCTTGTCTTCCCCTTAATGTTGGTCATTGGGTTGTAGTTAAGTGTTTGAAATCAGTTGGTTGCTTGTTTTTCCAAAACTTTGTTGCCCAGATTTTGGCTTCTTCACTCGAGCGAGGCTTCTTGCGCTCGAGCGAGCATTGTGTAAACTGTTCTTTGCTCGAGCGAGCACTCTTACGCTCGAGCTTGCGTCTACGTCTCTATAAAACCTGAAGGTTGGTGTTTTTCGCTCGAGCGAGCTTTCCTTCGCTCGAGCGTGCGTCTGCGTTGCCGACCTGAAGCTTTGCATTGTTCGCTCGAGCGAGCTTTCCTTCGCTCGAGCGACGCGACCTTTTTGTGTCTGGTCGCTTGAGCGAGAACTACTTCGCTCGAGCGAGCCTGTTCATATCAGATCGTGAATGTGACATTTTAGGTCACTTTCAACAGCCCGTTCTCTCTCTAAAACTCTCCATAAACGAAGATCTTCATATTCTCTCTCTAAAATACACATTCTCTCTAAGATTTCATCTAGATCCATTGTGTTCTTGACCCTAGTGTCCTTGAGAATAAGGTAGAGGGCGTCAAGAGCTTCGTTTTGATCTAAGAAGAACTTGGTTTCGTCATCTTTGGAGTTCCATCTTGTTGCTTGGGTTTTCTACACTTGAGGTAGGAATTTCTACACTCTAATATGGTTTTTGGCTTAGTTATTTGCTATTGTGTATAGATGATGAGATTTGGTTGTGGTTTGGACAAATCTAAGATTTGGGTGTGAAATGAAAAGAGGGTTTTTGATGTATAAGAGAATAATTGATGTTTGGGGTTGAATATAAACTCTTGGCGTAACAAAATAGTTGATTTTGGGTATTTGGGTTAATATTGGAAAAATGGGGATTTTTGCCCTAATTTGATAAAATGATTATTTTGTATAAATAATTGGAATTAACATTGAATATGTTAAATTGGATGGTTATTGATATAGGTGGTGAAATTGGATATGTAATATCTCACACCTTTGGAAGTTTTAAATAATTATTTATCTTGAGGTTTAATATATGTCTAGAGATAAATGTATTGGGTTATCGACGGAGGATAGTCATGATTGTTGTAGAAATTGCATGAGGATTAGGCGATTTAATGCTAATCTATTCTTGGTTGTCATTGAATATGACCGTACTATAAATAGATTGTATATGTATGTTTATTGGGAAGAGATAGATGATGTACTCCATATGTGATTATGTTTATACATACATTGTATATGTATGTTTATAGGGAGGAGATAGGGGATGTACTCCATATATGATTATGTTTATTAATACATTGCATATGTATATTTGTTTGGGGAGGAGAAAGAGGATGGACTCCATTTAAAGCAAGCTGGCCTGAGTGTCTTGGGTGAAAGACCCGAAATCTATTATAAATGGGTGCTGGTTCCTTTGGACGAAATTTCCGTAAATTGGCAAAGTTTGAAGTGTTTACATGTGTTTTGTATATTTGGAAAAACCATTGAGTTGTAGTCTCAGTTTGGTTGTTGAAAGATAATGAATTTAACTCATGAATTGAGTAGTGTATATGAACTGGAAATGAATTAATGGAACATGGAATAAGAATGGCCTCAGTGGTATATGGATATGTAGGCCTTGTGGATGCTTCCATATCGGTATTGTTTATATACGTGGTATTTATACCTTTGCTAAACTTCGTAAATTATGTTAGATTATTTCTACTGGGCTGTTGGCTCACTCTATAAGGGAATATCATTTTCAGGTGCAGATGAGATGTTTCCTCCAAGGCAATAGCGTGGATGGACATTCAGGAAGCAAGAGCTTCTTAATTATGTATTGTTTGTGTGTAATTGTTGGTATTTGTAAAGCCAAGGGCTTAAGATGTAATGAGTGAGAGTCAATTTGTGTAACCAAGCAATGACTTGGAAAGAGGTAAGCCCACATGGCATTTAATTGTTTGTTAAACAGTAAACTTTGATGTATGAAAGTATGTTGTTTCTCATATTTATTCCGCATATGAGTTATCTTTATTATATTATTTTGGGGGTGTTACAACTTGATATCAGAGCGTACCAGGTTTGAATACTTGGGTACGTGGGAAGTGGTTAGTACCACAATGGGTTTGTCTTGCTTGATTGAGATGTTAGCATGTATTGTATGTTTATGTGATAACATGCTTATGTGATTATGTGGGTATGGAATTTAGTTCCTAAGATATTGATCGAGTCTATGGGTTTGCGGAAGTCCTATTAGAAGAGCACTTGATCACTGCTATTTCTAATTGAAACTCTAGCAACGCCGTGGGATGATCATTATCTAGGAAGGAAATTCGTATGTGTTTATGTGATTACATGTCTATGTGGAGTGATTTATTATTGTCCACTGTATTAGGCCGCGAGTGAGTTAAATTCGGCATGTTTATAAATGTGCTAATCCTGTTGTTACCTTTATTAGGATGTCAGGACGTGGGTGTGGAGGTAATAGGTGTGGTAGGCCTAGAATGCATGAGGTTCCTTTATCGGATGATATTCCGGCACAGGAAGAAGGAGTTGGTCAAGCCAATGTGGCCGAACCGGTTAATCAATAGGCCATGGGCGCCTTAGCCCGTGACATGGCCAGAGCATTGAGAGAGTCTATGGACATTCTCTGAACTGAGAATCAAATCCAGGCCCAAGTCGCTGAAGCAGGGCCATCTTTCTTAAAGAGGGTGTTTTTCCGGTCGAATCTGGATGAGTTTTTCGGTGATCCTAAGGAGCCATTGAAGGCAGATGAGTGGCTAGAACAGTTAGTGAAGACATTCGAGATGCTTGGCATCGAGGATGATCAATTGAAAGTGACCTTGGCATCTTTCCAGTTAAAGGGGGATGCAGATCAGTGGTAGAAGTATGCGCGGGGGCGCATTGGAGGGACTTGGGAGCCATTTGTTGACGCCTTTCAGGAGAAGTTTTTGCCTCCCACTGTTAGGGAGAAGTTGAGGGATCAGTTTTGTCAGCTCAAGCAACTGAATACACCTGTGGCAGAGTTCGAAGCCACATTCACCAGTTTGTCGAGGTTTGCACCAGAGTTGGTGGCGACCGAAGAACGTAGGTGCTTGGAATTGGAGAAGAAATTGAGGACCGGACTCATGTTTCGAGTGGCCGGGTGTCCATGACTAGGGAGTATGGGCGCTTGGTGCAGGCTGCAGCCTATCTTGAAACTATTATGCAGGCAGAAGATGAAAGGATGAGGGGCTCCAGGAGGAGTCAGGATAGTCAGGGGGACAGTAAGAGGCAGAGGGGTTCCTACCCTCAGCAGTCCCAGTGAACTCAACCGAGGTCCACTTTTCCAATACCGAGTTCAGGTTCTAGGAAAGGTGGGCAGGGAGATTTTACTTGTTATAAGTGTGGTCAGTTCGGCCACAAGTCTCCAGCTTGTCCTCAAAGAGGAGGAGGACAGTGAGCAACATCATCTTCGGCTCGTTTTCAGAGCCAGAGTCAGGGGAGAGACCAGTCGCTTACTTGTTATTAGTGTGGACAGGTGGGGCACCTGAAGAGGTTTTGCCCACAGTCAGGTGGTGTATCTGGTGCATCTGGTTCGAGACAGACATAGAGTTACCAACCAGCATAGTCAGTACAGGCCTCGAGGGCCAATCAGGGAGTCTCTTCGGCTCAGTCTGTGCATCAGGCTTATGCTCCGAGGGGTGAGCAGGCTGAGTAGAGGCCCACTGGACGTATGTATATAGTTGTAGGGCAAGATCTTGTAACTGCTCCTTCTATAGTGAGAGGTACTTTTTTTTTTTTGTAATTCAGTTGCTAATGTGTTGATTAATATGGGTGCATCTCATTCTTTTATTTCGTATGCGTTTGCATCAGTTTTGGGTTTGGAGTTGGCACAGTTAGCATCCCCTATTTGTGTAGAGTCACCTATTGGTGGTGAGATTATCTTGAAACAAGGATATCAGGGTTATGACATTGAGATTGCTGGTCGTCGATTACCGTTTGCATTTGTATTGCTTGGCATGCATAGTTTTGATGTCATATTGGGTATGGACTGGTTATCGTCATACCAGGCTATTATAGATTGTTACCGTTAGAAGGTTATTGTATGTACCTTGAGTGGTGATTGCTTTTATTTCTTGGGTGTCCGTGTGGATAGAGTTTTATCACCGGTGTATGATTCGCGTGGACGGAGTGAACTTAGTTGTCTCCTTGCTAGCTTTTTGAGTAGTGAGTGTGATGAAATTCTGGTTGAATTGCCAAGGGTAGTTTGTGAATACTCGGATGTTTTTTCCGAGGATCTTGTCAATTTACCATCTCACCGAGAGATCGAGTTCTCTATTGATTTAGTGCCTGGCATGGCACCGGTTTCTATGGCTCCATATAGATTTGCACTTGCTGAATTGAGTGAGTTAAAGATTCAACTCCAGGAATTGTTAGATAAGGGTTTTATTCACCCTAGTACTTCACCTTAGGGAGCACCGACTCTCTTTGCTAAAAAGAAAGATGGAGCATTACGGCTTTGTATTGATTACAGAAAGCTGAATAGGGTTACTATTAAGAATAAGTACCCAATGCCTCGCATAGATGATCTGTTTGATCAGTTGAATGGGTCATGTTGTTTCTCCAAGATAGACTTGAGATCAGGTTATCATCAGTTGAGGGTAAGGGTGAAGGATATCCCGAAGACGGCATTCCGTACGCGGTATGGCCATTATGAGTTTCTTGTAATGCCTTTTGGGCTAACTAATGCTCCAGCTGTGTTTATGGATTTAATGAATCGGATCTTCCGTGAATTCTTAGATCGTTTTGTGGTTATCTTTGTGGATGACATTTTGATTTATTCACCTTCTGAGGAGAAACACGAGGAACACTTACGAGTAGTACTTGAGTTACTTAGAGCCCATAAGTTGTATGCTAAGTTTGGGAAATGTGACTTTTGGCTGGAAGAGGTTAAATTCCTAGGGCATGTAGTGTCAAGGGAAGGGATGACTGTAGATTCATCAAAGATAGAGGCAGTGCAAGATTGGGTACAACCTAAGAATGCTTTCGAGATTCGTAGTTTCTTGGGGTTGGCAGGGTATTACCGTCGGTTTGTGAAGGATTTCTCTAGACTAGCTTCACCTTTGACTAAGTTGACTAGAAAGGAAATCAAGTTTGTGTGGAGTGAGACTTGTGAAAAGTCATTCCAAGAGCTCAAGATTAGACTCACCACTGCTCCAGTATTGATGTGATAACCCTCACCACTGATTAGTGCTAATCTATGATTAAGCATGTTAACTGACTGATTGACTGAAATTCTGAACTGATTGATTGAGTGTATTAGTTTAAATGCATGTCTATCTGTTTGACTGCGAAATTATATGTTCATGTATTATGTTTAAACTGCAAAATTGAAGGCCTTCTCGGCAGCCGAATCCGAAATTGACTAATGTTTTATGCTAATTGGAATTTATGTGATTTTATGATAAATTTAATTGAAATTTGATTTGGAATGACTAAATTGGATTAAATAAGCTAAGTTACAATAGTTGGCCTTAATCACCATTTTGCCACTTAGTGGCCCACTTCATAAAACACATTTGAGCTTTATTTCTAGCACTTTGTTCAGCCATTTCTTAAGCCTAAATCGACTAGAGAGAGAGAGATGGGAGGAAAGCTTTAATTCATCTTGTTTTGGCTTGGAGATTAAGAGAGTTGAAGGAAATTCGCATAATTGAGCTTCCACATCTTGAATTCAAGGCATAAGGTAGAGCAACCATCTTCTTGAACTTGTATTTAAGTTAGTTCTTGCATGGTTCATGATATATTGAAGAGTAGAGTCAAGAATTAGCTTAATATGTTGAATTGAGTAGGAATTCATGTATGCATGTACATGTTGTAGAGTTTTGAAGTTGTTTTCATGAAAACTCCCACATGCATGTTCATATTGTGGTTCTAATTAATGAATTCCTCATGTTTTTGAAAGGATTGGCTCATTTGATCTTGTGTTTGAAGCTTTAAATTCATTTAAGCTCATGCATGTTACATTTGAGTCTTGTTCATAAAAGCTCCTTGAAATTTGTGTTTAATTGAACTACCTTTGGGCTTTGATTTCTCAAATTGATCTTTGAAACATGTTATACTTTGAGTTTACAAGTGTTTTCCAGAAAATTAGCCCAAAAGGATCGGATTTGATGCTTTAAAAGTTGATTTTGAGCTTGGATGTTCAATCTGGAAATTCCAGATTTTGGACTCACGCTCGAGCAGGGAAAGTGACGCTCGAGCGTACACTCTGAATACATGCAGTCTGCTCGAGCAGGGAAAGTGACGCTCGAGTGTGAAATGCGTGTATCCATTACTTTGCATGTGTTTACAGTCCGTTCGAGCAAGGGAATGCACGCTCGAGCGAGGACTTGTGTCTCACGTTCGAGCGGAGGTCGGGCGCCCGTCGAGCGTGAATTTCTTGCATCCAATACTTTTGCAGTCCGCTCGAGCGAGGAAAGTCACGCTCGAGCGAGGATCTTTTGTCTGCATGTCCGCTCGAGCGTAGAAAGCCACGCTCGAGCGGGACCCCTGTTTCAGCAAAAATTTGAAAAGTGTTTTAAAGTGCATTTTTGCATCCTCATTCCATCCTAGGCATTCCTAGGCCTAGTTTAAGGCATCTTAATGAGGATAATGCTATAGAACCACACCGAGTCAAGATAGGGACTAAGTTATTGTTTTCCCAAACGTGCAACTTAGTGTGTGTTCATCCTGTAACTGTGTAGGGTTGGCATCCGAGGAAGCTCACTAGCCTATCTGTAGCCCAGAACTCAGTGAGTAACAATGTTGTAAAGATATATTCAATCATGAATATTTTCTGAATGATCAATTGTATTGCTTCCTGAAATGATATTTCTTACTAAATGAATGTTTGTCCTATTTGCGAACTGTATTCGTGGCATCCATAGCAATTTACTGTTACTGTACTGTTATTGCTACTGTTACAGAGATCTCTGTCGGTTTCTATGTTGGAACCACTACTGTTTACTGATATGATGGCCATCAACTGACTGTCCGGTCTGTTAAGACCTACTGTACTGTTTGCTATCGGATGTACCACTTATGATTGCTATGATCGAATAACTGATATACTGTTCAAATGTCTGTTTTAAATATTGAAAGGACATACATTCTTAACCTCTTTACACATATGTTATTCACTGAGCTTCAGCTCACTGTTTATATATATATATGTAGGTGTCCAGGCACCGAACCAGAGCTAGGAGCGTCGGGTTAGCTCTTGTTTTGTCAAGCCAACTGTTGTGCCTCACTGCGAGGTTCCTAGTGCTGCTAAGCCAAGGCTGCTTTGGGGTGTTTTAGATTTCCCCTCTCTGTAGTTGTTTTGTATCGATTGTATAAACTGTTACTGTACTGTTATGTAGGGATTTGGTCCCTAACCTGAACGCCTGTATATGATGTATGTACATACTGTTTTTGTTTCCAACATGATTATGTTATGAAAAGTCTTTTTGCACACAGACTGTTACAGCTCATTGGACATCTTTTGTTACTGTTTTGGCTTCCACCAGCCCCTATACTCTGTATTACTGTTATTACTGTTAAGCAGGGCTTCGGTAATCACGGATTACTGGCCGGTTACGGTGCTAAACCCATAGGGGCGGGTTTGGGTCGTGACAGAGTGGTATCAGAGTGATACTAGACCCCGAGTTATACCACACACACGTGTCCAAATGAGCTATAGGGTGTCCTAGAAAAGTGAATCGGGCATTGCATGAACATTGAAAAAGTGTGTGTGGCCATGACATGTTTATATGTGCTAATGTGTTAATATGTTAAGTATGCAACTGTCTATGTTTATAATTGCCATAATTGTCTATAGTGAAATGGAGAGTGTAAGAACTACTGATGAAACAGAATCATCTGATGCCAGAATGGCAAGGCTAGAAAGAACAGTTGAATTGCTGACCGAGGCCCTAAGGCAACAACAGAACCAATAGCCCCCACCTCCTCCGGTACAACCGTAACCGAATGTTAATGATGACATAATTGCTTTGACTTAGAAGTTCAGTAAAATGAAACCACCATCCTTTCAGGGAGGCCTCGAACCACTAAAGGCCGAAGCCTGGGTTCTTGAAACAGAGAAATTATTTGAAGTGTTTCCGTGTTCTGAAGCACACAAGGTCCTATTGGCCACTTTTACCTTACAAGAAGAGGCCAGACGATGGTGGATGCTTGTCCGTGACACCGACACTATTATGACTTGGGCTCAGTTTAAGGGAGCCTTTTTGAGAAATACTTCCCTCAGTGTGTCAGGGACCGCAAAGTGACGGAGTTTGAACAACTGAAACAAGGCACCATGTCGGTAGCAGAGTATGAATCTAAATTCATTGAACTCGCCAGATATGCACCACACATGGTTGATACTGATTACAAAAAGGCTAGGAAGTTTGAAGGCGACCGTAATATTGAAATACTTGATAGGATAAATGTTCTGAAGTTACTGAAATACGTGGATGTTCTTGACCAAGCAATAATGGCTAAGTCAAACATCGAGGCACTGAAACATACTGAAGCACCAGCAACTGAATGGCGTGGTAAGAGACGAGGCTTTAAATTTAAGAAAGGCCGGAACAGCCCCTTGAACAAAAAGCAAAATACGGGGTCTACACATTCATATGTATCACATGCTTTTTCGCGAAAATTAAATAGACCACTGGAACCTATGAACTATCTGTTAGCTGTATCTTCACCTGTTGGGGGATCCATGACTTGTGCTTATATATACCCTGCATGTGAGATTATTGTTGGAGATGCGCATTTGTATATTGATTTACTGCCATTGAACATTGACCATTTTGATGTACTATTGGGAATGGACTGGTTAACAAAATATCATGCCACCATAGACTGTGTAACAAAATAAGTTGTTTTCCGTCCACCTGGATTGCCTGAATTCGTGTTTAATGGAGTTGGAGTAGTACCTCCCCCATATTTGATTTCATTCATGAAAGCTTTTAAACTGATTAGAAAGGGGTGTAAGGGGTATCTATGTTCCGTATTGACTGTACCTACTGATGCTAACACTAATGTGAACAGTATTTCTATAGTCAGAGAATTCCCAGATGTTTTCCCAGATGATTTGCCAAGGGATTTGATTGATAGGGAGATTGAGTTCACCATTGATGTGATTCCGGGCACACAGCCAGTATCTAAAGCTCCTTACAGAATGGCACTGACTGAATTGAAAGAGTTGAAAGTTCAGCTGCAAGAACTGTTAGATAAGAAGTTCATCAGGTCCAGTACTTCGTCGTGGGGTGCTCCAGTTTTATTTGTGAAAAAGAAAGACGGCTCATTGAGACTTTGCATTGACTACCGCGAACTAAACAAGGTAACAGTGAAAAACAAATATCCATTGCCTCGTATTGATGACTTATTTGACCAGTTACAAGGTGCCCAAGTGTTCTCCAAAATTGACCTTAGATCTGGATACCACCAGTTGAAAGTCAAGACAGGAGACATTGAAAAGACTGCCTTTCGAACAAGGTACAGACATTACGAATTCTTAGTTATGCCTTTCGGAGTTACCAATGCACCTGCTGTATTTATGGATCTTATGAACATAATTTTCAAACCATTCCTAGATGAATTTGTAGTTGTTTTCATAGATGACATTTTGATTTATTCCAAAAGCACGGAAGAACATGAACGTCATTTGAGAATTGCCCTACAAACCTTAAGAGAACAGAAACTATATGCTAAACTGACAAAATGTGAATTTTGGCTGGATAATGTTATGTTTTTGGGACATGTAATCAGTAAGGATGGAATTTCAGTTGATCCGCAGAAAATCGAAGCAATAGTGACTTGGCCTAGACCGACAAATGTTACCGAAGTCCGAAGTTTTCTAGGCTTAGCCGGGTATTACAGAAGGTTCATCGAAGACTTCTCCAAAATTGCCTTACCATTGACTCAGTTGACTCAAAAGGGGGTATCATTTGACTGGACCGATCAGAGAGAATCAGCTTTTCAAGAGTTAAAGACTCGACTTGTGACTGCACCGATTCTTACCCTACCCTCAGGTATGGATGGTTTTACCATATTTAGTGATGCTTCTTATAAGGGTTTGGGATGTGTTTTAATGCAGAATGGTAAAGTGATTGCGTATGCTTCCCGACTACTGAGACCGCATGAAAAGAACTACCCGACCCACGACTTGGAACTTGCTACAGTAGTGTTTGCACTGAAAATCTGGCGTCACTACCTTTATGGGGCAACATGTGAGGTGTATACAGACCACAAGAGTTTGAAATACTTCTTCACACAGAAAGAACTGAACATGAGACAACAGAGATGGTTATAACTGATAAAGGATTATGACTTGCAAATTTTGTACCATCCAGGAAAAGCTAACACCGTTGCCGATGCACTGAGTCGGAAATCGATTGGAAATTTAGCCTGTTTACTCACTGGATAGAAAGAATTGCTATGTGACCTTGAAAAATTTGAGGTTGAAATTGTTTTGCGTGAACAAGGTGGAACCTTAGCCGCTATTTCTGCTCAACTGGCACTGATTGAGGAAATTAAAGAGAAACAGCAACATGATGACTTTTTGAAAAAGATCATTGATGAACGGGAGTCCAAACCGAGCCCGGACTTTAAGTTTGAGAACAATGTATTGAAATTTCAAGGAAGGTTGTGTGTACCGAGTGATTCTGAACTGAAAAGAAGAATTCTGCAAGAGGGCCACAATTCAAAATTGTCTATCCATCCAGGAAATACGAAAATGTACCGAGACTTGAAACTGAATTTCTGGTGGCCGGGAATGAAGAAAGAGATTGCTAACTTTGTATCGAAATGTCTTCATTGCCAACAAATCAAAGCCGAACATCAACGACCCGCAGGCTTACTACAACCCTTACCGATACCGGAGTGGAAATGGGAACATATCACTATGGATTTCATTATTGGTTTACCTCGCTCCAGTAAAGGTATGGACTCAATTTGGGTCATTGTTGATAGACTGACTAAATCTGCTACTTCTTACCTGTCAAAACAATCTATAATGTGAACAAATTGGCCATAATTTATATTGATAAGATTGTTAGATTGCATGGAGTGTCTGTATCTATTGTTTCTGATAGGGACTCGAAGTTTACATCGAGATTCTAGCAAATCCTACAGACAGCATTGGGTACTGAACTGAACTGAGACGGAGTAGCGCATATCATCCTCAGACAGATGGCCAGTCAGAAAGAACCATCTAGACTTTGGAGGATTTACTGAGAATGTGTGTCCTTGATTTTCAGGGAAATTGGGAATGCCACTTACCGTTGGCTGAATTTGCCTACAATAACAGCTCTCACTCGAGTATTGGAATGGCGCCTTTCGAGGCTTTGTATGGCAAGAAATGTCGATCTCCTATCTGCTGGGCAGAAGTTGGAGATGGGCCTTTACTGGGGCCCGAAATTGTACAGGAAACTACTGAAAAGGTGAAACTGATTCAACAGAGACTGAAAACCGCACAAAGCCGACAGAAAAGTTATGCGGATGTTCAAAGGCGAGACAAAGAGTATGAAGTAGGTGATCATGTTTTTGTTAAGTGACACCGATGAAAGGCCAGACTCGTTTTGGAGTCAAGGGCAAGCTAGCGCCGAGATATGTCGGACCGTATGAGATTATTGAGAAAATCAATCCGGTGGCGTATCAAGTAGCGCTTCCTTCTGAAATGGAGCATATGCATAACGTGTTCCATATTTCAATGTTGAGGGATTACCTCCGGGATCCTTTCCATGTGATTGAGCCTACCCGTGTAGTGCTAAGTGATGACTACACTTATGAGAATGACCTATTCAGATTGTAAACAAACGGATCAAGAAGTTAAGGAACAAAGAGATTTCGTTAGTGAAAATTGACTGGCAAAACCATGGTGGCGTGTATGCCACTTGGGAAAGAGAACACGATATGATCAAGAGATATCCTGAATTGTTCCCACTGAATCCAGTATTTTTCCAAAATGAAGGTAATTCGAGGTTGGAGGACCAAACTCTTTATAAGGAGGGGAGACTGTGATAACCCTCACCACTGATTAGTGCTAATCTATGATTAAGCATGTTAACTGACTAATTGACTGAAATTCTGAACTAATTGATTGAGTGTATTAGTTTAAATGCATGTCTATCTGTTTGACTGTGAAATTATCTGTTTATGTATTATGTTTAAACTGCAAATTGAAGGCCTTATCGGCAGCCGAATCCGAAATTGACTAATGTTTTATGCTAATTGGAATTTATGTGATTTTATGATAAATTTAATTGAAATTTGATTTGGAATGACTAAATTGGATTAAATAAGCTAAGTTACAATAGTTGGCCTTAATCACCATTTTGCCACTTAGTGGCCCACTTCATAAAACACATTTGAGCTTTATTTCTAGCACTTTGTTCAGCCATTTCTTGAGCCTAAACCGACTAGAGAGAGAGAGATGGGAGGAAAGCTTTAATTCATCTTGTTTTGGCTTAGAGATTAAGAGAGTTGAAGGAAATTCGTATAATTGAGCTTCTACATCTTGAATTCAAGGCAAAAGGTAGAGCAACCATCTTCTTGAACTTGTATTTAAGTTAGTTCTTGCATGGTTCATGATATATTGAAGAGTAGAGTCAAGAATTAGCTTAATATGTTGAATTGAGTAGGAATTCATGCATGCATGTACATGTTGTAGAGTTTTGAAGTTGTTTTCTTGAAAACTCCCACATGCATGTTCATATTGTGGTTCTAATTCATGAATTCCTCATGTTTTTGAAAGGATTGGCTCATTTGATCTTGTGTTTGAAGCTTTAAATTCATTTAAGCTCATGCATGTTACATTTGAGTCTTGTTCATAAAAGCTCCTTGAAATTTGTGTTCAATTGAACTACCTTTGGGCTTTGATTTCTCAAATTGATCTTTGAAACATGTTATACTATGAGTTTACAAGTGTTTTCCAGAAAATTAGCCCAAAAGGATCGGATTTGATGCTTTAAAAGTTGATTTTGAGCTTGGAGGTTCAATCTGGAAATTCCAGATTTTGGACTCACGCTCGAGCGTAAGACTTCACGCTTGAGCATACACTCTGAATACATGCAGTTCGCTCGAGCGGGGAAAGTGACGCTCGAGCGTGAAATGCGTGTATCCAGTACTTTGCATGTGTTTACAGTCCGCTCGAGCAAGGGAATGCACGCTCAAGCGAGGACTTGTGTCTTACGCTCGAGCGGAGGTCGAGCGCCTGTCGAGAGGTCGATCGCCCATCGAGCGTGAATTTCTTGCATCCAGTACTTTTGCAGTCCGTTCGAGCGAGGAAAGTCACGCTCGAGCGGGGCTCTTTTGTCTGCATGTCCGCTTGAGCATAGAAAGCCACGGTCGAGCGGGACCCCTGTTTCAGCAAAAATTTGAAAAGTGTTTTAAAGTGCATTTTTGCATCCTCATTCCATCCTAGGCATTCCTAGGCCTAATTTAAGGCATCTTAATGAGGATAATGCTATAGAACCACACCGAGTCAAGATAGGGACTAAGTTATTGTTTTCCCAAACGTGCAACTTAGTGTGTGTTCATCCTGTAACTGTGTAGGGTTGGCATCCGAGGAAGCTCACTAGCCTATCTGTAGCCCAGAACTCAGTGAGTAACAATGTTGTAAAGATATATTCAATCAAGAATATTTTCTGAATGATCAATTGTACTGCTTCCTGAAATAATATTTCTTACTGAATGAATGTTTGTCCTATTTGCGAACTGTATTCGTGGCATCCATAGCAATTTGCTGTTACTGTACTGTTACTGCTACTGTTACAGAGATCTCTGTCGGTTCCCATGTTGGAACCACTACTGTTTACTGATATGATGGCCATCAACTGACTATCCGGTCTGTTAAGACCTACCGTACTGTTTGTTATCGGATGTACCACTTATGACTACTATGATCGAATAACTGATATACTGTTCAAATGTCTGTTTTAAATACTGAAAGGACATACATTCTTAACCTCTTTACACATATGTTATTCACTGGGCTTCAGCTCACTATTTATATATATATATGTAGGTGTCCAGGCACCGGATCGGAGCTAGGAGCGTCGGGTTAGCTCTTGTTTTGTCAAGCCAACCGTTGTGCCTCACTGTGAGGTTCCTAGTGCTGCCAAGCCAAGGCTGCTTTGGGGTGTTTTAGATTTCCCCTATTTGTAGTTGTTTTGTATCGACTGTATAGACTGTTACTGTACTGTTATGTAGGGATTTGGTCCATAACCTGAATGCCTGTATATAATGTATGTACATATTGTTTTTGTTTCCAACGTGATTATGTTATGAAAAGTCTTTTTGCACACAGACTGTAACAGCTTATTGGACATCTTTTATTACTGTTTTGGCTTCCGCCAGCCCCTGTACTCTGTATTACTGTTATTACTGTTAAGCAGGCCTTCGGTAATCACGGATTACTGGCCGGTTACGGTACTAAACCCATAGGGGCGGATTTGGGTCATGACAATTGATTATACCGGAGAGGAGTTTGGGTTATTCAGTATATTGTGATGCTTCATGAGAAGGTCTGGGTTATGTATTGATGCAAGAGGGTAAAGTGGTAGCCTATGGCTCACGGCAGTTGAAAACACACGAGAGGAATTATCCCACCCATGACCTAGAGTTAGCAGCAGTGATATTTGCCTTGAAGATTTGGGGGCATTATGTGTATGGTGAGAAATTTGAAGTGTTCTCTGATCACAAGAGTCTGAAATATCTGTTTACACAAAAAGACTTGAATTTGAGGCAGAGGAGGTGGATGGAATTCATGGAGGATTATGATTTTGAGTTACATTATCATCTCGAGAAGGCCAATGTTATGGCTGATGCCTTGAGTAGAAAGCCAGTTAGAAGTGTAGCTTCTATCGCCATCCGAGAGTTTGTAGACACCCCATTTTTGACCGACCTTAAGACTCAGATGTCATCGATTGAGCGCTCGGTGATGGTTCATGTTGTGCTCGTTTCAAGTTTCCAGAGTTTTGGTTGAGAGCCTTGCCTCCGGGCCTCTGAACTGTTTGTGCTTTGGCTCGGTTTGTGGACCGAATCTTGTTTTCTCTTCCCGGAGGGAGGGAGAGGTCTTGTAGACCATCTCTTTGTGATCGTAGACCACATTTTGTGGTCGTAGGCCACTTTTCCCGTTTGAAGACTAGTTTTCGATTTTTGGAGCCTTCGGCCGCGCGCCTTGTCTCGGGGCTGCTTAACGCTCTCCGTTTGACGTGGTTTTTGAACCACACCTTGTTGCCTCTGCCTAGAGGGACACTGTGGTCTGGGAGACCACTTTTGTGATTGTATACCACTTTTGGTGCTCGTCAGCTAGTTTTCGGGGCTATCGACCGCGTGCTTTGCCCCCCGATCTCTCGTCTTACATCCGTTTTGGTTTATTTTTGGTACAAACCTTGTTTTCCTTGTTTGGAAGGTGGTACAAGGGTGGGAGACCAGTATTTCCCCTTGGAGACCACTTTTTCTTCTGCCAGCCAGTTTTTTGGTCGGATAACTGGCTTTTTTGGTCTTTGGACCAGCTTTTCTGGTCGACCACCATACCACCACTTTGCTTTCAGTGTGTTGACCACTCCCACCCATGGCCGACTAGTTTTTACTTTGGGAGACCACTTTAAGTAGCAGGCCGACCATTTCAAGTGGTCGGCTGCTTTTTGGCACCTTTTTGGAGATATTTTCCTCTAACTGGCACAGCTGGAGGGCACCAGAGCCATCCTCCATACACGTGTATGGAGGGATTAGTTTGAGCCTTAGCTTCTTGGAGAAGTTTTGCCTTTTGTTCTCTATAAAAGGGAGGCTCCTCCTCCCTCCTCTAGGTTCAGAAAAATCAGCTTTGAGTTATACATATAGCCTTGTATCTATATCTCTCTTTTGTTCTTGTTTTGTGCCTTAAAAGTGTAGTTTTGTCTCACTTTTGTACACAAACACACACTCAAACACCTTGCTTGTGTTGCTGAGGCTTCTTGAAGTTGTTTTTGGTGTTCTTGGGCTAGTTTGAGCTTAAAGAGGTTGCTGGAGTTGCAGTAGTAAAGAAGGTCTTCAAGGGTGAGTCTTTAACCCTTAAATCCCCATTTTTGCTTAAACTTTTAGCTCTTCTTGCATACATTTTTAAGCTTAACTCTTAACTGGAAAAAGTTCTATTTTTGCATGCTTAAGAAGTTTGTTTAAGGTAACTTTTTCGTTGGGGGTGATCTACCCCCTCTTAGGCCTTGTTTTGAGCCATCCCTTTAGGCTCTTGTTGTAGCCTTTGCATGACCTTTCTACCACTGAAATCCAGAGGATTTTCAGTGGTGGAAAGGTGGTTTTGGAGTCTTAAATAGGAGAGGGTCATCCCCTCTCCTTGTATTGTGTTTACTTGCTTCATATGCCTCATGTTTGAGCATCTTTGTTAAGCTTATGTTGGCCATATCTTAGCTTGTATTTGGGGTTATTTTGCTATGGCATACCACTATTTTTGCTTGGTTTGGTTGGCTCTTGCATGCCTTATATACTTGTAGTGTAAATCTCTTAAACTAGCTTTATATGCTTCATGAAGTAGCATGTCATTCTAGCTTACTTTGAGTCTATTTTAGCAAGTATTTGATGATGTTTTACCATTTCATACCTCTGTTAGGGTTTGGTTTGGTCACCTCTTGCATGCTCCATGCACTTGTAGTGTATTTCCATGAATTAGCCTAACATACATCATGCTTTGACATGTCATTCTAGCATGATTTTGGCTTAACTTAAAGAAGATTTTGTTCATGTTTTACCATGTTTAAGGTCTGATTTGTGTTGTCTTGGTCATGCATGACTTGCTTTGTATAGCCATGGTTCAATCTAGCTTGTTAGCTTTGTGTATTGAGTCCACTAGCATGCATTGCTTGGCCTATTTTAATGATTTGGCATCATTTGTAATGTGATTTTAGTTCATATTTCATGTCCATGTATTCACATTTGTCACTTATTCAATGCGTTGGAGGGTTTCTCCCTTTATGCCTTAACATGAATCATTGTGTATGCCTTCATGCCTAAGCTTGCGAGCTATCATTTCAGTGTTTATTTGGGGTTATTTTGCCATGATATAACTCTAATTTTTGTTGGTTAAGTCATCCCATGCTTGGTCTTAATAGGTGTAGTGTAATCCACCTTATTTGCCTTGTATGCATTGTGCCTTATGCCCTCCACGCTAGCTTGTTTTATCTTTCTTCCGTACATGTTTTAGTATCATTTTGACATGTTCTAGGACTTTTTTGGGTTGCCTTTTCCAAATGCCTCATGTTTTGCATAGTTGTAGTGCAAGTGCTCATGCTTACTTCATGCTTTGAGCACCATAGCATGCTTCATTTGTGTTGTGTACATGATTTGGCATCATTTAATACATCATTTTAGAGCATGTAGCATTGCCATATTCCCACTTCATTCACCCTTTGAGTGCCTTTAAGGGTTGTGCATTTGTTGCCTTGTTTTGGCTTAACTCGTATGCTTGCATGCCTAGGCCTTTGGGCCCTCATCTCAGCATGTTTTGGTCTTTGTTTAGACCTATTTCAGCTCTGTCCATGTTTGGTTCAATCATTTGTGCCATGTATTGCATGCCCCTTGGTGCAATCTCTTTAATGGCTTTGTGCCTTAGGCCTCTTCCATGCTTTACTTGTGTTATTTGAATGATTTGGCATCATTTCACACTTGATTTCAGAGCCTTTAGTGTTGTTACACTTCCATGTTTATTGCTTCTTCATCATGTTTGAGAGTTGTGTTCTTAGGCCTACTTGGTAGGCCAATGCATGTGCATGCATGCCTTGCCCTTTTGGTGCCTTTGTTTTGGTGTTATGGCCACTGATTTGGGCATGACTGAGGTCTGTCCATTTCGGTTTAAGTCCACTGAGTATGTGGTTTGCATGTTGTTGCATGTTTGGTGTATTGCATATTGTTGCCCTTGTTGCATTGCATTGTGCATGCATGCATTACATTGTGTTTAGAACCTTATGATTGCCTTGCATTGAGTATGCCATCTAGTTCTTAGCATTTGGCATTGTGTATGCCATGTTATTCCTTGCATTGGGTATGCTATGTTATTAGCAGCATTGTGTATGCCATGTAGTTGCATGTTTGCATGCTAAGGTTGCATTACATTGCATTCAGCATGCCATGTTATGTGTTACATTTGTTTGGATTAAGTGTTAATCCGAGTACGAGGAACGAGGAACATTTCATACTTCAAGTGATGAAACGTTTCTCAATTCTTGGTCGCCGACGCTCATGATCATACATGATAGAGTTTTAGGCTTTATGTATTTACTTGTGCATTTATTTCGTATTGAATTGTGCAACTTCGCCTCTTGGCCATCATGCATTGAAATGCGCAATTGGTGGTCCGAGGGTCGAGAACTACACTCCCTTGAGTTCATGACATGATAGTGAGGGTGGTTGTGCACACATATCTTGCAAATACATTGCCATGCCCTTTCTTGCTCTCTGTTGCAGCAAACTGGAATTCAGCAGCAACAACTGGTCGGCTAGCCAGAAAAACTAGCTGGCCGACCACTTTTTCTGTCCTGCAACAACAAAAAGTGGTCGGCAGGTGTCTGGAGAGACCAAAAGTGGTCGGACACCCTCACACAAGTCTCCCAAGGTGAAGTTTAAGCTTTCTGGAGCTTGGTGCAGTGTTTTGAGAACAAATGAAAACAGAGGCAAATTGGGGCATCGCATTGGATTTCCGAACAAGGCAACCAGGCTTACATGTATCTTTCTCCCTCTGAAGCTCCTGCTTTATTGCTTTCCTTAGCTACCATGCTTAGATAGCTTGCTTACGCTTTGGTTTGTACCTTTAATAGTTAATGCGTTTAGCTATTTAAATTTGTTTTGTAATAATTAGTTAACTAGGATTAGTTAATTAATTTGTTGTGTAATAATCAGTTTAATTAGCATAGATTATCTAGTTAGCTTTTTATTCGGTCCCTCCTTCGAGAAGGCATATTGTTGTAATAAGCGTGCGTGTATGTGATGCATGTCTTCTAACCTTCATTTCTTTCTCCCTTTTACTTAACCGCTCACGATGGTTAGTTTTAGGGCATATTTTGTTTAGCATACCTTATGCTTGCATGTGTACATCCATTCATCTGTATTGCATGCACCGGGCTCGGCGCATTATACTAACTGCATTGTATTTCAATTCCAATTTGAATACATGTGCCAAGTTGCATTTCACATGACATCTTAGAATAGCCGAGCCTATCTGAGTTGCATTTTCGCATGTGTTGCATTAGCCATCTTAACATAAACTAGGATCATGCATGATTTCTAACTAGTTCTTTGTTTTGGCTCGGAGTACATTGTGAGTGTTTACACTTTAGCATACTGCATGTGTGTTAATGTTGCCATGAAAGCATGCTTGCCATGAGGCTAATTGCTTATTTGTTATAACTGCCTGAATGCCTGTGGGTGAAGGTTGGATTACTTGAATTGGAACAATTCATCGAAATTCCCGATTTAGCCTACTTGCGAGTAGCAAACTTCAAACCATTTTCAAACAAACAAACATGCAATGTTTTGTTCCAAATTAGGCGATCTAGTCTATACTTGTATGTTGTGAGCATCACATAGTAATTCTAGCTAATTAACCAGAATAAGAGCACATGTGTTTTCAAAAACAAGATATCATGCTTAGTACAGGCCGATCTTTGATCGGGCGAGTGGGGGTGCTCATTGCATGACCTTCCCCTCTTGTACCCAAGTTCCCGAGCCAAGGCAACTTTGGTGATGACGGACACGTGACCTTCGGCACGAGTTAGGGTTTCCTAAATTCCCCCAAAACAAAATATTTAGGTGGCGACTCTGTATCTGGCAAAGCAGTCCATGTTTGGCACTTCTTTATAAAAATCAGTTTTCCAAAACGATTTGCCAGATTTGGACTCTTTGGTGATTTATCAATCTTACATTGCACTTTGTATGATCAGATTAAGAACCGTGACATTGAGTCCGAACTGTAGTAGCTCAAAACAAAACGAGATTCGCGCCCCTCGTAGGCGCGGATATCGGAGAGTTCTCGGGAGCGCGTCTACAGAGTGGGAAATGTTGGGTACTCTTAATGAGTTTGACTTGCATCTGGGCGAGTCTGTTGCGTCTGCAGCTTTGTTTTCAATAGTTGCACAACCTACACTTGTGAACCGAGTGTTGGAAGCGCAAAAGGGTGACCTTGGAGTGGAATTGTTCCGAGAGAAGATTTCCAATGGAAAGGTAGAAAGAGGTTTGACTGTGTATCCCGACTTGAGTGTGAGATACCATGATCGCTTGTTTGCACCGGAGTCTTGCCGAGAGGAAGTACTCCGAGAGTTTCACTATTCACGCCTTGCGGTGCATCCGGGAGGCACAAAGATGTATCATGATCTTAGTCGCCAGTTTTGATGGAGAGGTATGAAAAAGGATGTGGCTGTGTTTGTATCGAAATGTCTTACCTGTCAACAAGTGAAGGTTGAGAATCAGAGGCCAGTGGGTTTGTTACAACCCTTGCCTATAGCTGAGTGGAAGTGGGAGCATGTTACGATGAACTTCGTTGTGGGCCTTCCAAGGACTCAACCGGGTAGTGATGCCATCTGGGTGGTCGTTGACCGGTTGACTAAATCGGCGCATTTCATTCCCATGCACGTAAGTGACTCGGTAGATTATCTTGCCGACTTGTACATTAGGGACATAGCGAGGTTGCACGGGGTCTCTGTGACGATTGTTTCGGATAGAGATCCACATTTCATTGCTCGGTTATGGCAGAGTTTGCAGAGTGCCTTGGGCACTAGATTGACTTTTAGTACTGTGTATCATCCTCAGACTGACGGGCAGTCCAAGCGTACTATTCAGATCCTTGAAGATATGCTTAGAGACTATGTCCTTGATTTTAAGGTTCATGGGAGAGGCATCTGCCCTTAGTGGAATTTTCCTATAACAATAGTTTCCAATCAAGTATTGGCATGGCACCGTTTGAGGCCTTGTATGGTCGACAGTATAGATCTCCAGTGTGTTAGGCCGAGGTGGGTGATACACCTTTGATAGGTCCAGAGTTGGTTCCAGAAACGACGGAGAAAGTAGTACTTATCCGTAAGAGGCTAGCTACGGCTCAGAGTCACCAGAAAAGTTATGCTGACTGTAGGAGAAAACCTTTGTCTTTTCAGGTGGGAAATCATGTCTTTTTTAAGATATCACCTAGACGGGGTTTGATGGGGTTTGGGAAGAGTGGGAAGTTGTCCCCTCGGTTTATTGGTCTTTTTGAGATCCTTGAACGGATTGGAGAGGTTGCTTACCGTTTGGTGTTACCGCCACAGATTTCCAGGGTTCATGACGTGTTTCATATTTGTATGCTTCGAAAATATGAGCCGGATCCATCGCACATGTTGGATTGGACCGACTTAGAGATAGATGAGGATTCTTCGTATGAGGAGAGACCGGTGAGAGTCTTGGATAGATGGGATCAATTTTTGCGAGGCAAGACAATTCCCTTGGTAAAAGTAATGTGGAAACATCACGGAGTTGAGGAAGTGACTTGGGAACGTGAATTAGAAGTCCGAGAAAAATATCCGGATTTGTTTATTGATGCATGAACATGTATTGAGAATTAATTTTTGTTAATGAAAAGTATAAGCATTGTCTATGTTTTAACTTGTAAGAACATTGTATATGTTATAATTGTTTGGAAAGAACATGGACTCAATATAAACATTGTATATGTTTTCAGAATTTGGAATATTGATGATGTTGTATTATTTTTCGAAGCATTGTATATGCTATGTACGATTTTTTTAAAAAAAATTGGACTTTGGTTGAACATTGTAAATGTTTTGGGAAATTGAAAATTTTATTTTAATTTAGAGCTTGCGAATCGAGTCGGTGTGAATAGATGGCCGGAGAATGAGTCATGGTGTTGAACTTGCGGGAATAACATCGCTTTAAAGCATGATTTGTAATTTCAGGGACGAAATTCTTTAAGGGGGGGAGGTTATAGCAACCCTGGTTTTGACCCGCCTCTTGTGGTGTTCCAGACTCGGGTTTGTATGGTTTGGAGGGTAGTTTATGTCTTGTTTCCCTTGTCTTCCCCTTAATGTTGGTCATTGGGTTGTAGTTGAGTGTTTGAAATCAGTTGGTTGCTTATTTTTCCAAAACTTTGTTGCCCAGATTTTGGCTTTTTCGCTCGAGCAAGGCTTATTGCGCTCGAGCGAGCATTGTGTAAACTGTTCTTCGCTCGAGCAAGCACTCTTGTGTTCGAGCGTGTGTCTGCGTCTTTGTAAAACCTGAAGGTTGGTGTTCTTCGCTCGAGCGTGCATCTACGTTGCAGACCTGAAGCTTTGCATAGTTCGCTCGAGCGAGCATTCCTTCGCTCGAGCGAGGCGACCTTTTTGTGTTTGGTCGCTCGAGCAAGAACTACTTCGCTCGAGTGAGCCTGTTCATATCAGATCGTGAATGTGACATTTTAGGTCACTTTCAACAGCCCATTCTCTCTCTAAAACTCTCCATAAACGAAGATCTTCATATTCTCTCTCTAAAATACACCTTCTCTCTAAGATTTCATCTAGATCCATTGTGTTCTTTACCCTAGTGTCCTTGAGAATAAGGTAGAGGGCGTCAAGAGCTTCGTTTTGATCCAAGAAGAAATTAGTTTCGTCATCTTTAGAGTTCCATCTTGTTGCTTAGGTTTTCTATACTTGAAGTAGGGATTTTCTACACTCTAATATAGTTTTTAGCTTAGTTATTTGCTATTGTATATAGATTATGAGATTTGGTTGTGGTTTAGACAAATCTAAGATTTGGGTGTGAAATAAAAAGAGGGTTTTTGATGTATAAGAGAATAATTGATGTTTGGGGTTGAATATAAACTCTTGGTGTACCAAAATAGTTGATTTTGGGTATTTGGGTTAATATTGGAAAAAGGGGGATTTTTTTCCCTAATTTGATAAAATGATCATTTTGTATAAATAATTGGAATTAACATTGAATATGTTAAATTGGATGGTTATTGATGTAGGTGGTGAAATTGGATATGTAATATCTCACACCTTTGGAAGTTTTAAATAATTATTTATCTTGAGGTTTAATATATGTCTAGAGATAAATGTATTGGGTTATCGGTAGAGGATAGTCATGATTGTTGTAGAAATTGCATGAGGATTAGGCGATTTAATGCTAATCTATTATTGGTTGCCATTGAATATGACCGTACTATAAATAGATTGTATATGTATGTTTATTGGGAGGAGATAGGGGATGTACTCCATATGTGATTATATTTATACATACATTGTATATGTATGTTTATAAGGAGGAGATAGGGGATGTACTCCATATATGATTATGTTTATTAATACATTGCATATGTATATTTGTTTGGGGAGGAGAAAGGGGATGGACTCCATTTAAAGCAAGCTGGCCTGAGTGTCCTGGATGAAAGACTCGAAATCTATTATAAATGGGTGCCGGTTCCTTCGGACGAAATTTCCATAAAATGGCAAAGTTTGAAGTGTTTACGTGTGTTTTGTATATTTGGAAAAAAATCATTGAGTTGTAGTCTCAGTTTGGTTGTTGAAAGATAATGAATTTAACTCATGAATTGAGTAGTGTCTATGAACTGAAAATGAATTGATGGAACACGGAATAAGAATGACCTCAGTGGCATATGGATATGTAGGCCTTGTGGATGCTTCCATATCGGTATTGTTTATATACGTGGTATTTATACCTTTGCTAAACTTCATAAATTGTGTTAGATTATTTCTACTGGGTTGTTGGCTCACCCTATAAGGGAATATCATTTTCAGGTGCAGATGAGATGTTTCTTCCAAGGCAATAGCGTGGATGGACATTCAGGAAGCAAGAGCTTCTTAATTATGTATTGTTTGTGTGTGATTGTTGGTATTTGTAAAGCCAGAGGCTTAAGATGTAATGAGCGTGACTCAATTTGTTTAACCAAGCAATAACTTGGAAAGATGTAAGCTCACATGGCATTTAATTGTTTGTTAAACAGTAAACTCTGATGTATGAAAGTATGTTGTTTCTCATATTTATTCCGCATATGAGTTATCTTTATTATATTATTTTGGGGGCGTTACAAGTAGGGTGAACCAAAGCCCAATAGAGATAAACTAACATAGTATATGAGATTTAACTAAGATATAAGTGTCAGATAAATGTTCAATATTCATAACTAACTTACATTCTTTCCATTGATCATTCAATACCGGTATACACAACTCAATTCATTTCCATTAATTCGTTCCACGTTAATCCATTTCAAAACAACTCATAGGCCACGTTTATAATTTTTCGAGTAACCTAACTGAGACTACAACTCAGTGGTTTTCAATCAACATAACTATCATACGGACACTTCAATCTTGGCTTTTGACGAAAATTTCGTCTGCGGGATCGGTACCCATGTATACATAAGATTTCGGGACTTTCACCCTGGACACTCCGGCCAACTTAATTGTCAATGGAGTCCATCTCCTATCTCCTCCCAAACAATGGAGTACATCCCCTTTCTCCTCCCAAAACGTTATACATATACAATGTATTTAAAAACAACCTCATATACAATGACTAACCACAACATATATTCAATGCGTTAATCATACCGTCATATTCAATGACACAATTTACATGATTAGTTTTGATTCACCTAATCCTCATGTAATTTTTACAACAATCACAGCTATCCTTCACCAATAGCCCAAGGCAGATATTTCTAAACAAATATACAATCTTTTAAACAGATAATTCCTTAAACTTCCATAGGTGAGTGATTTAGTAAATCCAACTACACCATTCATACATACATCCTCTCAATTTCACGTTCTTCATACCAATTTCATTATTTTCACAAAATAATTATTCAAGATAATGGCAAAACTTCCAATTCTTTCAATATTGATCCAAAGGTTAAAATCAACTATTTTAACACAAGATCACTTCAAAACCAAACCCCATGGCCAATTATATAACATCACATAGAAACCTTTCTTTTAGACTTGAACCTAACCCTAGGTTCCTTCCCAAAACGCCCAAATCTCACCACTTATCCATAATAACAAATAACTAGGTTAAAGTTCATAACAAAGTGCAGAATATCCCTACCTCAAAGAAAGAAAACGAGCTAAGAAAGGATGGAACTTCAAAAGTAACGAAACCAACTTCTACTTGGATCAAAGTGAAGAGCTTAAGGAGTTCTACCTTTTTAATGAAGGCACAAGGGTGTAGAGATCAAAGGATCTAGGTCAAAATGTATAGAGAATATGAGTTTTAGAGAGAGAGACTCCCAACTCTAGGGTTTTGGGTGAAAAGATATGAAAAACTGATGTAAAAAGTGCTTTTCGCGATCTAATATACGTGCAGTCCGCTCGAGCTAAGAGTTTGACGCTCAAGCGTCAGACACAAACTTTTGTTCTGCTTGAGCGCAAGAAGAGGCCCGCTCGAGCGTAGAACACACACCTTCAGAACTTTTGCAGACGACAAACTAACCGCTCGAGCTCAAGAAAGGACGCTCGAGCGCCCATCCACTCGAGCATAGGAAACGCCGCTTGAGCGTGAAAGACACTTTTCCAGCACTTTTATAGATGTGCAAAGTACTGAAGGTTTGCAACTCCCGCTCTAGCGCAAGAAAGTCCGCTCAAGCGGAGGACCAAAATTTACATATCCTGCTCGAGCGCAAGAATGGCCGCTCGAGCGGAAGACCAAAAATCTGGGCAACGCAAAGTTTGAAAACTAAGTAACCCACTTGTTCCAAACACACCCACAACCACCTAAAGACCAATTTCAAAGGTTTACAAGGGAAGAAGGAGATACACAACAATACAAAGGCACTAAACCCGAGTTCGGAACATCACAAGAGTCGGGTCAAAACCGGGATCGCTATAACCTTCCCCCTTTAAAGAATTTTGTCCCCGAAATTTACAAATTGAGTTTCAGAATCAAGTTTAGGCAATTCTCAAAATGATTACAAATTAATACTCAATGCCATGGCCCATTTACCGATCATTCAATTCCTTCACAAGAGAACAGATTCACAATATATCTCTCAACATATGTTATCAATATGCATTCCCTAAAATTTTAACCAATTTCAATACGTTTGCCTCATATATCCAAAACATATTCAATGTTTATGACAAATTTGTATTTCCACAACTTAAACAACATATACAATGTTCAAATTAAACTTGCGTTTCTGAAACATTTTCAACATATGCAATGCTTTCATAATTCAAAACATATACAATGTTTTCATAGTTCATAAACAAAGCTAAAATCTCAACATATACTCAAACATCAGGAAATAAGTCCAGATATTTCTCACGGACTTCCAATTCACGCTCCTAAGTTGCTTCCTCAACCCCGTGATGTTTCCACAATACTTTAACTAAGGGAATTGTCTTGCCCCGCAAGACTTGGTCCCGTCTATCCAAGACTCTCACCGGTCTCTCCTCATATGAGGCATTCTTATCTACCTCTAAGTCGGTCTAATCCAACACGTGCGATGGATTCGGCTCAACTTCCAAAGCATACTAATATGAAACACGTCATGTACTCTGGAAAGTTGTAGCGGCAACGCCAAAAGGTAAACGACCTCACCAATCCGCTCAAGGATCTCAAAAGGGTTAATAAACCGAGGGGATAACTTCCCACTATTCCCAAATCCCATCAAATCCCGCCTAGGTGATATTTTCAAAAAGACATGATCACCCACTTCAAAGGACAAAGGTCTCCTCCTACGGTCGGCATAACTCTTTTAGCAACTCTGGGCTGTAGCCAATCTCTTACGGATAAGTGGCACTTTCTTCGTCGTTTCCAAACCAACTCTGGACCTAACGAAGGTGCATCACCCACCTCGACCCAACACACTGGAGATCTACAAGGTCGGCCATACAAGACCTCAAATGGTGCCATGCCAATACTCGATTGAAAGCTGTTATTGTAGGCAAACTCCACCAAGGGCAAGTGCCTCACCTACGACCCCTTGAAATCAAGCACACAACCTCAAAGCATATCCTCAAGGATCTGAATAGTATGCTCGGACTGCCCGTCAGTCTGAGGATGATACGTAGTGCTAAAAGTCAATCTAGTGCCCAAGGCACTCTGCAAGCTCTGCCACAGCCGAGCTGTGAAACGTGGATCTCTATCCGAAACAATCGTCACAGGGACCCCGTGCAACCTCACTATGTCTCTAATATACAAGTCGGCAAGATAGTCTACTGAATCACTCACGCATATAGGAATAAAATGCGCTGATTTGGTTAACCGGTCAACTATCACCCAAATGGTATCACTACCTCGTCGAGTCCTCGGAAGGCCCACAACAAAATCCATCGTAACGTGCTCCCATTTCCATTCAGCTACAGGCAAGGGTTGTAACAAATCCGCTGGCCTCTGATGTTCGGCCTTCACTTGCTGACAAGTAAGGCACTTCGATACAAACACAGCTACATCCTTCTTCATACCCTTCCACCAAAACTGACGACTCAGATCGTGATACATCTTTTTGCCTGCCGGATGCACTGCAAGGCGTAAATGGTGAAACTCTAGGAGTACATCCTCTCGGCAAGACTCTGGTACAAGCAAACGATCACGGTATCTCACACTCTTATTAGGATACACAATCAAGCCCTTCTCTACCTTCCCACTGAAGATCTTCTCCTGGAGAGATTCTACCTCAAGGTCACCCCTCTGCGCTTTTAACACTCGGTTCACAAGTGTAGGTTGTGCAACTATTGAAAACAAGGCCGCAGATTCAACAGACTTGCCCAAGTGTAAATCAAACTCCCCAAGAGCACCCAACATCTTTCATTCCCGAATGACAATACAAGCCACACTACTAATGGATTTCCTACTCAAGGCATCGGCCATGACACTGGCCTTCCCGGGATGGTAATGCAACTCAAAATCATAATCCTCTAAGAATTCCATCCGCCTCCTCTGTCTCAGATTCAAGTCTTTCTATGTAAACAGATACTTCAGACTTTTGTGATCAGAAAATACCTCAAATTTCTCACCATACAGATAGTGCCTCCAAATCTTCAAGGAAAAAATCACTGCTGCTAACTCTAAGTCGTGAGTAGGGTAGTTCCTCCCATGGGTTTTCAACTGCCGTGAGCCATAAGCTAGTACTTTTCCTCCTTGCATCAATACACAACCCAAACCTTCCCGTGAGGCATCATAATACACTGAATAGCCCAAACCCCTCTCCGGAATAATCAAGATTGGAGTGGTGGTAAGTCTAACCTTAAGTTCTTGGAATGACTTTTCACAAGTCTCACTCCACACAAATTTAACTCCCTTCCTCGTCAACTTAGTCAAAGGTGAGGCTAATCTCGAGAACACAAATCTCCGATAATATCTTGCCAACCCCAGAAAACTACGGATCTTAAAGGCATTCTTAAGCTGTGCCCAATCCTGCACCGCCTCTATCTTGGATGAATCTACAATCACTCCCTCCCCGAATACCATATGGCCTAAAAACTTAACTGTTCTCAACCAAAACTCACACTTCCCAAACTTAGCATATAGCTTGTGGGCTCTAAGTAATTCAAGCACTACCCGCAAGTGCTCATCATGTTCCTCCTCAGAAAGTGAGTAAATCAGGATGTCGTCCACAAAGATGACCACAAAACGGTCTAAAAACTTTTGGAAGATTCAGTTCATCAAATCCATGAACACAGCTGGTGCATTGGTTAGCCCAAAAGGCATCACAAAAAACTCATAATGGCCATACCACGTGCGGAATGTTGGCTTCGGGATATCCTCCTTCTTCACCCCCAACTGATGATAACCCGATCTTAGGTCTATCTTACAGAAACAACGAGACCCTTTCAACTGATCAAACAAGTCGTTTATATGAGGCATTGGATACTTATTCTTAACCGTAACCCGGTTCAATTTTCAATAATCTATGCAAAGTCGCAACGCTCCATCTTTCTTCTTAGCAAAGAGAGTTGGTGCTCCCCAAGGTGATGTACTAGGGTAGATAAAACCCTTATCTAACAATTCTTGGAGTTGAGTCTTCAACTCACTTAACTCAGCTGGTGTAAACCGATACAGTGCCATAGAAATTGGTGCCGTGCCAGACACTAAATCGACAGAGAACTCTATCTCCCGGTGAGGTGGTAAACTAATAAGATCCTCGGGAAAGACATCCGAGTACTCACAAACCACTCTTAGCAACTTAACCCGAATTTCATCACACTTACCACTCTGAAAGCTAGCAAGGAGACAGCTAAGCTCACTTCGCCCATGCGGATCATATACCGGGGATAAGACTCTATCCACCTGGTCCTCCAAGAAATAAAAACAATCTCCGCTTAAGGTACATACAGTAACCCTCTAACGGTAGCAATCTATAACAACCCGGTATGATGATAAGCAGTCCATACCTAAAATAATATCAAAACCAGTCATATCAAGCAAAACAAATGCAAAAGGAAGTCGATGACCGGCGACCTCTATATCACAACCCCAACACCCTTGTTTCAAGATAACCTCATCACCAATAGGTGACTCTACACAAATAGGAGATGCTAACTGTGCCAACTCCAACTCTAAAACTGATGCAAATGTAGAAGATATAAAGGAATGGGATGCACCCGTCAATCAATACACTAGCAACTGAATTAGAAAACAAGAAAGCACATCTCACAACAGATGGAGTCGGTATAAGGTCTGGCGTGGTAACAGCATACACACGCCCTGTTGGCCTTTGATCTACCTGCTCACCCCTCGGAGCATAAGACTGCTGCACTGACTGAGCCGAAGAGGCTCCTTGATTGGCCCTCGAGGCCTGTGCTGACTGTACAGGCTGGTGACTCTGTGTCTATCTCGAACCAGACGTACCAAGTTTGCCACCCAATTGTGGGCAAAACCTCTTCAAGTACCCGCCTGCCCACATTGATAACAAGTTAGCAGCTGGCCTCTCCCTTGGCGTTGGCCCTGAGAACGAGCCGAAAACGATGATGCTCGCTGCCCTCCTCCTCTCTGCTGGCAAGCTGGTGACTTGTGGCCCAACTGACCACATTTGAAACAAGTCACATCACTCTGACCACCTCTCCTTGAACCCGAACTCGGCACTGGAAAGGTAGATCTCGACTGTGCTCCCTGGGACTGCTGAGGGTTAGAACCCCTTTGCCTCTTACTGTCCCCCTCATTCTCCTGACTCCTCCTGGAGCCGCTCATTCTCTCCTCCTCCGCATGCATGATAGTCTCAAGATGGGCGGCATCCTCCACAAGGCGCCCAAAATCCCTAATCATAGATCCGACCACTCTAAAGATGAGCCCGGTCCTTAACCGCTTCTCGAACTCTAGACAACGGCACTCCTTGGTCGCCACCAACTTCGGTGTAAGCCACCAACTCCGGGGTAAACCTCGATAGACTAGTGAATGTGGCCTCAAACTCGGCCACCAGTGTGTTGAGCTGCACCAATTTGGAGAATTGATCCCTCAACTCCTCCCTTATTGTAGCAGGCAGGTACTTGTCTTAGAAAGCATCTACAAAGGCTTCCCAAGTCCCTCCAATGCTCCCCCGCGCATACTTTCACAACTGACCTGTGTCTCCCTTCAGCTGAAAGAATGCCAAGGTCACTCTCAAACCTCCGTATTCGATGCCGAGCATCTCAAACGTCTTCACCATCTGCTATAACCACTCATCAGCCTTCAGTGCCTCCTTGGGATCACCCAAAAACTCGTCCGAATTTGACCGGAAGAACTCTCTCTTTAGAAAAGACAGCCCTATTTTAGCTACTTGGGCCTAGACTTGATTCTCAGCCCTGAGAATGTCCATGGATTCCCTCAATACCCTGGCCATTTAGCGGGCTAAGGCGGCCATGGCCTGCTGACCAACTAGTTCAGGCACATTGGCCTAACTAACTCCTTCCTCCTGCGCCAGAATTTCATCAGATATAGGCATCCCATGCCTCCTAGGCCTACCACGCCTACCACCACGACTACGTCCTGACATCCTAATAAATGTAACAAAAGAGATTAGCACATTTACAAATGTACCGAAGCTAATTCACTTACATCCTAATACAATGGACAACTATAATTCATTCCACATAAGCACTCAATCACATAAACACATACAAATTTCCTTCCTAGATAGTGACTGTCCCGCGATGTTGCTAGAGTTCCAATTAGAAACAGCAGTGATCAAGTGCTCTTCTAATAGGACTTCCAGAAGCCTGTAGACCCAGTCAACATCTTAGGAACTAAATCCCATACCTATATAATCTCATACGCATGTTATGATATAAGCACATAACATCCATACTTAAGTCTCTAACAAACGAGACGAACACATCGTGGTACTAACCACTTCCCACGTACCCAAAGTATTCAAACCCGGTACGCTCTGACACCAAGTTGTCACGCCTCCAAAATATAATACAAATAATCCATTACATAAGATCTATAAACACAATAAAATGATACACTTCATTCATCAGAGTTTCTATTACAAAAAGATATTACATACGTTATACATTCATAAACATTCATTTTGAATCTACAACATGTAATACGAGTTAATAATAACAAAAAAAAAATGCCCTACGGGCTTACATATTTCCAAAATATCACTTGGTTACAACAAAAGAAAGAGTCCTAAGCACTATACATATAAAGCTCTCGGCTTGAATGAACCTTTAAGCACAAATAAAATAAAAATAGAGCCTTTAGCCCTCAGTCCTCCCAAGCTATATCCTTGGAGGTGGCATGTCACCAGTACCTGAAAATGGTTTCCTAAGTAGGGTGAGCCAAAGCCCAATAAAGATAAACTAACACAGTATATGAGATTTAACTAAGATATAAGTGTCAGATAAATGTTCAATATTCATAACCAATTTACATTCTTTTCATTGATCATTCAATACCGGTATACACAACTCAATTCATTTTCATTCATTCATTCCACGTTAATCCATTTCAAAACAAGTCATAGACCATGCTTATAATTTTCTGAATAACCCAACTGAGACTACAACTCAGTGGTTTTCAATCAATATAACTATCATACGGACACTTCAATCTTGCCATTTTACGAAAATTTTATCCGCGGGATCGGCACTCATGTATACATAAGATTTCGGGACTTTCACCGTGGACACTCCGGCAAACTTAATTATCAATGGAGTCCATCCCCTATCTCCTCCCAAACAATGGAGTACATCCCATTTCTCCTCCCAAAACGTTATACATATACAATGTATTTAAAAACAACCTCATATACAACAACTAACCACAACATATATTCAATGCCTTAATCATACCGTCATATTCAATGACACAATTTACATGATTAGTTTCGATTCATCTAATCCTCATGCAATTTCTACAACAATCATAGTTATCCTTTACCGATAACCCAAGACAGATATTCTAAACAGATATACAATCTTTTAAACAGATAATTCCTTAAACTTCCGTAGGTGAGTGATTTAGTAAATCCAACTACACCATTCATACATACATCCTCTCAATTTCACGTTCTTCATACCAATTTCATTATTTTCACAAAATAATTATTCAAGATAAATTAAGGCAAAACTTCTCATTCTTCCAATATTGATCCAAAGGTTAAAATCAACTATTTTAACACAAGATCACTTCAAATTCTTGATTTCTCCAAATTCATTGGAGATTTGACACTAGTTCCTTTATCAATCTTGGCGAGGTCCTCAAGGTCTACATATTGTGCAGTCGAGATCGACTTTCAACACTGACAAAATCTTAGGGTTTTTTCATCATTCTTTTCCAAACTTGAGGTAAGGAGTTTCTCAGAGTTATATATATATATATGATTTTAGCATGTCTTGGTCTATTTTGATGTGATTATTGTGTTGGGAGTTTGGAATTTGGTGTCTTGAGTTTTGAAGTGTTTGAAAAAGTGATTTCTCTCATAATTTTGCTCAAATTGATTTGTTGTATGAACTTATGAGACACTTGGAAGTCCATTGAGGAAAACATCTTCTAAAAATGAGAGAGTTATTTTTGGGAAAAGCCATAGATTTTGGAAATTGGCAAAAGTTGATTTTGTGAAAAACTGATGCAAATGTTAGGATTTTCATTGAGAAAAATGATGGACTTTCATAAGTGATGTATTGTTGAGGCACCCATGAAATGGATGGGTTGTGTTGTTAAGAAATTACCCTTGATAGTGTGATTGAAATATGTTTGGATAATGAAAATTTGACATTGATTGTGAATATGGAATATTATCATATGTCATATACACATTGTTGGATGATATTTGAGAAATATCGGTAATTGTGATGATTTTAAGAAATGTTGACCATTGTGTTAACATTGAGAGAATGTTAATTTTGGGAATTGCTCATTGAGAATATATTAAATTTGCATTCCATTTTCATTCATTGCATAGCTTTTGAAAGCTATGGTTTTGGAAAATCAAATTATGGTTTGAGAAACCTTCGAACTTGAAATGTTTTGGGGTAAATACGTTTGGTAAGTCCGGATAGGGAGTGTAGTTGGTTTTTGTTAAGTTAGCTTGAGGTCCTTAGTAAAAGTCTAGAACCTCGTGCGGTAGGTTCCAAATTTTTCTTCCGGTTAACAGCCAATAAAGGGACGATTGGTAGTGTTTGATATGCCTACTTCCAAAGACCAGCCTAGGGATTACCTAAGTCATATTTACTGTACTGTATTTGTATTTCAAACTTATTGAGATAATGTGTTTTCGAAAAGAGCATGGCATGTGATTTCAAAAAGGATAAAACTCATGGTTTTTGAACATGGCCTGGCATTGCATCTATATTATAAGACTACTTAAAACATATATAGTTTATTGAGATCTTTCTACTAGGCTTTGTGGTCACCCCTAGTGGATTTATGCAGGAAAGGATGTGGTGATTCCACCTCGGTGAAGGCGAGTGGATGTTTTTGAGAGCGCAAGGCTCTTTTGCTTAATTGTTATATTTTTGACAAGCTAAGGGCTTATGTGCATGGGTTTGTAAACCATTTACTTGTAGCCGGGCTTAAGTCTCAGAACTTGTGGCCCGAGGGGCGTTATTTTGTGTTTGTTTATTTTGTTATACTATTTGCATTCATACCTTAGAGGTGATTGAATATGTAATTGCATGTGGACCTCTTTTGTAAATTTCTCATATATCAAAAAATACAACTATAGATATTTGACTAGTATAATGATGACCAGAGTTTCATGATTATTTAACTAGAAAGGACTAAATTAGGATTTTTATATGTTAATTATTGGGGCCGTTACAACTTGATATTAGAGCTACCGAGTTTGAATACTTGTGGCTTGCGGGAAATAGTTTTACCACAATGGGCTCATTTTGCTAATTAGGAGATATTTCATGTTTTATGTGTTATGTGATAACATGTTTATGTGACTAGATGTATATGTGATTGAGCTTTTAAGATGTTATTTGCACCTGTTAAATCTCTTGAAGTCTTATCAAAAGGGCACCTGATCAATGCTCATTCTAATAGGATTCTTGGAATTTTGTGGGACAAATATCATCATGAGGGCGCAATTCGTATGTGATTATGTGACTAAGTGTTTATGTGGAATGAAATGAATTGTTTATATGAACAACTAAAAGCTTCTATTAAGCATTGTGATAGGATGTGTGAGACTCGAATTCAAACGCATCCATTGTGTGTTAAATTTGTTTGCATTTTGTTCTTAATTAGGGTGTTAGGAAGAGCGTGTTAAGGTAGAGGTAGAGGGAATGGTAGGTCTCATCAAGATGTTCACGAAGTGTCGGTCCATGAGGTTCTGGTGCAAGACGAGGGATTCAAAAAAGCTAATGTGGCCGAGCAAGTGAGCCAAGCGAAATTGGCTGAGCAAGTAGGACAAGTGGGAGTCCCAGGCAAGAGGGCCAAGATGCTATGGGCGCTCTAGCCCGAGAAATGACAAGGACCTTGAGAGAGTCCATGAACATCTTGAGGTCAGAAACCAAGCCCGAGAGAACGCGATTGAGATGAGACTGGGGTTTCTCACTCGAGAGTTTCTATGGGCCAAGCCGAAGGAGTTTTACAGTGACCTAGAGCCGAAGAAGGCGGATGAGTGGCTTGAGCAAACGGTGGAGACCTTCGAGATGCTTCACATTGATGATGGCAAGTTTAGGGTGACCCTAGCAAGTTACTATTTGAAGGAAGTTACGGGCCAATGGTGCCAGGATTGAGGCGACTTGGGAAGTGTTTGTTACCGCTTTCTTGGACAAGTACTTACCTCCCATTGCACGGGAGAAACTGAGGCAAGAGTTTGAGAAGCTCAATCAACTGAACATGTCGGTGGTCGAGTTCGAAACAGCCTTTACTAGTTTGTCTCGATTTGCACTGAAGTTGGTTGCAACAGAGGAACGTTGTTGTATAGCATTTAAGAAGAGGTTGAGGACAAAAATTGTGTTCAAGGTTTCTGAGAACATGATCCGGAACTATGACCACCTTGTAAAGGCGGCGACACATGTTGAGCTTATTGTTTAGGCCGAAGAGAAGAGACTTCAGGGGTTCGAGGTCTAAGGGGCAGGAGTTTTAGGGGGACTCTAGGGTTAGCAAGAGGCAGAGAGGCTTTACTTCATCCTAGCCTTAGTCATAACAGACTAGATCTAGTTTTTCGTTGCGTAGTACTGGCCCAAGGAAGGGTGCTCAGGGAGGGGTCACTTCTTTTAAGTGTGGCTAGCTGGGCCACAAGGCGAATGCCTGATTATAGAAGGAATGAGGACAACAAATGTTACTGCCACCACCACCTGACCGATCTCAGAGTCAGTGTAAAGTAAGGGGCAGAGACCTACGTATTTTTAGTGTGGTTAGTCTGGGCATATAAAGATAGCATGCCCACAATTGGGAGGCGTACCTAGTGCATTAGGGTCAAAGCAGACTTAGAGCCACCATCAAGCTCACTCAGGCCAAGACTTACAAGCTATTCTAGGATCTACTTTGGCTTAGTCAGTGTAGCAGGCCTATGCTTTGAGAGATGAGCAGGTTGACTAGAGGCCACAGAGTTGTGTGTATGGTGTTACTATGCCAGATCAATTGCCAAGATCCTCTGTTGTGAGAGGTAATTTTAGTATGTTCAATTCCTTAGCTAGTGTGTTGATACAGGTGCATTGCATTCTTTTATATCTTTTGTTTTTGCTTCTACTTTAGGGTTGGAGATTGATCAACTAGAGTCTCTGTTATGGTTTGAGTCATCGGTTGGGGGTTGAGTGGCATTGGGACGAGTGTGCCGCTCTTGCGAGATTGAGGTCATAGATCGCTAACTCGATTTTGATTTCATTATCTTAGACATGCACACTTTTGATGTTATTTAGGATATGGATTGGTTGACCACTACAAGAAAATACACTTTTGGCGACTAAATTTTTAGTCGCCAAAAGTCATTTTTTAGTCGCCAAATGTCGATTTTCCACTTTTCCCGACTAAAAATTTTAGTCGCCACTGTAGTCGCCAATATCTGGTCGCGAATAGCTTTGGCAACTAACAGGTTTTTAGTCGCCAATAGACAGGTATTCAGCGACTAAAAAATTTGTCGCCGTAAGTCAATTTCATTTTTGGAAAGTATACCTTTGGCGACTAAACTGTTAGTCACCAATAGTTATTTTTTTTTATTATTAATACATTTCCCGACTAAACCTGTTCGTCGCCAATAGCAGTTTTTTATTATTTAAATTTTGGGAGTTATACCTTTGGCGACTAATAACTTTAGTCGCTGAAAGCCTTTTCAGAAAAAAATTTTTTGGGAGTTATACCTTCCGGGCCATGATAGATTGTTAATGCTACAGAGTGTTTGCGCGTGCACACCAACTGGGATTGTTTTTATTTCTTATATGATCGGGGTGATAGTTCGATCCCACCGTTGTATAACCTTAAGGGTCAGGGAGAGCCTAGTTTCTTATTTGTCATTTCTTTAGCTAATGAGGGTAGTATGGTTCGAGGTGACTTGTCAAGGGTACTTTGCGAATACCTGGATGTTTTCCTTAAAGATCTTGTCGAGTTGCCACCCCAATGAGAGATTGAGTTCTCCATTGACTTATTGTCAGACACCACACCAATTTTTATGGCATCATATAGATTTGCACCCACCGAGTTGCATGAGTTGAAGATACAACTCCAAGAATTATTAGACAAGGGGTTTATTCGCCCTAGCACATCGCCTTGGGGAGTGCTAACTCTCTTTGCGAAGACGAAGGATGAGTCATTGCGGTTGTGCATTGATTATCGCAAATTGAATCGCGTTACCATCAAGAACAAATATCCACTACCCAGAATAGATGACTTATTTGACAACTTAAGGGGTCTCGTTGTTTTCGAAGATAAACTTGAGATCGGGGTACCGTCAATTGAGGGTTAAGGAAGAGGACATCTAGAAAATGACCTTTCATACACATTATGGCCATTATGAGTTCCTGGTCATGCCATTCGGTTTAACCAATGCACGAGCATCATTTATGGATTTGATGAATCGAGTCTTCCTACAGTTTTTAGATCTTTCTATGGTTTTCTTTGTGGATGACAATTTGATATATTCATCATTCGAGGAGGAACACAAGAAGCACTTGCGGATAGTACTCGACTTGCTTATGGTGCACAAACTATATGTTAAGTTTGAGAAATGCGAGTTTTGGCTAATGAAAGTAAAATTTATGGGTCCTTTTCTGTCGAGAGACGGGTAACTGTTGATTTTTCTAAGATAGATGTCGTGCAAGATTGGAAACAACCCAAAAATACTTTTGAGATCTGGAATTTTTTGGAGTTAGCTAGGTATTATCGATGTTTTGTGAGGGACTTCTCTAGATTAGCCGCACCGTTGACTAGACCGATGATAAAGGGTTTCAAGTTTGTGCGGAACTAGGCTTGTGAGAAGTCATTCCAAGAACTTAAAACTAGATTGACTAATGCACTGGTTTTGATAATTTCAAAAAGGGATTTGGGTTATACTGTGTATTGTGATGCATCCCAGGATGGGCTTGGTTGTGTGTTGATGCGAGCGGGAAAGGTTGTGGCTTATGGCTCACGACAATTGAAAATCCATGAGAAAAATTACCCTACCTATGATTTTAAAACTAGCGGCGATGATTTTTGCCTTAAAGATTTGGAGGCATTATTTGTATGGTGAGAAGTTTGAAGTCTTCTCTGATCACAAGAGTTTAAAATACTTATTTTTCCAAGAAGATTTGAATTTGCGACAATAGAGGTGGATGGAGTTTATGGACTATGACTTCGAGTTGCATTATCATCCAGGGAAGGCCAATGTTGTGGCCGACGCCTTGAGTCAGAAATTCATGAGTAGTGTGGCAAGTTTGGCCTTATTTGTTTCAAAGTGCCTTACTTGTCAACAAGTGAAGGCCGAACATCAAAAATCAACAGATTTGTTACAATCCTTGCCTATTGCCAAGTGGAAATGAGAGCATATCAACATAGATTTTGTAGTTGGGCTTCCAACAACACAACGGGGTAATGACGCCATTTGGGTGGTTGTTGATAGGTTGACCAAATCTACAAACTTTATCCTTATGCACACAAGCAACTCAGTTAATTATTTAGTAGAGTTGTACATTAGAGATATAATTTGACTTTATAGGGTTCGGGTGACTATTATTTCGGATAGAGATCCTCGTTTTACCGTCTTATTGTGGAAAAGCTTTCAAGAGGCGTTGGAAACCAAATTGACGCTTAGCACTGCTTATCACCCTCAAATCGATGGGCAATCTGAGCGCAATGTACAGATTTTGGAGAAGATGCTTAGAGCTTGTGTCCTTGATTTCAAGGGGTCTTGGGAGCAACACTTACCATTGATTGAGTTTTCCTACAACGGTTATCAGGCGAGTATTGGAATGGCACCGTTTGATGCCTTGTATGGTTGAGGCCGAGGTGGGAGATACATCGATGTTGGGTTCGAAGTTGGTTCAAGAGACAACCGAGAAAATTACTCTTATTCAACAGTACAGTTAAAAGTAGACAGAAGAGTTATACCAATAAGAGGAGACGACCTCTATGCTTTGAGGTTGATGACCATGAGTTTCTTAAAATCTCGCCAAGGTGGGGTTTGATGAGATTTGAGAAGAGTGAGAAATTGTCTCTGAGGTTTGTTAGACCCTTCGAGATTCTAGAGTGGATTGGGGAAATGACATACCATTTGGCCTTACCGCCACAACTTTTCAAGGTTCATGACGTGTTTCGTATCTCTATGCTTAGGAAGTACGAACCTGACCCATCACATGTACTTGATTGGGCTGACCTAGACGTAGATGAGGATACCTCGTATGAGGAAAGACTAGTTCAAATTCTAGATGCTCGAAAACAAATGTTAGGGGGCAAGACTATACCGTTAGTAAAGGTATTGTGGAGGCACCATAGGATTGAGCAAGTAACTTTGGAACGGGAGACGGAAATCTGCTCCAAGTACCCGAATTTGTTTGAGGACACTTAGTTGATTTGAGATTTTTGTATTCTCTAATGCTGTTTTAGGAGTTAAACATTGTAATCATTAACTAAGTGTTATTATATGGTTGTCATTTTTGGGCATGAGAATGGTTGTTGAACATTTATGCTTACGATTACTACATTAGTTTTCGTTGATATTATGGCTATGGCCCTATTGAAATCATGATGATCTTTATGAAATATCGTCGAAGTTTTGATTCTCGAGTTAAGTGCGTTGTTGTTGCGATTTTATTGTTAACACTATCGTTGTTGTTCGAAATTCTTTTTTGGTTGGGCTTGTCGTCATCTTGAATTGTTGGTAAGAGGAGTAGTTTAATTTTGGAGACGAAATTCCCTAAGGTGGGGAGGTTATGATGTCCCAAGTTTTTTTAACAACTTAACAATGTTAATTCAAAATTTCTATTCCATATTAGGATCCTTACCACTTTTGAACCGTTTGAATCACTTGTTGTCACCTACTCTTCTCCTTATTATTATTCATTCTTGTCTTGAATTATATTTCGAGACATTGACTTGGGTGTTTGGGTGTTGGAACAAGGTCGAGAACCGTGGGAATACTCTAAGGTTAGTTTTAGCCATACTTGAAAAAAAAATATTGAGTCCGCTCGAGCAGTCCTCTAGTCGCTCCAGCAGTAAGCCTGCCCACTTAGTTCTTTGTTCTGATGCTTGAAATATTGGGAATGTGATTTCATTACTCAAGCGAGGGTTTTACAGCTCAAGTAGTCTACATGTATAAGGGAGAGATTTTGGGAGTTTAAATTAACTGCTCGAGCGCATGGTCCACCGCTCGAGCGGTTTGTTTGGAGTTAGGTTCGTAAAGTGTGTCCAATCACTTAAAATTTTTGGGAATAACCCTCTCTTTTCACTTTTTCATTCTTCTCTCTCTCTACACTTCACTTTACTCTCTTTTCTCTAATCTCTCTTAACAAAACACCCACCAAACCTCTTAAATTCTTGATTTCTCCAAATCCATTGGAGATTTGACACTAGTTCCTCACGAATCTTGGAGAGCTCCTCAAGGGCTACATCTTGTGCGGTGGAGATCGACTTTCAACATCGATGAAATCTTAGGGTTTTCTCGTCATTCTTCTCCAAATTTCAGGTAAGGGGTTTTTAGAGTAATATAAATGATTTTAGCATGCCTTGATTTATTTTGATGTGATTATTGTGATGGGAGTTTGGGATTTGGAGTGTTGAGTTTTGAAGTGTTTGAAAAGGTGATTTCTCTCATGATTTTACTTAAATTGATTTGTTTTATGAACTTATGAGAATCTTGGAAGTCCATTGTGGAAAACATCTTTTGAAAATGAGAGACCCAATCTATTCTCAAAGAGGAAGTCGTGCCCGAGTTTCTAGAGAGATAGAAAGCAAGAAAACAAAGAAATAAACAAGAACTCTGATGATAATAGAAAGGTTCTACCCCTTACACTCATGAAAATGGGTATAAGCTACCCAGATTTATGAAAACATAATCTGAGAGGGGAGACCCGATCTATTCTCAAAGAGGAAGCCGTGCCTAGACTTCTAAAGAGATAGAAAGTAAGAAAATCAACTTGGACTAGGCCAAAGTCCCTATACAGGCCTCAAACAACTTCAAAATGAATAAAAAAGGGTTGGCCAAGAGTGTTTGGCAACCTAGAAAATACAAGAGAAAGTAGAGCAAAAGAGGAATACACCAACAAATTGTAGGGGGTGTGGCTAAGACCCCCAAGTAACCTCAAGCCCAATCAATAATCTCAACAATAATAAAATAAGTGTTTGGATAGAGAGAAAGTGATAGAAATAAATGGGGAAAAAAATGCTAGATGGAAGTAGAAATTACCTTAAAATCCAGTAGATATATGGCCTAAGCTGGTCATAAACTCTCTTCCAAGCTCCCTCAAGCCAATAGTGATGTCATGGTTGAAGCCTCTAAGCCAAAGAGATGAAGAAAACCCCAAGGATGTGATTATGAAAGAGAGAGAGAGAGAGAGAGAGAGAGAGAGAGAGAGAGAGAGAGAGAATGAATTGGTCTTGAGTAAAAAATGTTAGCTCTTTCACTCTCCACAAGGGAGTTTTTAAATAGGCAAAAAATGCCTTGAAATATGCCAAACTGTCTAAAAATATGTCTGGCATATTATATGACAGTAGGAGACCACCTTTCAAAAACTATCTATTAGCTGCTCGAAATGCACGACTGGACATAAAATTGTTTGTTTGGACAGAAAAGTGTCCGACGAACCATTTTTTGAAATTGTCCAGCCAAGCAAAACAGTTCGGCTGCATAAAAAAGGTTCCGTTGAACATAAAATTGTCCCTAGACCCATTTCTAGAAGGTTTTCCCACCTTCTCACTCATTCCAACTTTCTACACTTGTTTCTTTTGAAATAGATTAATATTTTGGAAAGCATGAAGTACAAAATTGATGGAATGTTTGAGAAGGTATCTTAACTTCTAGAAAATCATTTTTGAAAATGGTTTTGAAGATCTAGAAAACTCTTTTGGCTAAAAACAGGTGTGGGGTGGATGGTTTTCTTCATCCGAGGTTTAAACTTAAGCTTGAGATAGCGTATTCTTGCTTTCATCATCAGGAGGTTTTAAAGAGAGCCTGAGTCTTAAGGTCAATAAAAAATGAGGTGTCTACATTTATGTTAGCATATTTTGGGTAATGTTGAGTCTCTTAACCTGCCTCTATTTTCTTGCACTTCCACTGCTTTCCCCTCTATACTTGTCTCTCATGGCATGAGAAAAGGGCTACCTCAAAATCACCAACTAGCTCTTCACTTCTTTCCATTCATGTCTGGTTTGGTTTCCATGCTCTTGAGAGTGAAAACCACCTATGATTGCGGAAGAAATTGTTTATCCATGGTCTGAGGGGGAGCATTCGTCTTTACTCAACAAATACCTCTTGATCACTAGTGGTTTGACTTTTCTCAGTGCATATTATTTTACAGGAGGTCTAACTATTCGATCACTACCAAGATTGACTCTAGTGTTTGTGGACATCCAAGGATTGCACACACACACACACACTTCTTTTGTGAGATATCATGTTAACTATTAAGCATCGCTTTCATGTCTGGTCTATGACTATCTGTATGCACTTGCCTTGTTTGCATTTGCTTCCATGTTCATTATGTATTCCTTGCAAGTTGAATGTCTCACGCTTTTGTAGATAGTATCATCATTATGTCACAATATGCAAAAAACTGTTCATCTGTCTCTGTTTCGGAAGATACGTTGGCTTTGAGATTTTTAGTTGATCGCTTGAGCGGTGGTTTGTGCACTTGAGCAATGTTTGGATGCTCCCAGTATTTCCTCTCAGGACTTTGAGACCCTGTAGCCTTGAATTCTGCACTCGAGCTGTCTTATTGTTTGCTTGAGCTAAGGTATGTTCACTCGAGTGATGATTCACATCTTTCAGTATGTTGTCTGCAACCTCTAAGATCTATAAGTTTGTTTTTAGCACTTGAGTGGTGAATTGTTCACTCGAGCAATCCCCACATGCCTTCATTGTTTGCTTGAGCGACAAAGTGCGCACTTAAGCGGTCTGTTCGGGGTATAAATCTCTGTAGCCATCTTTTCAAATAATTTTTTTACCTAATCTCCTCAATATCTCTTCCATTTGGTGCGATTATTCTTCTCCATTGCCGATTCTTTAAGATTTTCACCAATCTAGCTTGATTTCTCCTTCTTATTAACTTGTAAATTGTTTCTTCTTGTCTTATTTCAATTTTTTCCCCTTAGATCTAGGGTTTTATCTTTCTTACTTTTTTTTTTGTAATTTATTAGTTTATCTTCTTAAGTTTTTTGCTTATTTAGTATCTTGTTTGTTGTTTTTGTTATTGAGGTGTATTTGGTTGATCTAGATTGGGTCCCTCTTGTTGTTTTGTCTATGGGTTGTCTTGATTTGGTTGGTATTGGTTGTCTGGGTGTATTGTGGTCCCTTAGTGAGTCATCATGTCTTAACACAAACATAAGTCCATCGCACGCCCTCAGACATTCTACAAAGACAAATTTTCATTTGAAGAGCAATCCAAACTCTTTTATAACTGGTACCATAACCGTTTTATTCATCTTGAACAGAATGTGCAACCCAAGGTGTTTTGAGTGTTTCCTTATTCATTTTTGGTTTACACCCTTAGGTGGAGACAAAGTCCTGTTCTTTTCTGACCTTCAAAATCTTGATTGGGTTCAAGAGTTCTATTGCAACATGCATGTTCTTGATGATGATGCTCTCTCTTTTAAAACTTATGTCTGGGGCAATAAGATCTCCATCTCCCTTAATTTTCTTGCTGATCAACTAGGGATCACTCGTGACATTCTCTCTAAGGATCCCTATCACACTATTTTTTTCAAGGACGATGATTCTGTTGCAACCTACTTTAATGGTTTGCCTAGATCTTCATTTCCCGAGGCACTTATGAAGCATATTGACCTTCTTCCCAATTTCTGTCTTCTCAACCTCATTATCTGTGCCAAAATTGACCACACCTCAAATATCACCAACATCAACCAAGAACAAAGGTTTGTTCTTTCATGCATTGCTCGTGGGATCCCATTGACCTTCCACCCATGATTTATCAAAAACTTGTTGTCGAGACTATTGGAAAAAAATCACTTGGTCTTCCCTATGGGTGTCTCATCAATAAGATACTTTCTACCATAGGAGTCGATTCTTCATAGGAGGATAATCAAGCTTATCCCACCAGACTCTTCACCAAGCGCACCATTTCTTAGAACCAAGCTCACATTAGGGTGAGACTTTGAGTCTCGGTCCTTCTAATATAGGCGAATTGCAAACTGAGGAGGAAGCATAGTTCGAGGCAGCCATAGTTGGTGAGGGGAACTAGTTTGTCCGCCATCCTCGCTCACTTTGAATGTAGATGCTCTAGTTTCAAAAAGAGATGACATAGCGTCTAGATCTATTGATGCCCATGTGGAGCATTTTGACAGCCGACTCTTCTCTCTAGCATGAATCCATACTCAATCTTTCAGTCTTCAAAATTAGAACCATTGAATTGTTTGTTCAAGTCTTCAAGGATCGCTCGAGTGACCAAAGATGCGCTTGAGCGAACATTTTAGCCTTGCAGTATCTCAGCTTGTAGACTGAGATTCGACAAGTCTTACTTGACTACTCGAGCGACTATTTGTGCACTCGAGAGATCTTGTGATGTTTGCAGTTTCTCTGATTGAGATATCGAGATACTGCAAGGCTTGATTTACCACTCGAGCGATGGTTTGTGCACTTGAGCGAAATGACAGGTTCATTGGTCATCATTACAGTTTAAAGTTAGTTAAAACCGCCTCACTAGACACACTGCTCATGGGGTATTTCTTGCACGCTAGCAGTCTATGCAACTTTGTTGAGCTATAACCTCCTTAAATCCCCAATTCTGGATCTATCATGTCTAGCTCTCTCTCTCTCTCTCTCTCTAGAAGACATCAAAAATAGGGGATGACTTCTATGAGTATTTTAATGAGTTTCTCTTGATGTATTATTGCGATCTTCGCATATCTCATGGTTTCACTTGTTCACATCAAGAGGCTTTCGACGAATCAACTTTTCTAGTGTTCTACCGGCGGATTCCAGATTGAGTTAGAGCTTGTGGATTCAAGTTCATCGATGGGCAAATACTAGATAAAGTGTGGGCATTGAAGATTGAGTAGTCTTCGGTTATGCTTGTGTGGATTCATAAGTGGATAGGCTTCGTGAGATCTCTTGTAATCTTCATTTCTTTTCTTAGTGGATTTGTTCACCCTTCTTGGGTTGTGTTTTTTTTTTTTTTAATTTTATTATTATTATTATCACAATTGAAGTTGTCCAATTGTAGTTTTTTCTACGTTAAATCATTGGTGTTTGATTGTCAATTGTGTTGGATCAATCTAAATCACATCCCTCTTGGCTTGATGATTTAGATTGTCCATTATTTGAGAATTTTGTGAATTGTTCAATATCATAGTTCATGAATCACATAGCATTCCGATTTGATAAAGATACTTTGCAAAGCTATAGTTTACATTTATTTATTTATTTTATTGTTATGGTTTGGTAAGACATTAAGCTACACAAAGATGGAGAAATTTGATTTTGGATATTCTTGTGAATCTTGTTAGTAATAAAAAATCTCATATGGTGCTAAAATCTTGGGATCTCAGTTATATATATATATATATATTTAGAGGTTTTGGATATTTGTAATTTGTATAATATGTGGGGTCAATAATAATGACATAACACTCGTTGGTACACTAGTGTGTACATTAATTGGTGCATGTAGCACCATTGTTCTTTAAATTATGTGCTCTTTTAAGTTTATGTGAATATTTTCATATATCTTCTTGGTATCATTACGAGAATAAGGTAAAGTGTTGCCTCCTTAATGATTTTGTCGTGTTTTTGCAGAATTTTCTTTCGGCACACCCTTCATTCAAAGTTGGTCTCTCTCACCATAACTCGGGATTGAGTCATTCAAAGTTGATCTCTCTTACCATAACTCGGGATTGAGCAAGGTTGATGGTGTTGGATTTGTATGATTGAAAGGTTAAAATCTAGGTAAGTTCATTTTCCAATTTTTTTTTTTTGTTTTTTTCTCCAACGCTAATTCTAGCTGTTGTAGACTTCATCCATAAGTGGGTCAAATACGTGTAGATATTTCAATGGTAAATTATATTGGCCTCCATTGAAATTTTGACAAAATATACTAAGTCATATAATTTTGACATAATTATATTAACTTATTTTTTAAGTAGGCTAAATTGACCAAAACTAATGTAAATAATGCAAAATCCCAAGATTTTTTTTTAAAAAAAAAAGCAAAATATAAATTTCAGTGTAAAAAGGTTAGAACATTATTTTTTCATGCATATGAATAACGAATTATTAATAAAAAATGGTATAAATGTTTGGTTATTAAAATTTTCAAGAAATTCATTGTAATTATATCAGAACTGTGTGATTACTATATTTTCTCCAAATCTCAAGAGAGCTCCGTAGAAATGAGTATATATCCCTAACATTTTTTTATTGCATAATAAGGTGAATTCTATTAATTGTATGTGGAAATGCCATTTGTTTTTTCTCTATAGGTAGATTTTTTATAATTATATGAACCAACGACATACCTTCAAATGTCAGTTGAATATATTATTCATAAGATCCTAATTATATTACCCAAAAATTGTGTGAAATACTTAAAATGAATATTAAGAAATGATTGATACAAATTTATGGACATTTGGGCCATAACTCCAATTTTTAGATTTTTAAGTCCATCAATTCAGGCACTAATCTGTTAAACTCACATGGATACGCCTTTACACTTTGACGAAAACAGTCTTAGTTACGAATACAGTCTTAGTTCCCTAAATCTTGTCCTCATGATTTTACTGATCATCTACTTATAACAACAAACCTCTAGAAACTTTCTGTGTGTATTTTGCATTAAAATTTCAAATTCTCATAACTTGAATGCTACTATCCAACTTTCAATAAATTTGTATTTTTGGAGTTGTTGTTTGAAATTTTAAATAAACTCAAAGTTGAATATGAAAATTAAAAAAAAAAAAAATTAAAAAAAAAGAAAAGAAAAGAAAGAAAGATAGGTCTATCTCAAATTTATTTGTGCTCTTTCAAATTGAAAATGAGGACATATAGATCTATCTAGAGTCTATTTGTGCACTTTAAACCTATATAGGGTCTATTTGTGCACATTTAATAGTTCTATTTAGGGTCTGTCTGTCTACTTTTAAACCTATCTGGGATCCGTCGCCCTTTAAATTAAAAACTTGGAACAAATAAATCTATGTATGCATTTTTAAATTATCAAATTGGGACAAATACGTCTATCTGGCACCTATCTGTGAATTTTTAAATTAAAAATGGAGACAAATAGGTACATGAGATATATCTGTGCACTTAAAAGTGAAAAATGGAGACAAATAGGTTTATTTTGTGTGCATTATTTATTGCGTGCACTTTTAAATATTTTCTAAATTAAAAAATGTAGATTGATATTTAAATGGTCTAGAAACTTTAACAGACCATAAATTTGTGCTCAGTAGTCTATTTTTAATATTTTTTTATTCCATGTATTTTTTTTTAAATCTATCCATTTGAAACTCATAAAGGTGGTTTCGAATGCTTATTTATCTTATATTTTTTTTAAAAATATTTTGATTCTCAATTAATACTTTTTTCGCATAAACCATCAAACATAAGACCAAAAAATCATGTCATTGGTGAGAAAAATTGTAATTGTAATTGTATTGTACTATACCATAGTTACCATATGCATAGTGTGGACACGGGAATTTTGGGGCTGCCATTTCCATAAGAAGGGAACAAACAGCTTCCTGTAGGCAATTAGAGGTCCGACAGGATTTTGTTTGCTTTAGGAGTTGCAACCCTATTATAGGTTTTGGGAAACCATATATACGAGCCTCCAAAGATGGTCATTGAGAGGGTAATTTATCTCTATAAATTGGGCCGAGCTAAGACATTGGGCCGAGCTGGGTTATGGGCCGCTCTATGGGCCATGTTAAAGAGGTTTAGAGGTTGGGCCGTAGGCAAGCACTAGCCCAGCCCGGAGTAAGGTTTGCCACCGAACAAAGGAATGGTTTTAGTTCGGTTCTGTTCTTGGGTAGTTAGTTCGGTCGAAGCTTGTTTTCGGCCGAGGTGTTGATCCGTTCTAAAGCTGGATTGACAGCGTTAACCTCGGCTTAGTTCTTCTATGGATAGCTCGGCCTTATGTCTGAAGCCGAGGTAGAAGAAAAAGAAAGGAGGCCGAGATAAACGGCTAGACCGGTCGCAGCTTGCAAGTCTGACCTGGTAATGGTATTTCGGCTCTAAAGTTAATTCGGCTCAAATCTCTTATGAGTAGCTCGGCCTTAGCATGGGGAAGCCAAGGTAGAGTTTGGCCATGGAAAAACCATCTCACTTGGTTCAAGCAGTGAGGAGGGTGCAGAGATAAGCATTATCTCTTAGGAATATGAATCCTAGAAGGACTCTGCATGGAGGAGTAAGAGTCCTACTAGGATTGTGCCACGCGAAACCTATAAAAGCTCACAAATATCATCCTTGGAGAGGTAACACCACTTTGTTTTCTGAATACATAGAGCTCTTGTCTATTTGTCAAGTTTTTCTGACTTAGGCATCGGAGAGGTTTCCGGCACACACCCGCCGGCCAGTTCACATTTGTGTTTTCAGGTGACAAAGCGACATCGTACGGAGGAGCGCAGACTTGGTCAACAGGATCATACGAGAAGGTTTAATCTCTTTCCCGTACAATTGGCGCCGTCTGTGGGAATCTCAGACAAACTAAACCTCTTGATCAAGCAATCCTCCCAAAGCATCAATGGCGCATAATGACGATTTGCCACAATCAGCCATTGATGGACAGACACCAGAAGGAGGTGCCAGGCGCGAAGGTCTGCCATTCATCCCACCTATGGCGGATTTAGATCCACAAAGGCAGAATCCCAGGAGGGATGCAAGGGGAAGAAGACGGACTAAAAGCCCCCATCACTCGCGCTCGCAGAGCCCAGAAAGGCAAAGGCGCAGGATTGATCCCCAAGCATTAGAGGATCGCGTCAGACAACAAGACGAATTGATTCGCAAGATGGCGGCAGACATGGAATCGCTAAAGCGCCAGATGAAGGGAAAAGAGGTGGCGACAGGAGAGGGGCACCATGACAAGGCGCCCCCTCGCCACTCAGAGGGTCGTAGTAGGAATTCTACACCGTCCCAAGCAGAGAACAGGAGCCTCAGGACAGGCGACACTCAGTCCAGATCTTCCAGGACTCGTCACTCCAGATCCGAGAGGGCGAGGTCTGAAAGGTCGTACACTGACGGGAGTACCTACTGGCCCTCACATACACACCAGACAAGGTCTAGGCAAACAGAATTACCCAGATCGACCGATCTTCGAACCGTGCTAGAAGAGAAGGCACAAAGAAAAGAAGATGCAAGGGCGCGCGATCCACACAGAGTTTCGGCCTTACAGCGGTTGGCTCCTCGGACGCATGGAAGCGTCGAGGTTGGAATGCCAATTCCGCGTCCGGCCTACGAACCAACAGACAAGGCATTGGCGAGGCTGCAGACCTCACCATTCGTCCCAGCAATAGAAAACGCGCCCCTACCAACAGGCTTCCTACAGCCCAAATTCACAACATATGAGGGGAAGACGGACCCCTATACGCACTTTCGCCACTTTCGCCAGGTAATGGCTGTGTACCGGCGGAACGAGGCCTTGATGTGCATCCTATTCCCATCAAGCCTTGGCGACTTAGGCTTGACTTGGTTTGAGAAGCTCCCAGAAGGCAGCATAGCTTCCTGGGCACAGTTGGCGGAAGCGTTTGTCACGAGGTTTAGAACAAATACCAAAACACCTGTGGAGATTGATCAACTTCTCTCCATCGACATAGGAGAGAAGGAGACACTTAGGTCCTACAACAGCCGCTACTGGGAGACCTTCAACCAGATTGGGGACTGTCCCACCAATCTCGCCATCGCACAGTACAAAAGGGGCCTGCCAGTCGGAAATAGACTAAGGGACTCAATCACCATGACACCGCCTCTTACCATGGAAGCCCTGATGGAAAGAGTGCATCAGCACATCAGGGTAGAAGAGGATGGCGCGCGTGCCAAAGCAAAATCTGGCGCAACCACAGCTCCAGAAAAGACAACCTCAGCAAAGGTCAATGCGGTAGATCGCCAGAACAAAAACGGACGAAACAGGAGGAATAACGACGAGGACCAGGATAAAAGATGGCTGAGAATCCGTACTGCTATAACCACGGTCTTCAAAAAACCAATCTACCGCATACTTAGCGAGATTCGAGATGAGCCATTCGTAAAGTGGCCAGCTAAGTTGGGCGATGCCCAGAAAGATTATGATGACAGATCCAGGTGCACCTTCCACAAAGAAAAGGGGCACCGCACTGAGAACTGCATGCCGTTAAGGCAACATCTGGAAGAATTGGTGGCAGCAGGCCACCTGGATAAATACATCGAAGGAAGGGCACAGCCAGCATCTCAAGACCATAACAACCCCAACGGCATGCCGATCGATGCCCCACCGCAAGGCGTCATCAACATGATACATGGAGTCTTTGAACCCGAGCGTGTATGCGAGCTCAGAGGTTCAATTAAAAAGGCAGAACACTTAAGAGAAGTAATAAGCGCCCAACCTGTCATCAAGAAAGGGAAGACTGCGGCCACAAACGTCATGTCCTTTTCGGATAAAGACTTGGCAAGAATACATTGCCCTCACAATGATGCCTTGGTCGTCACTCTCCGAGTCAAGGATTTTGACGTCAAGCGGATTCTGATTGACCAAGGTAGTTCATGTGAGATCATGTACTATGAAACCTTCAAGCAACTAAAATTGCAAGACAAAGACTTAGCGCCTGTCGTGTCTCCCCTTATTGGATTCAACTCCATGCCGGAATGGCCTGTCGGCAAAATTATCCTCCCAGTCAGAGCAGGAAGTGTGACAAAGCAAGTGGAGTTCTGGGTATTGAAGGTCCCCTCCTCTTACAACATCATTTTAGGAAGAACATGGCTGCATGCCATGCACTCGGTAGCGTCTTCATACCATCAAGTGATGCGATTTCCCAACGACACCGGAGTAATAGAAGAAGTATATGGAGATCAGATCATGTCAAAGCAGTGCTTCGCCACAACAAACAGCAACCGCGCTGCCAAGGGATATGTTCATTCGGTAGAAGAACCTGAAAGTAATGAACTGTTCGCGGATGTTGGCAAAGCGGCTAGCCAGAAAGCGGTGGAAGACTTGGTGGAGGTCAGAATAGATGAGGAGAACTCGGATAAGTTCTTTTTACTTGGTTCGTCGCTGTCCAGCACTGAGAGGTTGGAGGTCTTGGAATTTCTGACCTCCAACATCGAAGTGTTCGCCTGGACCCCATACGACATGTCAGGCATTGATCCAAACTTCATCTGCCACCAACTCAATGTCCACCCTTCAGCAAGACCAATCATTCAGCGCCCCCGCAGATCGGCACTCCACCACGCCGAAATAGTGGCAGAAGAAGTGGAAAACCTGTTAGAAGCAGGGGCAATCAGAGAGGTGCATTACCCAAGATGGATCTCCAACACCGTTGTAGTACCAAAGAAGAATGGCAAGTGGCGTGTTTGCGTCGACTATAAGACGGTCAACAAGGCATGCCCAAAAGACAGCTTTCCTCTACCAAGGATAGATCAACTGGTAGACTCAACAGCAGGGCACAACCGACTTAGTTTCCTGGACGCATACAGAGGCTACCACCAAATCGCCATGCATAGACCAGACCAGGAGATCACATCCTTCACCACTCCAAGGGGACTTTACTGCTACAAAGTCATGCCCTTTGGTCTGAAGAACGCAGGGGCAACGTTTCAGAGAATGGTCACCAAGATGTTTGAGCCACTGTTAGGAAGAACAATGGAGGCTTACATCGACGACATGGTGGTCAAAAGCAAGGATGAGAACGACCATCTCAAGGACCTAGGTGAGATGTTTGAGATCCTGAAGAAGCATAAGTTACGCCTTAACGCGTCGAAGTGTGCGTTCGGAGTAGGATCTGGCAAATTCCTAGGCTTCCTGGTGACCAACCGAGGTATAGAAGCAGACCCTTCCCAGATAAAAGCAATACAGGAATTAGAGAGACCAAACACTGTGAAGGAAGTACAGCATCTCACCGGCATGGCAGCCGCGCTCAATCGGTTCATAAGCCGGTCGTCAGACAGGCTAAGGCCATTCTTCCATGCACTAAAGGCCAAGTTTGAGTGGGATGAAGAATGCGACCACGCACTGGAAAGCCTAAAAGAGTACATGTCCTCTCCACCATTACTTGTAACACCAATTCCTGGAGAAGAACTCTTCTTGTACTTAGCAGTATCGCAGCATGCAATCAGTGCAGTGTTGGTCCGTGCAGAAGGAGTCCAACATCTTCCCATCTACTATGTCAGCAAGACATTATTGGGCGCCGAAACAAGGTACTTGCCACTGGAGAAACTGGCATTGGCCCTGATGATGGCCTCAAGGAAATTATCACATTACTTTTACGCCCACACCATAGTAGTTCTCACAGCCTTCCCATTAAAGGCTTTATTTGAAAGAGCAAACTTCTCTGGGCGAATTCTGAAGTGGGCAGTGGAGTTGGGTCAATACGACATCAAGTTCCAGCCAAGGACCGCAATAAAAGCACAAGCATTGGCTGACTTTGTCGCAGAATTCACACCAGGAAGTCATCACATCTGCCCAGTCGACCTAACTGAGACAACCGAACTAGGGATGGAAGTTGATGTCGGAATAACGCAACCCCTAGTGACGGTTATTCAGTCAAGCACCAAGGCAGACCAAAGTAAAGAAAGAAAGGAAGGAGTAAACCACGCTACACCAAGTCAGGACGCGCCAACGGACAAAGACTTGGTGAAAACAGAAAGCAAGGGGCACACAGCAAGCATGGACTCTGAAGAAGACACCTGCAGCATGGAAGATCCCAAGGCGTCGTCTGATCCCTCCACCTGTTGGAAGCTGTTCGTTGGAGAGATGTGGAAGCTCTTCGTAGATGGAGCATCCAACCGGCATGGAGCAGGACTTGGTATAGTCCTCATCTCTCCAGACGGCTTAGTGGTGGAGCAGGCAATCAACCTTGGCTTCCCAGCATCAAACAATGAAGCAGAGTATGAAGTGCTTCTGGCAGGCCTCAAGTCAGCATTCTACATGAAGGCCACCGAGCTAATGGTGTACAGCGATTCACAGCTGGTGGTGAATCAAATATCTGGCGACTACGAGGCAAAAGATGATAGAATGGCCAAGTACCAAGAATTGGTCAGAACAGAGATAAAGAAGTTTGAAATGGTGAGGATAGAACAGATCGGTAGGGAGGAGAACAGCAGAGCAGACGAACTCGCAGGCTTTGCCTCAATGGCAGACACCTCCATCCCCCACCCACTTCTAATCGACTACCTACCTAGACCAAGCATCGAAGAACCAGAAGCTGCAGAGGTATACTGCGCAGAGTTAGGCCCTTCCTGGATGGACCCCATCATACTGTTCCTGAAAGACGGCACCTTACCAGAAGAAAAGAAAGAAGCCAACAGAATAAGAGCAAAGGCACAACGATTTTGGCTCTCCCCATCCTTAGCATTATACAAGAAGTCGTTTTCAGGGCCTTACCTGAAGTGTGTACACCCCAGCAAAGTAGAAGCATTCCTATACGAAATACATGAAGGAGTATGCGGCAGCCATCAAGGAGGAAGATCATTGGCATACAGAGCGATTTCACAAGGATACTGGTGGCCATACATGCAAGCAGATTCAGAGAAGTATGTCAAAAAGTGCGAAAAGTGTCAAAAATTCGCACACCAAATACACCAACCTGCCAGAGAACTTCTACCCCTAACCAGTCCATGGCCCTTCGCAATGTGGGGATTGGACATAGTAGGCCCACTTCCAACGGCGCCAGGCAACAGGAAGTTCTTTCTTGCCGCGACCGACTACTTCACAAAATGGGTGGAGGCTGAAGCCTTGGCATCAATCAAGGAGAAGGATGTAAAGAAGTTTGTCTGGCAAAATATTATCACTCGCTTCGGCATACCAAAGGCTTTAATCTTAGACAACGGCACTCAGTTCGATGGCAGAATATTCAGAGGTTTTTGTGAGGAATATAAGATTGAGTTCTACAACTCTACACCGGCGTATCCCCAAGCAAATGGTCAAGCCGAAGCTTCAAACAAAGTAATCTTGGATGGACTAAAGAAAAGGTTAGAGCAGGCAAAAGGCAAGTGGGCAGAAGAGCTCCCTCATGTTTTATGGGCTTACCGCACCACGCCTCGACGATCAATAGGAGAGACACCATTCTCCTTAGCTTACGGCATGGAAGCAGTCATCCCATTAGAGGTTGGCCTCCCCACAATTCGAAGCGAAAACTTTGATCCAGAATTAAATGGCGAAGCCATAACATTGGAGCTTGACCTTGCGGAAGAAAGAAGAGACAGAGCACTAGTTCACATCGCCTCCTACCAACAAGAATTGTCTAGAAAATACAACAAAACAGTACATCCAAGGCAATTCAAGATTGGAGATTGGGTACTGCGCAAAGTAATGGGAAATACCTCAGTTCCAGGAGATGGCAAGTTAGGGCCGAATTGGGAAGGACCTTACAAAGTGGTCGGGCTAGCAGGCAAAGGGGCATACCACTTGGAAGATAAAGATGGCAAAGCAATACCCAGACCATGGAACACAGCAAATCTCAAGTTATTTTATTTTTAGCATTTTTTCTTTCCAAATACATGTAATTTTCTACTTTCTCAATAAAACAAGATGATTCTTTTCAGCATAATTGTTTCCAGTAGAAAGTAGCTTTAGCAAGTTAGTAACATTGTAAACATAGTTGGCCGGAATAACCAACTATGACCCCTCCTAAGCCCAGGGTTAGGATCCAGGCTGCAGGACGTTTTGGTCGCAATAACCAAAACACTTTATTCTAAGATGGCTGGAAAAACCAACTTAGAGGTTGGCTGGATTAAACCAACTTTTGTTACTCTTCAGCCGAAGTAAGTGTATGGCTGAAGAGTGGTTGGCTGGATTACACCAACTTTTGTTACTCTTCAGCCGAAGTAAGTGTATGGCTGAAGAGTGGTTGGCTGGATTAAACCAACTCTTGTTACTCTTCAGCCGAAGTAAGTATATGGCTGAAGAGTGGTTGGCTGGATTAAACCAACTCTTGTTACTCTTCAGCCGAAGTAAGTGTATGGTTGAAGAGTGGTTGGCTGGATTAAACCAACTCTTGTTACTCTTCAGCCGAAGTAAGTGTATGGCTGAAGAGTGGTTGGCTGGATTAAACCAACTCTTGTTACTCTTCAGCCGAAGTAAGTGTATGGCTGAAGAGTGGTTGGCTGGTAAGTTAGATAGCTAAACCAAAACCACAGTACATCATTACAAGCGCAAAAACACACATCGGAATAAAAGTTGAAGAAGATTTCTTTCACTTATAGTCTGAAGGAAAGTACAAGTAAGGGGCCGCAGCCCGGTTACAAACATCAACTTCAAAAGAAAAAACAAAAAGAGATAATCAGCTCAGAAGGGCATCCAGTTCGGCATCAAATTCAGCTTCAGCATCGGTTGCAGGTTCGGTGACTGGAGGGAGCGCAATTTGAGCTGGGAGCTCGGCCTCAGTTCGGACCTCGGTCTCAGAAGGTGGCACTTCGACCGTCAGGTCTTCGATCGTAGGCTCCAACCGCACTGATTGACGCTCTTTAACAACCGAGATGGGAGTTGGGTCATTGTCTTCAGAGTCATCATCATTGTCTTCTTCATCAGAATCTCCCAAAAGTTGTTTTTGAAGGTCGGCTGCGTACTGCGACAGAGAGGCCGGGATGGAGTACGGTGGAGCATTGTAGACCTCGGTGTCGGGAGTACAACCGAGCTGCTCCACCGCAGTCCTCCAGCCGCATTTAAAGAACAGATCCTTGGCCGCATCGCATTGTTGGGAATAGGCTACTTCGCCTCCTTCACCTCCCCCTTCAATTGGCTTATCTCGGCATCTTTTTTCTTCTCAATAGCAGCCAAGATGCGCAGGTATCTGTCTTTTGCCTCGGCAGCAACCTTTTTCTTCTCGGCCTCAACCGAATTGGCAACCTCGGTCAACCGGCCGTTCTCCAACTGAAGCGTGGCCAGTTGCTTCTTTAATTCCTCCACTTCGGCCGTTTTGGTTTCGGTTTCGGCCATTGCTTCTCTAGTGGTCTGCCGAAGTTCCATGATCCTCCTATGAGTTACTTCGTTTTTCTGGATGGCCTGCAAAGGAGAGGTACATTTAGCCGGACTGAAAGATGGAAAAATTTATGAACAAAGAAAAAGTTGTTTACCAGGATCATGGACTTTGTGGATGACCGAACTGCTTTCAGCTCGGTGTTCAGTTGTTTGTAGTGGTGTGCCATGTCTTTTGGCAGGCACACACTTTTGGCCAAGTTGAAAGCCAACAAGTGATCCTTCTCTGAGATCACCGAATCAGAAGCGGTGATATCTCGCTCATTGAAGGTAAGGACAGGTGCCCATTGAGAGGAAGTGGCAGTTCGGTCAGATGGTTCCGGTTGGAGGCTGTGCTGGGGACTTGGTGGAACGGCTTGAGGCAAACAGTTTCTTCTTCATCAACAAGGCGCGGCTCGGGTGGGTTGGTCCGAGCACGCTTAGTTCGGCGGGAGGTGGATGGCTGTTGGGATGGAAGGGCCACCACGGTTTCTGTGGCTCGGCTAGAAGATTGTACTTCGGTGGGGTTAGTTGCGGTTAGAAGGGCCTTTAATTGGTTCTTTTTTGCCATTTCTTCTTCAGGAGTCAAGCGGACTAGGCGGATTTCGGGCAAGGAGGGATCCGGTTGTGGTGCCTCTTCAAGAAGGAAGTCAGTCACCTTTGCTTTTCGGCGACCGGAGTAGCGGTAGGTCGGCTCGAATTTCAGAAGCTTTGCCCAACCTCTCTCCTTTACTCTTAGTGCGGCGCGCAAAAGACCAAGGTTGGGGTAGCAGTACAATGAATGTAAGTGTGCTGAGTCTGCATGAGAAAGACAAGTTGTTAGTCCGGTTTAAAATTACAAACCGAAGTAAAGAATAAAGACTGTGTGGAAAACCGAGGTAAGTTATACCAGGAATCCCTTTATTCCAATTAATACTTCGGCCTGGGATCTGGGCCTGCTGGTCTTCAAAGTTACCAGATACCCAGAAAAAATCGTCATCATTCAAGTCTTTGTCCGGTGTATCCTTTATTATTTTCTCTCGGCCACGGCGTATTCTTAAATAATAACACCAGCCTTCGTTTTTTGATCCTAAAGAGTATTGGTGGAATAGCTCGGCCAAGCCTAGGTTTAGACCGGTTTGGTGGTTTAGTGCGGCTATTCCCATGATTATACGGTATGTATTAGTGGATAATTGGGTGGGGCATAATCTGGTTTGTCTTAAGAATTCACATATTAGAGGCTGGACTGGGAATCTGAGTCCGGTTTCTATGATTGATTGGATTGTGAAGGGGACAAAGCCTTCATTACCCCATGGGTCAACATCTCGTTTGGCTAACTCGAGGTTTACATCGGCTGGGATTTGATTATCTTCTTTGAATTCGGCTAGGCCTCCTGGGGTTTCCACTAAAAATCGGTACTTCCCCATCAATTGTATAACTTATAAATAATTTATCTCGGTCGGAAAAGTGTGCTCGGTAGCTCGGCTGAGCGCAGGGAAGTGCCTGTCAACCTAAAGTCTGCAAAGTGGAAAAACAAAGTGTTAAGCACAGATCACCGACCGTGCTACAAAAGGAAAGCAAGAAAGGGGTACTTTTACTACGGTTTCTAGGGTACTATGTAATCTGCCTCGGCTGCTAAAAAGGGGCTTGTAATTTCAGTTCGGTAAGGTGCTTGGTTATCTCGGTTCTACCTATGGTTTTTGTTACTTCGGCTAAGCACTAAGGGGCAGCTTTCTGAGTTCGGTTTTTAAACTGAGAAGGCTGGCTTGGCCCCAAGGCTTAGCACGGTCGGAGGCCGAAATATTTTAGTTCGGTGCGTTTTTATTTCGGCTAATGTGAATCAGTTAGTTACCTATTCAAACTACTGAGATATACACAAGTGCTAGTTCGGTTCCAGTTTGCCTAAGTCTTCATATAAGCGAAAACAGTTGCCTAGTCCGGTTGGGATCAGTTTAAGGATCAAAACTACGATTCTACAGGTTACATCATAGCATTCATAGTGTTCTTATGATAATGTTTCCAGAAAGTACAAGAACATATGGCAACAAAATGTTTTTCAAAAGCATACGAAACAAAAAACAAAGGAAGTAAGAGATGCAGATTCATGGTGCCTACCTGGTGAGGAAGAGGAAGGACGAACTGGCAGCGACTGACAGCAAGAACACGCAGCTTCTTCAGAGCACAGAGTGAGGAACAGCGAGAGTTTGAAAACAGAGAGAGAGAAGATGAATAGTGTAAATGTGATCTGGCAAATGAAAGGGTTTGTTTGTTTTGGGTGAAGGCAAAAGAGCGGGAACTGTTCAAAATTGCGAAGTACGAAGAACGGCACGACAGCTGGGATTGCCCAATCAGAAGCTGCCACGTGTCGAGGGAAAGGGAAGCGTCTCAGTCACTGCGAGATGAAGGGACATTCTTGACCGGACATGCACAGCTCGGCTTCAAATATATCTCGGCTAGAAGGAATTTTAGCTCGGATGGAAAGGCTAAAAGGAGTTTTTAGCTCGGCTGGAGAGGCTAAAAAAGAGTTGTTTAGCTCGGCTAGAAAGGTTGAAACCACAGTTCGGTTTGTAGACAAGTAATCCCAATCATGCTTCGCAGATGGAATTAAGGGGCAATTGAGAGGGTAATTTATCTCTATAATTGGGCCGAGCTAAGACATTGGGCCGAGCTGGGTTATGGGCCGCTCTATGGGCCATGTTAAAGAGGTTTAGAGGTTGGGCCGTAGGCAAGCACTAGCCCAGCCCGGAGTAAGGTTTGCCACCGAACAAAGGAATGGTTTTAGTTCGGTTCTGTTCTTGGGTAGTTAGTTCGGTCGAAGCTTGTTTTCGGCCGAGGTGTTGATCCGTTCTAAAGCTGGATTGACAGCGTTAACCTCGGCTTAGTTCTTCTATGGATAGCTCGGCCTTATGTCTGAAGCCGAGGTAGAAGAAAAAGAAAGGAGGCCTAGATAAACGGCTAGACCGGTCGCAGCTTGCAAGTCTGACCTGGTAATGGTATTTCGGCTCTAAAGTTAATTCGGCTCAAATCTCTTATGAGTAGCTCGGCCTTAGCATGGGGAAGCCGAGGTAGAGTTTGGCCATGGAAAAACCATCTCACTTGGTTCAAGCAGTGAGGAGGGTGCAGAGATAAGCATTATCTCTTAGGAATATGAATCCTAGAAGGACTCTGCATGGAGGAGTAAGAGTCCTACTAGGATTGTGCCACGCGAAACCTATAAAAGCTCACAAATATCATCCTTGGAGAGGTAACACCACTTTGTTTTCTGAATACATAGAGCTCTTGTCTATTTGTCAAGTTTTTCTGACTTAGGCATCGGAGAGGTTTCCGGCACACACCCGCCGGCCAGTTCACATTTGTGTTTTCAGGTGACAAAGCGACATCGTACGGAGGAGCGCAGACTTGGTCAACAGGATCATACGAGAAGGTTTAATCTCTTTCCCGTACAGTCATTATACCCAGAGATTATGCGCTCCCGGGGGGGGGGGGTGTTGTGTGTTGGGTGTTGGGTTGTTGAGTGACTATGTACGAAGGTGTTAAGCACTCACTTAGCCTAACTATGTAGTCAGTCTCTACTTGAACATGATTTTGATATTGTTTTAAACAATACGGCGATACTAATAAAAAATCTTATCAAAAGAGATCTTATCCCTTTGTTTTGCTTGCTTTTCCTATGTCCTTTGCCTTCAACCTCTACTTTGCTTACCTTGAATTTCAAGCTTTCAGTCATCAAGCTTACCTGCCCTTCTACCTGGATTAAGAGAAGAGAACTGCAAGATTTTATTTTCTTATTTTAGGTATGGAGGAGGTGAACATAGCACAGAGGAAGCCCTTTGTCCAAATGGGCGAAGTCCATTCTCTCTTATTGGTCTTGGTACTACACTATCGCAGAGGATCTCAATACTCTCATTGAGGCGCTACTTTAGTCCTCTGGTTGTGTCACTGGTGACTAGCTGTACAAATAAATTAGAACATTTTGGTGGTGTTTGTTTTGAGGGATTGAGAGGTGGGATTGGACTATTAGTTCATTCGGACTAATAGTCCATTGTTTGGTTCAAATTTTTGGCACTGGATAATAGTCCCAAATCCATTGGACTATTGTGTCCCATGGGGGGGTGGGACACAAATGGAGGGACAGGGGAAGATATGGAATTAGGTAGTGAAATGACCATTTTGATCTTCTACTATTTAATTATGTATTATATTTAGTAAAATTCAATAAAATTTAAATGTCTCAATTTAAAAATAAAATAATTTTTATTGATGTTTTATTTATTTAATTTTTTAAAATAATTTTTTTATAGATATTTTATTGTTGTTTTATTTTAAAATTTTGTTTATATTTTATTTAATTTCATTATTTAAATTTTAATAGATGTTTTATTTAATTTCATTAATTAATTATTATTATTTTTTAAAATAAATTTATTTAATTGTGTAAAAAATAAAATAAAATAAATGTTTATTAAATCTAGTTAAAAATAATTAAAATATTAAAAATATGTTTAATATTGCTATTACTTAGTAAATAATTGAAAAGGGTAAAATAATCATTTGAACATTTACTCTTTTCCATAATATCCCAAACAAACATAAGATTCATATCCTATTCAACCAAATAGTCATTTCCTGACATCTAATTCCATGACTAAACAAACATGGAATACAAATCCAGTTGAACCAAATAGTCCGAGAACAATGTATCTCAGGATTAATAGTCTAGTGAATTCCAGTTCCCCCTTATCAAGTCCATCCAAACAAATACACCCTTTAAGAATTACAGCACAGTCTTCCAGTGTTACGACCTGGTGCTCTCTTATGAAGAGCTAAAAGCTCTTGACCTAGGGAGGTGTTCGGTCTAGTGTGTTCACCTCAATTTGCATCTTATTTTAGACTAAAGTAGGTGGGGTAGAGACCTCGTCTTAAGATAACGTCTAGGTATAGGATCTCCCTGAACAAGGGGTCCGAGCACACCCGACAGTCTATACCCTCGGTTTGGTCCCACGGGTGCAATGTGGAACGTAGTGAGAGTCCAAGACTGGCAAATCCATAGAAAATTTGCTAATCACAAGAAATGCCAAAAAATGGTCTGCGTTACTAGACTTAGAGCCACTACCTAATCTTTTGGGAAAAACTAGAAACCCGTGACTTGTGCCAGGAGGCCATGGTTTGTCATAACCAGAGTGTCTCGGCTCGAGAACTTAGGTATGAGGGCGGAAGGTCATGAATTGAGCACTCCTGCTCACCCGATCAAAGATCGGCTTCTATTAGTTCATGATATGAGAATTATTAACATGATATCATCATATAACTAGATTATCATTGCTATCTTTACTATATGTGGTAGAAAAATATAGACCAAATTACCTACTTTGCGATGCTCTAATCTCTCGCCATTTTGAAAAAAGTTTGAGAAGCAAAAATCTCAAAAAGGGACAAGATATTCGTTATACGAAAAGATCGGAACCATTCCAACTTAGGCAATGAGACCTCCATACAACAAGCAGTCATAGAAATATAACAAATAAGCACATAGCCTCATAATAGCATGCGACATAATAAGAAGCAATCACAGGCGAGATGCAAAGATGAAACAAGTTCACCTAGTAATCCTTCGCACCATGCCAAGAGCATAAAGGCTTAGAAAACAATGCATGATCATAGATATGCTAGAATAAATGATATGCAAATAAGTCATTAGAGATGCTCACCGAGTACTCCAGTCAAGTGTAATAGAAAATAATCTAAATAGAGAATGCATAATCCTAGATGCGATATCTAACGCAAAATCCGCACACAATGGGTGGCTTTGGACATTATCAAGATGACATAAGAAACGATGAAGTACACACCACATAATTAATCGGAAAATAATGGTCCATGCCCAGATGCATGCTCTTATGCTAATCATGTAATTATGATGATGTCCAAGTTAAATCTAACAAGGAGTAAAATGAGTAAGGAAAATAGAAAGTAAGGGTAGAGAGAGAGAAAAAAAAAAAACCAATCCCAACGCACACAACAGTATAATGATTTAGGGGGTTAAGAGAATAACAAGACAATATAAAGAAAACTCTAACGACGATAGAGAGATTCTTACCCTCCAACATGAAAATGAGTATAAGCTACCCAAATCCATGAAAGATAGTAATGAGAGGGGAGATCCAATCCATCCTAGAGGAGGAGGCCATATCCCAGCTTCTGCATCATCAAGACTATTAAAAATGGTAAAAAGGGAAAAAAACTCTAGTGAGAGAAGAAAATATTCTCGTCCTCTTACTTATAAAAAGAAGCATAAAACGCTCAAATCCATGAAGAATAGGTTCAGGTAGAGAAAATCTATCCCCTCTCATAGAGTAAACTATGCCTGGGTTTCTAACCCATGAAATCAAAAAAGAAAGCAATTTGGGCTTAGCCAGAGCCTCTATACAGGTCTCCACTAAGTACCGAAAAAGGAGTAGAAGGAGAGAATCCAACTAAACTAACAGCAGCTCAATCAATAATCTGAAAAATCACCAAAAATAATATCAAAAGAGAGAGTAGAGGTAGATTTAGATAAAGAACACGAGAGTGGAAGTGGGGATTACCTCTAGACTAGCAGAGATAAGGCCCAAATTGATCACAATCTCCAACTCAAGCTCCTTCTGATCAATAGAGGTCTTTTAGCTCAAAATTGTCCAAGCAAAGGAATGTAGAAAGCAGTACAAAACTCCCACCAAACTCTCTCTCTCTCTCTCTTGGTGTAATTAATTATATTTAGAGGGAGTGATTAGGACGGATTAAGGATTAGGGATTAGGGATATTGTATAAAATTTTTGGAACACTTTTTTTTTAAAAAGGGGGTTATTTTATAGGCATTGGGGGTTTGGAATATTCCTCTAGATCCCATGGATTCAGATGGCATATTCCAAGATCCTTGGGACACCTCAAAACAAAATAGTTTGGCTGACGTCAAAATAGGTTGCGCCGAATAAGACTTGTTTGGCCGATGTAGAATAGCCTAGTGTGTTTCCTCATAAAGTTGTCTGGTAAAGCAGAAAAGGCCCAGACACGCATCCATGGACCAAAGTTATACGAAGTGTCATCAAGAAGTTGTTCAGCCAAACCGGATCTTATCTGGCGTATTTTCTTGAATGGTTTCTCTTGTTTTCTCATTCATTATGTCTTTCTACGCTCTCTCTTTTGGAAAAGCGGATCAACAATTTTTGAAAAATATATTGCGTCGAATGGCCAAATGAATAAAAAGGTGCCAATTTCCTTAAAAACATTTTGAAAATAGGTTTGAGGGTCTAGAAAACATTTTGGCCAAAATGAGTGTAGGGAAGATTTGTTGGTCTCTCTATCCTTGACTTGTTATTTGGAGTGACCTTTGGTTGCTTCATTAGGAGCTTTTCGTAGAGCGCTCAACTCTTAAGACCAGTAAAAAATGGGGTGTCTACACTAGGCAATAAGACTTTAAGCACACCTGAGAGCCTTTGCCCATAGAGAATATTAGGGACAAAAGTGTTTGGGGAGTTCCATGGAGCAAGTCACCCATTGCTTTCACAAACCAATACGGATAATGTAACGCCCCAAATTTCTAGCCCAAATGATAATACAACAATCATGGCTCTTTCAAGGAAAACAGAATATAAATCTCCAAACTTACATTATATGATACAATGGTTCTTCATGCAATAATACATTAATCCAACAACAAGCAAATAAACAAATAAATACCCCCAAGGGGTTTACAAGTTTCCAAGGCTTGAGCCTGGTTACACAAAACGGCTATTCAAATCCACACACATACAGCCATTGACTTACACATAGAGTCATAGCAAAATGAGAGTTTCATACTCTCAACACACATTTCCTCGCCTTTAGTTAGGCGGCATCACCACATCTTTTCCTGCACAAAAATCTCGTAGGGTGAGCATAAAGCTAGTAGGAAATCCTTAACAAAGTATATATATTTTATACAAGTCTCAAGAGATGAAATGCACATGCCATGCTATGCCCCGTTTTGAAAATAAATCACACTTTCATCTTTTGAAAACCATCATGCTTAATGATGTTATGCAATTTCAATTGTTCAAAACTTAACAGTTTATTTCAAGGGCGGTAAATACGACTCTGGTAATCCCTAGGTCGGTGTCTGCAAGTAGACTATACAAGTACTACCAAATTGTCAGTTTTACCAGTATTAACTGGAAGGCTCGACACCTATCTGCACGGGTTTTCGGTCTTTCACCCCGGACTCTCAAGCCAACTTATTCAATATCATCTACACCACCTATCAAGACATACCAACGTATTATCCCAAAACTATTTCATGAAAACTTGTTTCTCAACATTCTTTTCTTAATGCAAGTTTTCAAATAAACTTTTAAAGTTTAATGTAATCAAATGAATTGTTATGCCAATAACACAAGATGAATATAAATACTTTTATTCCAATTCATCATCCAAGGAATAACACAATTCCCTTTTCTCAAGTATCCTCAACAATTAGTCATTTCAAGACTATTTCAACGTTTTGAACAATAATTTCCAAAATGAACAATAATTCTCATATTTCCTGAAATTCATCATTTATATAAATATAAATAAGAAATTTTCCAAACATCCATTTATTTTGACACACAAAATAAATACAACAATATCATTCATGGATTTTCAGTCTCTTTTAAAAAAAATTCCCAAATTCTAGGGTTTCTCACCAAAACTATACAACTCAAATCCTTTGAAAGAAAACTTTCCAAAATCATATTTTCATCAATCAACCAAGATCAAAACCCATAAGGTCATTTTAAAAGAACAAGAGACAAAATCACTTTCAAAATCGCTCAACTTCTTGAATCAATAATCAATTTTCAATTTTCAAAGCTATCGAAAGATGATTTTTAAAATCGTATAGATCTTGCAAAAATATATATGTAACTCTAAGAAAATCCCTACCTCAAGTTTTAAAGAAGAAATGAGATGAAACCCTCAAAATCAACAATATCGAAACTCGATCTTCACAGCACACAATGAAGCCCTCGAGAAGTTAACCAATTTTGATGAAGAACTTATGGCAGGACTCTAATGGATCTTGAGAAATCAAGGTTTTGATCTAATTTGGCGTAGGGAAATATAGAGAGAAGGGAGAGGAAAAGGTTTTTAGAGAGAGAGAGATATATATACAAAAGTGATCTGAAATATCAGATTCACGAACTGATATAGCATGGTCCGCTCGAGCGTGGAATGCCCCGCTCGAGCATCAAATACACTAACCCAATACTTTTGCAGACAAGTCAAACTTCTGAAACCAAACATTCTCCGCTCGAGCGCATAAACGGCCGCTCGAGCGGACAAGCAACGTCGAATGCATTTTACATTTTTGCTTTGGAGGCGCTGCCCTTCTACCCCGCCAGGGCGCTGACCTAGGACTGGCCAAGGGGCACTTCCTCTTGGACCGCCGCAAGTAACCCCTCCAAAAAATGAGTTTTCCATGCCTCGATGTTTATTTGAATTATGAGCTGCTAAAATTTGTCCGTTTTGAATGCAATTACCACTATATCACTGGTAGTCTTTCATAAGTGTGGCATGCGGTCCACCTCTCAGTTACGCACTTCGTTCGCTGCAAGAAAAAAAATATAGCTGAAAGCAATGAAAATATAACTCTGAAAGTGCCAGGTTCTTGCAGGAAAGGACTCTTAACTCATTCCAATGTAACTTAAAGGGAAAATGGGAGAAGGAAGCTTGCTGGAAACCCTTACCTTTGGCTCCATATTGATTGTGCCAACCACTAATCGATACTCCTCGGTTGCTATTTCTACACCAGCTCCTGCTCAAACTACCATTGCCCCTCTTTAAGTAAAGTTAAAGTATCATCTTCAGCTAGAATGTAGGGAAATTGAAAGAAGCTCCCATGTCATTAACTCTCGAAACTCTTGCAAGGCTCTTAAACAGTCTACCTATCGCAACGGTCACATGGCATGGAGTACTATTAAGTAGTAGCACCCACATTTTAGAATGAAGGAAGTTGGCACTTGGAAAGAAACAAGTCGTATCCAGAATGAAGATGCTTTCTCAATGTCACGACCCAAACCTGGCCCTATGGGTTTAGCACCGTAACCGGCCAGTAATCCGAGATTACCGAAGGCCTGCTTAACAGTAGTACAGTACAACAGAGTTCAGGGCCTAGCGGAAGCCAATACAGTAAATAAATAATGTCAATTGAGCTGTGACAGTCTGTATGCCAAAAAGATTTTTCATGCATTCATATATTCAAACAGTATAGTCTATACAAAATTTACAGTCACACAGTGCAGGGACCTAATCCCTAGACAACAGTACAGTTAGCAGCTGACAGTCTATACAATAATCCAAAATAGTACGGAGACAGACGGGGGAAAAACAAACACCCCAAAGCCATAGCATGGCAACTCGGAACCTCGCAGTGAGGCACAAAGGCTGGCTTGACAAAACTGGAGTCTAATCCACGCTCCTAGCTCCGATCTGGTGGCTGAGCACCTACATATATATATGAACAGTGAGCTAAAGCCCAGTGAATAACATAATGTATAAAGAGGTTAGGAATGAAATGTCCTTACAGTAATGAAAACAATTCATTAAACAATACATCAGTCTTTCAGTCAGAACAGTTATTCAGTCATATGTGGTACATCCATTAGCATAGCAGTAAACAGTGGGTCTTAAAGACCGAACAGTAATGATGGCCATCAATCAGTAAACAGTAGTGGTTCCACGAGGGAACCGACAGAGATCTCTGTAACAGTAGCAATAACAGTATACAACAGTTGCTAAGGATGCCACAATACATTTCAGAATATAGGACACACATTCAAACAATTAACAATAATTACTTCAGAAAACAGTTTCGTTAAACAGTCAGAAAACATTCTCAGTGGAATATATCTTTACACAATTGTTACTCACAGAGTTGGGCTACGGTATGCTAGAGCGTGTCTCCCCAGTCGCCAACCCTACACAGTTCACAGGTTGAACACACACTAAGCTACACAGTTGGGAAATATCATAACTTAATCCCTAATTTGCCTTGGTGTGTTCTACATCTATATCCTCATTAAGATGTCTTAAACTAGGCCTAAGAATGCCTAGAATGGGATGAGGATGCAAAAATGCACTTAGAAAACATTTTGCAAAGTTTGCTGAAAATAGGAGCCTCGCTCGAGCGAGCCTTCCTTCGCTCGAGCGAGCTTCCAAAATCAAAGGCTTCGCTCGAGCGAGAAATCCTTCGCTCGAGCGGTCTGTCGAAACAGTAAAAATACTGGATGTTGCAATTTTACGCTCGAGCCACCAATCCTACGCTCGAGCGTAGCTTCGAACAAAGGTTGGTCGCTCGAGCGAAGAAGCCAAATTCTGGAATTTCCAGATTTGCCTCCCAAGCTCAAACCAAGCATTCTTTCACTCAAAACTCGACCTCTTGGGCCCAAATTCTGGAAAACACATCTAAATTCAATGTATAACAAGTTTCAAAGCTCAATTTATGAATTCAAGCCCCAAAGGTGAGTCAATTAAAACCATTTTTCAAACCCATTTTCAAGAATATGAAGAACATGCAACATGCAAGGATTCAAACCAAATTCAACCTTCAAAGCTGGTTCAAAAGGACTCATTTCTTCAAGAACATGATGAATTCATGGACTCAATCCTAATTATGAACATGCATGTACAATTTTACCACAAATTCAACTCAAAATTCATCAATTCAAACATGCATGCATGAATTATGTTCTAATCCTACATGTATGAACTAAAACAAGATTTAACTTTACAAATTAACTTGACTCATGCAAGAACAACCTTAAATGCAACAATGAGGGATTCATTTACCTTGCCTAAGTCTTGTATTCAAGGTTTGGAGACTCAATTTGCTAATTTCCTACAAATTCTTCAAGTCTACAAGCCAATTCTCTAGATAGAACTCAAATTCTCTCCTTCTCCTTCTCTTGGTCGGCTAGAGTGTAGAAAAGGGACTGAGGAAATGTTTTAATTCAAGTGTGATGAAGCTCAACAATAAGAATGACTAAGGCCCCACTCAATGGCAATTCCGTAAATACGACAAACTCTTTAATTGGCTTTAATTAAGCTAGTTGAATCATACCTAATCACATTTTAGATAAATATACCATTAAATCACATAAATTCCAATGATTGCAAAATATCAATCTATTTTCGATTCGGCCGCCGATAAGGCCTTCAATTTGCAGTTTAAACACAAAAACATGAACAGATAATCAAACAATCGAACAAATAAAAATGCAATACAATAGATATGCTTAGTCAATTCAGTTCCAATTTTCAATCAGTCCGTTCAGTACTTCAGTTAGTTCAATTATCTATCATAAGCAGTCCAGCTTAGCAATAATCAGTAGGTAATTCAGTAATTTATCGGTAAACGATATGGGGTTGTTACAGTCTCCCCACCTTATAAGGAGTTTAGTCCTCTAAACTCGAGTTACCTTCATTCTGGAAGAAAACAGGATCAAGCGGGAACAAATCAGGATATCACCTAGCCATGTTATCTTCCCTTTCCCAAGTGGCATACACACCACCATGGTTCTGCCAGTCAACTTTCACCAACGGGATCTCCTTGTTTCTCAGTTTCTTGATCCGTCTGTTTACAATCTGTATAGGCCGTTCCTCGTAAGTGTAGTCATCACTCAACACGATACGAGTAGGCTCAATCATGTGGAAGGGATCCCGGAGATAATCTCTCAACATCGAAATGTGGAAAACATTATGCATGTGCTCCATTTCAGGAGGGAGCGCAACTTGATACGCCACCGGATTAATTTTCTCAATAATCTCATACGGTTCGACATATCTCGGCGCTAACTTGCCTTTGACTCCAAAACGAGTCTGGCCTTTCATTGGTGTCACTTTCACAAAAACGTGATCACCTACTTCGTACTCTCTGTCACGCCTTCTGACATCTGCATAACTCTTCTGTCTACTTTGTGCAGTTTTCAGTCTTTGCTGTATCAGTTTTATCTTTCCAGTCGTCTCATATACAATCTCGGGCCCAAGCAAAGGCCCATCTCCAACTTCTGCCCAGCAAATCGGAGATCTACATTTTCTGCCATACAATGCCTCGAAAGGCGCCATACCAATACTCGAATGGTAGCTGTTGTTGTAGGTGAATTCAACTAATGGCAGATGACTTTCCCAATCTCCCTGAAAATCAAGGACACACATTCTCAGTAAATCCTCCAGAGTTTGGATGGTCCTTTCTGACTGTCCATCTGTCTGAGGATGATAGGCACTACTCAGCCTCAATTCAGTAGCCAATGCAGTCTGTAGGCTTTGCCAAAACCTTGATGTAAACTTCGAATCCCTGTCAGACACAATAGACACAGGCACTCCATGCAGTCTCACAATTTCATCAATATAGATAACAGCCAATTTGTCCGCATTATAGATTGTCTTGACAGGTAAGAAGTGAGCAGATTTGGTTAGTCTATCAACAATAACCCAAATTGAATCCATACATTTCCTGGAGCGAGGTAACCCAACGATAAAATCCATCATGATATGCTCCCATTTCCACTCTGGTATGGGTAAGGGTTGCAATAATCCGGCAGGTCGTTGATGTTCAGCTTTGACTTGTTGGCAATAAAGACATTTGGACACAAAGTCGGCAATTTCTTTCTTCATTCCCGGCCACCAGAAATTCTGTTTCAGATCTTGGTACATTTTCGTATTCCCCGGGTGGATAGACAATTTTGAATTGTGGCCCTCTTGCAGAACTCTTCTTTTCAGTTCAGTGTCATTCGGCACACACAGTCTTTCTTGAAATTTCAGTACATTGTTCTCGAATTTGAAACCCGATTTTGGCTTAGACTCTCTTTCTTCGATGATCTTTTTCAAGAAGTCATCCAGTTGCTGTTTCTCTTTAATTTCTTCTATCAAGGCTGGTTGAGCAGAAATAGCGGCTAGTGTCCCACCTTGTTCTCTCAAAATGACTTCAATTTCAGATTTTTCAAGGTCACCAAGCAGCTCTTTCTGTCCGGTGAGCAAACAAGCTAGGTTGGCAATTGACTTTCGGCTCAATGCATCGGCAACAGTATTGGCTTTTCCCAGATGGTACAGAATCTGTAGGTCATAATCTTTGATCAGTTCTAGCCATCTGCGCTGTCTCATATTTAGTTCTTTTTGTGTGAAGAAATATTTTAAGCTCTTGTGGTCGGTGTATACTTCGCATGTCGCCCCATAAAGGTAGTGACGCCAGATCTTTAGTGCAAACACTACTGCAGCAAGTTCCAAATCATGGGTCGGGTAGTTCTTTTCATATGGTCTCAACTGTCGGGAAGCATAAGCAATAACTCTCCCATTCTGCATTAAAACACACCCCAAACCCTTATGAGAAGCATCACGAAATACAGTATAACCATCCGTACCTGAAGGTAAAGTCAAAACCGGTGTAGTCACAAGTCGAGTCTTCAACTCTTGGAATGCTGATTCCCTTTGGTCAGTCCAGTCAAATGATGTCCCCTTCTGAGTTAACTGAGTCAATGGTAGGGCAATTTTGGAGAAATCTTTGACAAATCTTCTGTAATATCCAGCCAATCCCAAAAAGCTTCGGACTTCAGTCACATTTGTTGGTCTAGGCCAGTTCACCACAGCTTCAATTTTCTGCGGATCAACAGAAATTCCATCTTTGCTAACAACATGCCCCAAAAACATAACATGATCAAGCCAAAATTCGCATTTAGACAGTTTAGCATACAGTTTCTGTTCTCTTAGGGTCTGCAGGGCAAGTCTCAGATGATGTTCATGTTGTTCTATACTTTTGGAGTAAATCAATATGTCATCAATAAATACTACAATGAAATCATCAAGGTATGGTTTAAAAATTCTGTTCATGAGGTCCATAAAAGCAGCAGGGGCATTCGTAACTCCGAATGGCATAACTAAAAATTCATAATGGCCATACCTCGTTCTGAAAGCAGTTTTATCAATGTCTTCCGGTTTAACCTTCAGTTGATGATACCCCGATCTGAGATCAATCTTGGAGAACACTTGTGCACCTTGTAACTGATCAAATAAATCATCAATACGTGGCAATGGATATTTATTTTTCACAGTTACCTTGTTCAATTCACGGTAATCAATGCACAGTCTCAGCGAGCCATCTTTCTTCTTTACAAACAAAACCGGTGCACCCCACGGTGAAGTACTAGGCTTGATAAATTTCTTGTCTAGTAGTTCTTGCAATTGTACCTTCAGTTCTTTCAATTCAGTTGGACCCATTCGGTAAAGAGCTTTCGATACCGGCTGTGTACCCGGAATCACATCAACGGTAAATTCAATCTCCCTGTCAATCAAATCCCCTAGCAGATCATCTGGAAATACATCTGGGAATTCCCTGACTATAGGAATACAATTCACATCAGTTTTAACACTATCATCAGTAGGCACAGTCAGCACAGAACACAGATATCCTTTACACCCCTTTTTAATCAGTTTGACAGCTTTCACAGAAGAAATCAAATATGGAGGAGGTACTACTCCAACCCCATTAAACACAAATTCAGGTAAGCCCGGTGGACGGAAAACTACTTGTTTTGTCACACAATCAATAGTGGCATGATATTTTTGTAACCAGTCCATCCCCAATATTACATCAAAGTGGTCAATGTTCAATGGCAGTAAATTAATAAACAGATGCATATCCCCAACAATAATTTCGCAAGCAGGATACATATATGCACATGTCATGGATCCTCCTACAGGTGATGACACAGCTAACAAGTAATTCATGGGCTCTAAGGGTCTATTCAATTTCCGTGAAAAAGCATGCGACACATAAGAATGTGTAGACCCCGAATCAATCAGTATATATGCACTTTGAGCACAAATAGAAAGAATACCTGACACTACGGTCTCGGTATTCTGCACGTCTCCCGGTACTAGGGCGAACACTCGGCCCTGCCTCATGGGCTCTTTCCCGGTAGCTCTGGGGTTAGGCTTTGGTGTTACAGTTGATGCCGCTGTGCTTGGTGCAGCTTTTCCACTGGCCTGCGGAGCAGAGGGGCAGTCTTTAACCATGTGGCCCACTTTGCCACATCTGTAACAGGCTCCGGATATTTTGTGACAAACCCCTTTGTGCTTGTTGCCACATACAGAGCAGGGTGGAATGAACCCACTCCCTTGGTTGGGGCTGGTTGTTGACCCCGTATTCTGTTTCTTATTGGCCGGGTTATGCTTGCCTTTCTTGAATTTGAAACCCTGCCTTTTTCCATGCCATTCAGTTGTTGGTGTTTCAGATTGTTTCACTGCTGCAATGTTTGACTCGGCCATCAATGCCCGGTCGAGAACACCCACAAAAGTCGGTATTTTCAAAACATTTACTCGGTCAAGTATTGCAACATTAAGGCCACCCTCAAATTTTCTGGCCTTCTTGTAGTCAGTGTCCACCATATGTGGTGCATATCTGGCAAGCTCTGTGAACCTTGCTTCGTATTCAGCCACAGACATTGTACCCTGTCTCAGTTGTTCAAATTCAGTCACCTTCCTATCCCTGACACACTGTGGGAAGTACTTTTCAAAGAAGGACTCCTTGAACTGAGCCCAACTCATAACAGTATTTGTATCGCGGATCAACATCCACCACCTTCTAGCTTCTTCTTGTAGGGTGAAGGTAGCTAACAGTACTTTATTCGCTTCTGAGCACCGAAACACTTCAAATAGTTTTTCTGTTTCAAGCACCCAAGCTTCAGCTTTTAGCAGTTTCATCTTGCTGAATTTATGGGTGAGAGCAATAATATCCCCATCATTCACATTTGCATTGGGTTCCGGCTGTACCGGAGGAGGAGGAGGAGGAGGTGGGGACTGTTGGTTCTGTTGTTGTTCAAGTCTAGCAGTTATCAGTTCCATCATTCGTTCCATTCTTTCCATTCTTGCCTCAGTAGATGAGGATTCAGGTTCATTTGCATTGTCCATTTCACTATAAGCAGTTATAATAGTTATAGCAATTATAACATAAACAGTTGCATGTTTAAACAGTTATCACATTAACATGTATTCAGTCATAACGTAACCACACACTTTTCAAGTTCATGAAATGCCCTAATCACTTTCCTAGGACACCTTATAGCTCATTTGGATACGTGTGTGCGGTATAACTCGTGGTTAAGTATCGCTCTGATACCACTCTGTCACGACCCAAACCCGGCCCTATGGGTTTAGCACCGTAACCGGCCAGTAATCCGAGATTACCGAAGGCCCGCTTAACAGTAGTACAGTACAACAGAGTTCAGGGCCTGGCGGAAGCCAATACAGTAAATAAATAATGTCCATTGAGCTGTGACAGTCTGTATGCCAAAAAGATTTTTCATGCATTCATATATTCAAACAGTACAGTCTATACAAAATTTACAGTCACACAGTGCAGGGACCTAATCCCTAGACAACAGTACAGTTAGCAGCTGACAGTCTATACAGTAATCCAAAGCAGTACGGAGACAGACGGGGGAAAAACAAACACCCCAAAGCCATAGCATGGCAACTCGGAACCTTGCAGTGAGGCACAAAGGCTGGCTTGACAAAACTGGAGTCTAACCCACGCTCCTAGCTCCGATCTGGTGGCTGAGCACCTACATATATATATGAACAGTGAGCTAAAGCCCAGTGAATAACATAATGTGTAAAGAGGTTAGGAATGAAATGTCCTTACAGTAATGAAAACAATTCATTAAACAATACATCAGTCTTTCAGTCAGAACAGTTATTCAGTCATATGTGGTACATCCATTAGCATAGCAGTAAACAGTGGGTCTTAAAGACCGAACAGTAATGATGGCCATCAATCAGTAAACAGTAGTGGTTCCACGAGGGAACCGACAGAGATCTCTGTAACAGTAGCAATAACAGTATACAACAGTTGCTAAGGATGCCACAATACATTTCAGAATATAGGACACACATTCAAACAATTAACAATAATTACTTCAGAAAACAGTTTCGTTAAACAGTCAGAAAACATTCTCAGTGGAATATATCTTTACACAATTGTTACTCACAGAGTTGGGCTACGGTATGCTAGAGCGTGTCTCCCCAGTCGCCAACCCTACACAGTTCACAGGTTGAACACACACTAAGCTACACAGTTGGGAAATATCATAACTTAATCCCTAATTTGCCTTGGTGTGTTCTACATCTATATCCTCATTAAGTTGTCTTAAACTAGGCCTAAGAATGCCTAGAATGGGATGAGGATGCAAAAATGCACTTAGAAAACATTTTGCAAAGTTTGCTGAAAATAGGAGCCTCGCTCGAGCGAGCCTTCCTTTGCTCGAGCGAGCTTCCAAAATCAAAGGCTTCGCTCGAGCGAGAAATCCTTCGCTCGAGCGGTCTGTCGAAACAGTAAAAATACTGGATGTTGCAATTTTACGCTCGAGCCACCAATCCTACGCTCGAGCGTAGCTTCGAACAAAGGTTGGTCGCTCGAGCGAAGAAGCCAAATTCTGGAATTTCCAGATTTGCCTCCCAAGCTCAAACCAAGCATTCTTTCACTCAAAACTCGACCTCTTGGGCCCAAATTCTGGAAAACACATCTAAATTCAATGTATAACAAGTTTCAAAGCTCAATTTATGAATTCAAGCCCCAAAGGTGAGTCAATTAAAACCATTTTTCAAACCCATTTTCAAGAATATGAAGAACATGCAACATGCAAGGATTCAAACCAAATTCAACCTTCAAAGCTGGTTCAAAAGGACTCATTTCTTCAAGAACATGATGAATTCATGGACTCAATCCTAATTATGAACATGCATGTACAATTTTACCACAAATTCAACTCAAAATTCATCAATTCAAACATGCATGCATGAATTATGTTCTAATCCTACATGTATGAACTAAAACAAGATTTAACTTTACAAATTAACTTGACTCATGCAAGAACAACCTTAAATGCAACAATGAGGGATTCATTTACCTTGCCTAAGTCTTGTATTCAAGGTTTGGAGACTCAATTTGCTAATTTCCTACAAATTCTTCAAGTCTACAAGCCAATTCTCTAGATAGAACTCAAATTCTCTCCTTCTCCTTCTCTTGGTCGGCTAGAGTGTAGAAAAGGGACTGAGGAAATGTTTTAATTCAAGTGTGATGAAGCTCAACAATAAGAATGACTAAGGCCCCACTCAATGGCAATTCCGTAAATACGACAAACTCTTTAATTGGCTTTAATTAAGCTAGTTGAATCATACCTAATCACATTTTAGATAAATATACCATTAAATCACATAAATTCCAATGATTCCAAAACATCAATCTATTTTCGATTCGGCCGCCGATAAGGCCTTCAATTTGCAGTTTAAACACAAAAACATGAACAGATAATCAAACAATCGAACAGATAAAAATGCAATACAATAGATATGCTTAGTCAATTCAGTTCCAATTTTCAATCAGTCCGTTCAGTACTTCAGTTAGTTCAATTATCTATCATAAGCAGTCCAGCTTAGCAATAATCAGTAGGTAATTCAGTAATTTATCGGTAAACGATATGGGGTTGTTACAGTCTCCCCACCTTATAAGGAGTTTAGTCCTCTAAACTCGAGTTACCTTCATTCTGGAAGAAAACAGGATCAAGCGGGAACAAATCAGGATATCACCTAGCCATGTTATCTTCCCTTTCCCAAGTGGCATACACACCACCATGGTTCTGCCAGTCAACTTTCACCAACGGGATCTCCTTGTTTCTCAGTTTCTTGATCCGTCTGTTTACAATCTGTATAGGCCGTTCCTCGTAAGTGTAGTCATCACTCAACACGATACGAGTAGGCTCAATCATGTGGAAGGGATCCCGGAGATAATCTCTCAACATCGAAATGTGGAAAACATTATGCATGTGCTCCATTTCAGGAGGGAGCGCAACTTGATACGCCACCGGATTAATTTTCTCAATAATCTCATACGGTTCGACATATCTCGGCGCTAACTTGCCTTTGACTCCAAAACGAGTCTGGCCTTTCATTGGTGTCACTTTCACAAAAACGTGATCACCTACTTCGTACTCTCTGTCACGCCTTCTGACATCTGCATAACTCTTCTGTCTACTTTGTGCAGTTTTCAGTCTTTGCTGTATCAGTTTTATCTTTCCAGTCGTCTCATATACAATCTCGGGCCCAAGCAAAGGCCCATCTCCAACTTCTGCCCAGCAAATCGGAGATCTACATTTTCTGCCATACAATGCCTCGAAAGGCGCCATACCAATACTCGAATGGTAGCTGTTGTTGTAGGTGAATTCAACTAATGGCAGATGACTTTCCCAATCTCCCTGAAAATCAAGGACACACATTCTCAGTAAATCCTCCAGAGTTTGGATGGTCCTTTCTGACTGTCCATCTGTCTGAGGATGATAGGCACTACTCAGCCTCAATTCAGTAGCCAATGCAGTCTGTAGGCTTTGCCAAAACCTTGATGTAAACTTCGAATCCCTGTCAGACACAATAGACACAGGCACTCCATGCAGTCTCACAATTTCATCAATATAGATAACAGCCAATTTGTCCGCATTATAGATTGTCTTGACAGGTAAGAAGTGAGCAGATTTGGTTAGTCTATCAACAATAACCCAAATTGAATCCATACATTTCCTGGAGCGAGGTAACCCAACGATAAAATCCATCATGATATGCTCCCATTTCCACTCTGGTATGGGTAAGGGTTGCAATAATCCGGCAGGTCGTTGATGTTCAGCTTTGACTTGTTGGCAATAAAGACATTTGGACACAAAGTCGGCAATTTCTTTCTTCATTCCCGGCCACCAGAAATTCTGTTTCAGATCTTGGTACATTTTCGTATTCCCCGGGTGGATAGACAATTTTGAATTGTGGCCCTCTTGCAGAACTCTTCTTTTCAGTTCAGTGTCATTCGGCACACACAGTCTTTCTTGAAATTTCAGTACATTGTTCTCGAATTTGAAACCCGATTTTGGCTTAGACTCTCTTTCTTCGATGATCTTTTTCAAGAAGTCATCCAGTTGCTGTTTCTCTTTAATTTCTTCTATCAAGGCTGGTTGAGCAGAAATAGCGGCTAGTGTCCCACCTTGTTCTCTCAAAATGACTTCAATTTCAGATTTTTCAAGGTCACCAAGCAGCTCTTTCTGTCCGGTGAGCAAACAAGCTAGGTTGGCAATTGACTTTCGGCTCAATGCATCGGCAACAGTATTGGCTTTTCCCAGATGGTACAGAATCTGTAGGTCATAATCTTTGATCAGTTCTAGCCATCTGCGCTGTCTCATATTTAGTTCTTTTTGTGTGAAGAAATATTTTAAGCTCTTGTGGTCGGTGTATACTTCGCATGTCGCCCCATAAAGGTAGTGACGCCAGATCTTTAGTGCAAACACTACTGCAGCAAGTTCCAAATCATGGGTCGGGTAGTTCTTTTCATATGGTCTCAACTGTCGGGAAGCATAAGCAATAACTCTCCCATTCTGCATTAAAACACACCCCAAACCCTTATGAGAAGCATCACGAAATACAGTATAACCATCCGTACCTGAAGGTAAAGTCAAAACCGGTGTAGTCACAAGTCGAGTCTTCAACTCTTGGAATGCTGATTCCCTTTGGTCAGTCCAGTCAAATGATGTCCCCTTCTGAGTTAACTGAGTCAATGGTAGGGCAATTTTGGAGAAATCTTTGACAAATCTTCTGTAATATCCAGCCAATCCCAAAAAGCTTCGGACTTCAGTCACATTTGTTGGTCTAGGCCAGTTCACCACAGCTTCAATTTTCTGCGGATCAACAGAAATTCCATCTTTGCTAACAACATGCCCCAAAAACATAACATGATCAAGCCAAAATTCGCATTTAGACAGTTTAGCATACAGTTTCTGTTCTCTTAGGGTCTGCAGGGCAAGTCTCAGATGATGTTCATGTTGTTCTATACTTTTGGAGTAAATCAATATGTCATCAATAAATACTACAATGAAATCATCAAGGTATGGTTTAAAAATTCTGTTCATGAGGTCCATAAAAGCAGCAGGGGCATTCGTAACTCCGAATGGCATAACTAAAAATTCATAATGGCCATACCTCGTTCTGAAAGCAGTTTTATCAATGTCTTCCGGTTTAACCTTCAGTTGATGATACCCCGATCTGAGATCAATCTTGGAGAACACTTGTGCACCTTGTAACTGATCAAATAAATCATCAATACGTGGCAATGGATATTTATTTTTCACAGTTACCTTGTTCAATTCACGGTAATCAATGCACAGTCTCAGCGAGCCATCTTTCTTCTTTACAAACAAAACCGGTGCACCCCACGGTGAAGTACTAGGCTTGATAAATTTCTTGTCTAGTAGTTCTTGCAATTGTACCTTCAGTTCTTTCAATTCAGTTGGACCCATTCGGTAAAGAGCTTTCGATACCGGCTGTGTACCCGGAATCACATCAACGGTAAATTCAATCTCCCTGTCAATCAAATCCCCTAGCAGATCATCTGGAAATACATCTGGGAATTCCCTGACTATAGGAATACAATTCACATCAGTTTTAACACTATCATCAGTAGGCACAGTCAGCACAGAACACAGATATCCTTTACACCCCTTTTTAATCAGTTTGACAGCTTTCACAGAAGAAATCAAATATGGAGGAGGTACTACTCCAACCCCATTAAACACAAATTCAGGTAAGCCCGGTGGACGGAAAACTACTTGTTTTGTCACACAATCAATAGTGGCATGATATTTTTGTAACCAGTCCATCCCCAATATTACATCAAAGTGGTCAATGTTCAATGGCAGTAAATTAATAAACAGATGCATATCCCCAACAATAATTTCGCAAGCAGGATACATATATGCACATGTCATGGATCCTCCTACAGGTGATGACACAGCTAACAAGTAATTCATGGGCTCTAAGGGTCTATTCAATTTCCGTGAAAAAGCATGCGACACATAAGAATGTGTAGACCCCGAATCAATTAGTATATATGCACTTTGAGCACAAATAGAAAGAATACCTGACACTACGGTCTCGGTATTCTGCACGTCTCCCGGTACTAGGGCGAACACTCGGCCCTGCCTCATGGGCTCTTTCCCGGTAGCTCTGGGGTTAGGCTTTGGTGTTACAGTTGATGCCGCTGTGCTTGGTGCAGCTTTTCCACTGGCCTGCGGAGCAGAGGGGCAGTCTTTAACCATGTGGCCCACTTTGCCACATCTGTAACAGGCTCCGGATATTTTGTGACAAACCCTTTGTGCTTGTTGCCACATATAGAGCAGGGTGGAATGAACCCACTCCCTTGGTTGGGGCTGGTTGTTGACCCCGTATTCTGTTTCTTATTGGCCGGGTTGTGCTTGCCTTTCTTGAATTTGAAACCCTGCCTTTTTCCATGCCATTCAGTTGTTGGTGTTTCAGATTGTTTCACTGCTGCAATGTTTGACTCGGCCATCAATGCCCGGTCGAGAACACCCACAAAAGTCGGTAGTTTCAAAACATTTACTCGGTCAAGTATTACAACATTAAGGCCACCCTCAAATTTTCTGGCCTTCTTGTAGTCAGTGTCCACCATATGTGGTGCATATCTGGCAAGCTCCGTGAACCTTGCTTCGTATTCAGCCACAGACATTGTACCCTGTCTCAGTTGTTCAAATTCAGTCACCTTCCTATCCCTGACACACTGTGGGAAGTACTTTTCAAAGAAGGACTCCTTGAACTGAGCCCAACTCATAACAGTATTTGTATCGCGGATCAACATCCACCACCTTCTAGCTTCTTCTTGTAGGGTGAAGGTAGCTAACAGTACTTTATTCGCTTCTGAGCACCGAAACACTTCAAATAGTTTTTCTGTTTCAAGCACCCAAGCTTCAGCTTTTAGCAGTTTCATCTTGCTGAATTTATGGGTGAGAGCAATAATATCCCCATCATTCACATTTGCATTGGGTTCCGGCTGTACCGGAGGAGGAGGAGGAGGAGGTGGGGACTGTTGGTTCTGTTGTTGTTCAAGTCTAGCAGTTATCAGTTCCATCATTCGTTCCATTCTTTCCATTCTTGCCTCAGTAGATGAGGATTCAGGTTCATTTGCATTGTCCATTTCACTATAAGCAGTTATAATAGTTATAGCAATTATAACATAAACAGTTGCATGTTTAAACAGTTATCACATTAACATGTATTCAGTCATAACGTAACCACACACTTTTCAAGTTCATGAAATGCCCTAATCACTTTCCTAGGACACCTTATAGCTCATTTGGATACGTGTGTGCGGTATAACTCGTGGTTAAGTATCGCTCTGATACCACTCTGTCACGACCCAAACCCGGCCCTATGGGTTTAGCACCGTAACCGGCCAGTAATCCGAGATTACCGAAGGCCCGCTTAACAGTAGTACAGTACAACAGAGTTCAGGGCCTGGCGGAAGCCAATACAGTAAATAAATAATGTCCATTGAGCTGTGACAGTCTGTATGCCAAAAAGATTTTTCATGCATTCATATATTCAAACAGTACAGTCTATACAAAATTTACAGTCACACAGTGCAGGGACCTAATCCCTAGACAACAGTACAGTTAGCAGCTGACAGTCTATACAGTAATCCAAAGCAGTACGGAGACAGACGGGGGAAAAACAAACACCCCAAAGCCATAGCATGGCAACTCGGAACCTCGCAGTGAGGCACAAAGGCTGGCTTGACAAAACTGGAGTCTAACCCACGCTCCTAAAACCGATCTGGTGGCTGAGCACCTACATATATATATGAACAGTGAGCTAAAGCCCAGTGAATAACATAATGTGTAAAGAGGTTAGGAATGAAATGTCCTTACAGTAATGAAAACAATTCATTAAACAATACATCAGTCTTTCAGTCAGAACAGTTATTCAGTCATATGTGGTACATCCATTAGCATAGCAGTAAACAGTGGGTCTTAAAGACCGAACAGTAATGATGGCCATCAATCAGTAAACAGTAGTGGTTCCACGAGGGAACCGACAGAGATCTCTGTAACAGTAGCAATAACAGTATACAACAGTTGCTAAGGATGCCACAATACATTTCAGAATATAGGACACACATTCAAACAATTAACAATAATTACTTCAGAAAACAGTTTCGTTAAACAGTCAAAAAACATTCTCAGTGGAATATATCTTTACACAATTGTTACTCACAGAGTTGGGCTACGGTATGCTAGAGCGTGTCTCCCCAGTCGCCAACCCTACACAGTTCACAGGTTGAACACACACTAAGCTACACAGTTGGGAAATATCATAACTTAATCCCTAATTTGCCTTGGTGTGTTCTACATCTATATCCTCATTAAGTTGTCTTAAACTAGGCCTAAGAATGCCTAGAATGGGATGAGGATGCAAAAATGCACTTAGAAAACATTTTGCAAAGTTTGCTGAAAATAGGAGCCTCGCTCGAGCGAGCCTTCCTTTGCTCGAGCGAGCTTCCAAAATCAAAGGCTTCGCTCGAGCGAGAAATCCTTCGCTCGAGCGGTCTGTCGAAATAGTAAAAATACTGGATGTTGCAATTTTACGCTCGAGCCACCAATCCTACGCTCGAGCGTAGCTTCGAACAAAGGTTGGTCGCTCGAGCGAAGAAGCCAAATTCTGGAATTTCCAGATTTGCCTCCCAAGCTCAAACCAAGCATTCTTTCACTCAAAACTCGACCTCTTGGGCCCAAATTCTGGAAAACACATCTAAATTCAATGTATAACAAGTTTCAAAGCTCAATTTATGAATTCAAGCCCCAAAGGTGAGTCAATTAAAACCATTTTTCAAACCCATTTTCAAGAATATGAAGAACATGCAACATGCAAGGATTCAAACCAAATTCAACCTTCAAAGCTGGTTCAAAAGGACTCATTTCTTCAAGAACATGATGAATTCATGGACTCAATCCTAATTATGAACATGCATGTACAATTTTACCACAAATTCAACTCAAAATTCATCAATTCAAACATGCATGCATGAATTATGTTCTAATCCTACATGTATGAACTAAAACAAGATTTAACTTTACAAATTAACTTGACTCATGCAAGAACAACCTTAAATGAACAATGAGGGATTCATTTACCTTGCCTAAGTCTTGTATTCAAGGTTTGGAGACTCAATTTGCTAATTTCCTACAAATTCTTCAAGTCTACAAGCCAATTCTCTAGATAGAACTCAAATTCTCTCCTTCTCCTTCTCTTGGTCGGCTAGAGTGTAGAAAAGGGACTGAGGAAATGTTTTAATTCAAGTGTGATGAAGCTCAACAATAAGAATGACTAAGGCCCCACTCAATGGCAATTCCGTAAATACGACAAACTCTTTAATTGGCTTTAATTAAGCTAGTTGAATCATACCTAATCACATTTTAGATAAATATACCATTAAATCACATAAATTCCAATGATTCCAAAACATCAATCTATTTTCGATTCGGCCGCCGATAAGGCCTTCAATTTGCAGTTTAAACACAAAAACATGAACAGATAATCAAACAATCGAACAGATAAAAATGCAATACAATAGATATGCTTAGTCAATTCAGTTCCAATTTTCAATCAGTCCGTTCAGTACTTCAGTTAGTTCAATTATCTATCATAAGCAGTCCAGCTTAGCAATAATTAGTAGGTAATTCAGTAATTTATCGGTAAACGGTATGGGGTTGTTACACTCAAGGATTTTTATTACATGACACGCACTACAATTAGAAGCATTGAACCTCTAGGAACCACTCCTTGAAAAACTAACAACTCATTACTAAGCCAACTGCCCCTTTTCCTATACCTGGTTGCTTTTCACTCACCAAAGCGTATTTCGTTTCCCGGGATAAGCATACAGCCTCTAACAACTGATGAACTAAAATCTTTGATTTGTAGTAGGAGTGAGCGAAATAGGAGTAGACAAATCCGTAAAAAAGGGATAGTAGAAAGCATTCACTGAATTGAAGCAAACGAATTCCTCTAAAAGAAAGCAAGCGAGTTAGGCACATTATTAAGGTAAAGGCCAAGGAAAGAAGGTCATTCCGTTCCGATCACTTGGCTTCTTACTGACCTCAATTGTAAGCTTAATTCGAAAGACAAAACTCAATAAGAGAGTAGGTCATAGGATTAGAACCTTTTCCTTCAGGTTGGGTTCGCTTGCATCGAGCAAGCTTTAAAGAAAGTAGATAGGAGGGACCCAAGAGCAGATTCCCTACTGATGAAGGGATAGGAGATGACCATCTCAAGGAACATCATGTATCCGAGGTGGCTTACTGCTGGGTTTTAAACACAGCCTTAAACCCTATGGATCTTGAAAAACTATGAATCACAGAAAAAAGAAATTGACAAAACACATAGATATACAAGGTTCGGCAACGTGCCTATGTCCTCGGGAGCCACACTAATTCCACTCTCTGAAAAACAACAGCAACCCACTTTTTTTTTTTTTTTCTCTAACCCTAAAATGTGAATAATGATACATTATATAGGGTAAAGCCTATAGGGTTGATACTAACAGTACAGGCCCAAAAAAATGATGCCTCTGGTGCGTTGCGGGGGGCCCGTCCTCTAGTCTCCTACGCTTGGGCTTTCTACTGAAAGTTTTCTGCATACCCAACACTTACCACAAGCACTCCACCCTATACGAGGCTAGAGCCTTTGATAAGAAAAAAGCAATGTTGTATTCTTGAGGATGATTATTTGAAGCAATAATTCCTTAAGCAAATACATGAGACACTTTTACTTTCAAGAGTAGTCCAATAAGCTGCTACATCTCCCAACGTCGAGCCAGTGCTTATGACCTTCTTTGGCATGGTGATCTCGCCCCTACTCTCTTGCAATGCAACGAAACTCAAAGCTTGCTTCATAGGCTGTACTCATACTCACCGACTACATTGAACTCGTCTAACAAGTTATCGCCAAGTGTACATGGACTTATTTGTTAAGTTTGAGTGGTCCCTTCTTTGAATCGTTTGTAACAAGTAGCTTTCATCTCTTTCCTTTAGCCACTAAAGGTTCTATTTCAATATACTTTGGTTTCTCTCATCCCTTGCTTCATTATTCATTCTAGTGAACAAGCATAAAGGTGAAATTCGAAAGCCTGAATCTCTTCCAAATGAAAAAAGAAAAAAAGAAAAGAGAGGTTTACTTCAATCCTAAGGATCCAACGGCCAACTCGAGGAAAGCTAAATTTCATTGAATATGAAGAAAAACATTTGGTCATCTTTAAGCTAGATAATAAAAGATCTTTGGCCATATTTTCTTTGATGCACCTTCTTTTAGGACACTAACAAAAATGTTAATTCTAAGAACTGAAAATTCACATTCACTTGTGTCATGAAAGTAATTGTGTGAACTTAAATTTAAAAAAAAAAAAAAAAAAACAAAACAAAACGAAAGGCTTACATGGTGAGGGCTTGTCTCAGACCTATTTTGATAATCCGAATCGTTCATATTATAGGATTCGTCGTGTAGATCTTCCATGAAAAAAAATAAAGTTAATTGGACATTTGTAACCCAACAACAAGACCACATTTGTTTTTTTTTAAAAAAATAAATGGTTAGCTAGATTTTGATAATTATTTAAAAAATAATTAAGATTGATTACGGGTTTCAGATATCTAATTAATCTGACTTTTTTTTTTATGAATAATATGTTCAACGAATCCTACCATATGAACAATTCGAATCATCAGAATAGATTACGCATAGCAACCATATCCATTTTCTGTTTCTACTTAGTTAATGTCAATTTCTTTTTCATTTTGCTTTCCTAATCAGCAAAAGAGAGATTTTTATCTTCAGCTTTTTATTTCTCTTCTTTGATATCTCTCTTTTTGTTTTACCTGCAGATACAGATTGATAAAGCTTTATCCTCTAAAATTCGAATCTCAAGCTACTCTCATCTTCAATATTTTATTTTTTTTAAAAAAGAAAGTCAAAAAAAGAAAGAAGGAAAAAGTGGATTGAAAATGAATACCCTGCAAGCTATACTGGATACAATTGTAGGGAAAATAGTTGAGCCAGTGATCCAATTAGTGGTGCTCCATGTTGGTTTTCTTTTTCAGTACAAGAAGAAGCTGAGGAGCTTAGAAGTTGAAATTAAAAACCTTGAAGAGCAGAGAAAACAAATCAAAGAAAAAGTTGATGAAGCCGTTACTCATGGTGAAGAAGTTGATGAACCTGTTTCAAGCTGGCTAGCGAAGGTGGAAGAAAGAGTTCAGAAAATTAAGGATGACAATACTATTAATGAAAACATGCAGTGCTTTAAATTCTCATGTCCGGATTACATCTCGCGCTACCGTATGAGCAAGGAAGCCGAAAATAAGATGGAAGAAGTAAAAAATCTCACTCAGAGTGGTAATTTTAGCACAGTTGCACATCCTAAGCCATTTGCTCAGGAACTTGAATTCCGATCATCAAGTGCAAACTATGCAAATTTTGAGTCGCGAAAATTGATTTTCAAGAAAATCATGGCGGCATTACAAGATCCTAATGTTAAAATGATTGGAGTATATGGAACAGGAGGCGTTGGTAAGACGACAATGGTCGAAGAGATTGGCAAACAAGTGAAAAATAAACTTTTTGATGAAGTTGTGGTGGCAATTGTCTCTCAGGACGCAAATGTCAGCAATATTCAAGGGCAACTCGCTGATCGCTTGAATTTGGAACTAAAAGGGGAAACTGAAGTGGGAAAAGCAAGCAAATTGTGGAATAGATTGAACAATGGGAAGAAAAATCTCATTATATTGGATGATATGTGGCAAGAATTGAACTTGAAGACAATAGGGATTCCTATCACTGATGGAAACAATTATTGCAAAGTTGTGATAACGTCTCGAATCCGAGGTGTGTTGGAAATGATGCGTGTTGATAGATATGTTCCAATGCAAGTATTATTAGAAAAAGAAGCATGGGCCCTATTCAAGACGAAGGTGGGTAATTCTGTTGATTCTCCTGAACTCCATGATATAGCTGATGCAATCTGTAAAGAGTGTGGAGGCTTGCCGGTCGCTATACTTGCAATTGGAACCGCATTGAAAGATAAGAAAAAATATGTCTGGGAAGATGTACTTGATCAATTCAAAGATTCCATGCTAAAGAATATTGCGGGAATCGATGCAAAGGTGTATGCTTCCTTAAAGTTAAGCTATGATCGGTTAGAATCTAGTGATGCAAAATCATGCTTCTTGCTATGTTGTTTCTTTCCTGAAGATGCTAATATTTCAATTGAAGTGTTGGCGAGACACTGCATAGCCAGAAGTTTGTTTGGACAAAACACAAATACACTAAGAAGAGCAAGCCGTCGAGTACTTACAGTGGTCGATATCCTCAAAGATGCTTGTTTGTTATTAGAAGGCAAAGATGAAAACTTTGTCAAAATGCATGATGTCATTCGAGATGTTGCTCTTTCAATTGCAAAAGATTATGGCAAAGAAATTCTAGTCAAACATGGTGTCAAGGACTGGCCCGAGAAAGACACATGCAAATCATGCTCAGCAATCTCATTAAGGTTCGACAACACTCTTGAGCTTCCAGATGATTTGGTATGTCCACAACTCCACACCTTGACCATACTATTGAAATGGAATGTCAATCCTTCGCTCAATGTTCCAGATAGGTTTTTCAGTGGAATGGAGAAACTCACAATTTTAGAATTGAATAGAATCTGTATGTTGCCTCCATTATCTCTTGCAAATTTGGTTAACCTTCGGATGTTATGGTTAGAAGATTGTGAGTTGGGAGACATAGCTATACTCAAGGATCTAAATAATAACCTTGAAATACTTAGCCTTCGAGGTTCTAATATCAAGGTTTTGCCATCAGAGATAGGACAATTGACTGGTCTTCGGTTGTTAGATCTGGGAAATTGTTACCAGCTCACAGAGATTCCACAAGGTGTCATATCCAATTTGTCTCGCCTGGAAGAATTATACATTTTTGATGAGTGTGTGGTTGGGTATATGATGGAAAGAAGCAAAGTGAATCTTGATGAGTTGGGGAATTGGACGCAATTAACCACTTTAGAGATTCACATACCAAATGTCATGCTATTGCCCAAGGACTTCTGCTTTGAAAACTTGATCAGATTTAAAATATCAATGGGTATGGGTATGGGTATGGGTATGGATATGGGTTTTTATGGAACTTATTCGAAGTCGTGTAAACTTCTGTGTGTTTCCTTAATGGACAAGTTTATCGTTTTGTTGCTGAGAGCTGAAGCGCTGTATTTGGAAAGAATTGAAGGTTTACAAGAGGTGCTGCATGACAGAGGTGGAGAGGGGTCATTGATGGAACGTCGTGGACTAAATCCATCAGGGTTCTTCAATAATTTAATTGAATTAATAATTCAAGATTGTAGGTTGGAATATCTCTTCTCCCTGTCCTGTGCAAGAGGATTTCCACGACTCCAGAGACTACGAATATTTGATTGTGAGATGATGGAAGCAATAGTTGGAATTGAAGAAGAAAAAGATGAAGATGAACTCTCAAGTCAGGTAATTAATTTCAGTCAGTTGAAATATTTGAGTCTCGAGAATCTACCCAAGCTCATAAGCTTCTACCCCAAAGTGGAGAAGATGTCAACATCTGAAGGAAATTCTTCTACCCAGGCACAATTTTTGTTTAATGAAAAGGTATGCTTTATCTATACCCTTTTTATTTGCTTTAATCCATTATATCTAGTTATTATAAATGTTTTATGCATTAGGAATACAATCAAACAGTGCTAGGGTATTTTCAATAAAAATCAAAATTGTTAATCCCTAAAAAAATCACCAAATGGTTGGTCACACCGTGGCAAGCATGAAATAATTACAACAAATTAAAATTTTAAAAATAAAAAATTATGAATAAAATTAATTTTTAAGAACAAAATATTTAAGTTGTCAAAAGTGTCGTTTTATATTTAGCGATGAAATTAGATATTTAGGGATGAATTATTATCATTTTTTGACCAAAATTTGTCTAAAAAAGTGAACATCTTATGCACCAAATTGTTTTCTCTTGAAGTGCATTTATTAACCACATTTTTAAAATTTTGATACAAAAGTCTGTTTTTTGACTTTTTAACAAAAATTAGTCCCTAAATGTTTCTCCCTTCATTTTGGGGACAAAAATTTGATTTGTAAAACTCTTTCTCCCTCCCCTCTATAAATGAAGAAAAATATCAATTATTTCTATTATTTCATTTCCACATCAAATTTAATTAATCAAATTTTTTTTGTCACCAAGTATTCCAAATGAAGTTTTAGGGATTGGGTTTACTTTTAGATTTGCTACTAAACAAAACTAATGTGCTCCTAGCCCCTACCCATAATCTATATGAAGTAAAATTTAGATGAAGCCCCAAAGCATTAATCTAAATTTTTTATTTTAAATGTTAAAAATACGCATTACTAGTTCAAATTTATGTTGCCAGATAAATTAACCTAGCAAAAAACTTATGCCAGCATGCTTGTGTTATTTTTTATTTTTTTATTTTTTAAAATTAATATAAGATTAATTATAAATATGAGAAATATTATATCAAACTGGACAATTAAAATTCAACAGTAGACAAAGCCATTTATTGTATCAATGGAAAATGCCAACTGAGTTCTGATACACGCAGTAGCTTGAAAATTTCCGAAATTCTAACGTTTATGCTATGAAAAACTTTCGAGACTCTTAAAAAGGTTCTTTCAATCTGATCAACAATAATGGTATGATCTGTTAAGTGTCAATTTTTAATTTATCACAAATCTAGTCATATAAGACGTAACTGTCTTGTCACATAATTTTGGATGAATTATAACATTTCAATTGTGATTTTCTAATATTTCTATTATAAAATCTAATAGTAAATGGGATTCAAACTCAAACATTACCATCAAACCTAGACACCAGAAAATATACTCTTATTTAGGAGATTCTACAAGTTTTTAATTTCAATATTCTAGGTGAAATTTAATGTGTTTTTAAGTCGGGAATTTCTACAATACACACCATTTGAAATGATTACTTTAGTTATGATTCATGAAATCATATGTATCCTAATTATGTCATTTTCCTCTTTAGTTATGATCAATTTTCTTCTTTAGTTATGATATTATTTTAGTTCTGACTTATGAAATCTTTGGTTATACCTTATGTAGTGTTTGGTTATAAATTTTTCTTATTTATTATTTTATTATTTTATTTTTATTTTCTTTTACGTTAAGACTCAGAAAGTATAGAATTATGTAATATTTTTCTTTAGTTATAAAATGCATATTTAAAGAGTATGTATCATAATATTTCTCCTTTCTGTCTAAACAACTTTTCGCCATCTAAAAAAAAAAAAAAGTCCAAACAACTTTCTTCAACACACCACATTTTCCTACTAAAAATGAAGGATTATATAATTGTATGTTTTAACTGAATTTAGGCCGTGTAATTGATGAAATGAAGAATTTAATAACTTTGTTAAATTGTGTTAAGGTGCGGGAAAAATAATTATGGTTTGACAATATTGTTTTTATTCTTTTTTAGGATAAAATTGTATTATTATATTTTTAAAAAATCTGTAATGATCTACTTTTCAACTAAATGTTTTAAAATTATATTATCTAAAAGGGTATTCAAGAAATATTGTCATGCTAAGAGTGGGAATAGGCCAGATCGGTCAATTGCTTATGGTAATACTTTTTATTATTAATAATAATATTTGATATTATAATAAAACTCAATAAATTATAATAGTCAAATATAATATATAATTTATACAATTTTTTTTTTTCAAAAGTATAAAAGAAAAACCCAAACAAATATACAAGGAATAAGATTCAAACATGAGTAGGACGATTATCCCTTGATAAGATCCAATATAATATTTGTCAATAGGAGTAAGGATCCCTAAAAAAGCAACCTTTATTGAGGAGGAGGATCTTCTGCTATTTGAGCTAGTGAGACCCACTACGGGTCCCATTTCTATGATCTGAACCGTTTACTTTGTTTATTTCATCCACAAAAAAAATTAGGTTGATCCCATAACTCTAACTTGTTCAATTTTTCACTAAAAAAATAGACAATAACTATGCTTTTTAAAGTAAATCATATATTTTTTCAGTGAGTGTAGATGCGCCCCGTGTGAGGGCCTCAGTGCTACAGTTCGGACTCAAATTGTCACGGTTCTTAATCTGAACCAAAGAGTCCAAATCAGGCAAATCGTTTTGAGAAAACAGATTTTTGTAAAGAAGTGCCAAACATGGACTGCTTTGCCAGATACAGAGTCGCCACCTAAATATTTTTTAATGGGGGAATTTAGGAAACCCCGACTCGTTTGCCTAAGGCCACATGTCCGTCATCACCAAAGTTGCCTCGGCTCGGAAACTTGGGTACAATTGGGGAAGGTCAGCTATGAGCACCCCCTCTCGCCCGATCCGAAGATCGGCCTCTACTAACCATGATATCTCATTTTTGAAAACACATGCGTTCTTATTCCGATTAATTAGCTAGAATTACTATGTGATGCGCACAACAAAACAAGTATAAACTAGATCGCCTAGTTTGGAACAAAGCATTGCATATCCGTTTCGTTTAGGAAATGGTTTGAAATTTGCAACTCGCAAGTAGGCCTAAACACGGATTTCAACGAGTCGTTCCAACTCAAACAATCCAACCTTCACCCACAGGCATTCAAGCAGTTTATATCACATAAGTATCTAGCCACATGGTAAGCATGCTGTCATGTTAACATTCACACTCATGCGAGATGCTAAAACATAAAACACTTACAGTGTACTCCAAGCCAAAACAATAAACCAGTTAGTAATCATGCATGATCCAAGTCCATGTTAAGTGGCTAATGCAACGCATACAGAATGTCACTAGAATAGGCTCGGCTAATCCTAGGATGGCATGTGGGATGCAACAAGTAGCACGTATTCAACTTGGAATTGAAATACAATGCAGTTAGCATGATGCGCCGAGCCCGGTGCATGCAATACTGATGAATGATGCACGCATGCATAGCATACGGTATGCTAATTTAAATATGTCCTAATACTAACCATCAAAGCAGGTAAGTAAAAGGGAGAAAGAAGTGGGGGTTGGAAGGCATGCACACACACACCCACACTTATTACAAATACGCCCTCACTCGGAGGGACCGAAAGAATAATACAGTCCGAATAATGAATCAACTATCCTAGATAATTAATTATTACAGACCCTCTAATTAATTAACAAATTAATCACAAAAATAATTTAAATGTGAAGCTAAAGAGATTGCCGCAGCTCTGCCTCGGAATGCGCAAATGATGCATGCTTGACTCGCTCCGCTCGGAAACTCGCTGCCATAGCACTGTTGCCTCTATTTACACTGCCCTGCTCCTCTGAAAATTTGCACAAGTCCCAAGGATGCTTCTCTGAACACTGGGGAGCATCACAGACCAAGTGGGAACACCACCGGCCGAAGGGAATGGTCATCGAGCATTGGTTGAGCCACCGGCTAATTGTATTTGGTCGGTCGGCACTCCAAGTAGCCGGTCGGCTATTTCTTCCTGCAGAATCCCTTGAAGATCCCTTGAAGAACAGCAAGGTCAGCCACTTTCTTCTGATCAAAACCGACCCAAAACTTCAAGAACAAACCCTCAAGACCTCCCAAGTCGAAGTATGGTGTAATGGTGTGTGTCTTAGTGCAAGACTAAGAATAAAACACACTTTTAGGCTCTAAAACACACACAAACGAAGAGAGAGAGGGAGATATAGAGAGAGAATGTGTATATATCAGAATATATTTGTATTTTGCTCTGGTTTTGCTCAACCCAATCAAAGGAGAAGAGGGGTCTCTTATATAGACAATGCAAAGACTAGCTTCCAAGGAAAGCTATTCAAAAAGGGTCAAGGCTTCCAAGGGAAGCTAAGCTAAGGGTGCAAGCTTCTTAAAGAAGCTATGACAGAGGGTCAAGCTTCCTCAAGAAGCTTGAGCAAAGGGTGCAATCTTCTCTAGGAAGCTTGGACCAAAAGGGTGCAAAGGTTCAAAACAGCCACACCCGTGCATGGGGAGCAGGGTCCGTGCATTCCAGCTGGCACAACTGGCATGCATTATGCCTAAAAAAGGAGAAAAGGTGGTATCGGCCAGAAAAGGAGGCCATCGGCCAAACAGGTGGTTGGCCGACCACACCAAATGCCGACCGGCCAATGGTATATTTGACCAATGGCCGGTAGCAAGAAGACATGGCCGGTGGCCTCAAGCCAGGGCCGGTGGGTGTCAGGGGTAGCTAATAAGCTACTCTCTACCCTCAGAAGCAAAAACACAAGTGTTTGGTGCAAAATCAAACACAAAACAGTCGAGTTGAGAGATCCTGAGGCAAGGCGCGTAGCCGAGACCTCCGGGAACTCAAAACGAACACGAACATGGGTGATCACCGAGTGTTCAAGCGGTGACGACCAAGTCTTGAGGACGGTCAAAAATGGGGTGTCTATAGTGAGAAACACAATAAATTGGACAAGTTATAATTATGGAATCGACCTAATTTTTTGTGTAAATGAAATACACAAAGTGCCTAACAAAATAAACGGTTCAAATTATTAAAATGGGACCCATGATGGATCTCACGGACCTAAACAACACCCTTCAGTCCAATCCAATGGGGAAAAGTTATTGTCGAGAAGGATGAAGGTAAATGATTTGAATATTTACCTTGGAAAAAGTGTTAGAAAAGGTAAAATTGTGGGTCTTGATTGTAAAGACAGTAAGTTCAAAAAATTGTAGTGGGAAATATGATTTTAAAAGTTAGATATGGATTAAATATTAACTTATGAATTGATGTATGGTTTAGGTGATTTGCCATTAAGCTTTCCTCTCACAAGAATGCGATCGTGTGTGCTAAAATTTGATGACACAACTAAATTGCATCCTCTATAAAGATTCAGTGAATAAAGTCAAAAAGTACGTGCACTAGATGGAATTCAAAATTTGAAACAAAGAACAAAAGAGCTAAACCAGTTGTTACCAACTGGGAGGGCACTCCAACGATTAAGTTAGTAATAATATATCTCAAAGATTATCAAACGGTAACAACTCAAGCAATTAACTCACCAGTAAAAACGTACATTTAACCCACATGTGCCTCTTTTTATATGAGAACCAGTGCCCTCCTTATCTTTTAAATCTTACTAAACTTATTCTCTACAAAAATAACACTAATCCAGGACTCATCTATCCTAGTTGGATTAGGATAGACCTCTCACATGAGTCTCAACTTTTCCAACCTAAGAATTTGTCTTCTACAAAGACTCAAGTTCTACTCCAAATATCTCGAATATAGTGTGATAGAATCAAATCTCGACCAATCACAATCATCCACGCGGTACATCGGTTAACAATCAAGCCACATGCATAATGCAAGTCCTTAATGGAATCAAAAGTTTAGATGCTGGAAGAATTGTATAATCTAATTGGAAACGTCTATCTAGTGGCCAATGAGGAAGATAAATTATTGGGAAACTGGAGAAGGGTGCATTGTTCACTGTCAAATCATTTTGCCAACAGTATGCAAACCTTTTGGCTTGTAATGATGCTTTTATTAGAGTTGTTTGAATATATTTTTTTTTGGTCCTCACACAGATTTAGATTTTTGAATTGATAACATTGCCAATTAGATTAGAGGAGGTCAGAGATTAACTTCCACAACCTCGCCATTATGAAAATGTTACTTGCGCCTGCCTAAAACATCTTACGAAACTTCTTGGAAGTTCAATCCCAACCATCGATCCAATTTAAAACCTACATTAATTGATGGACTATGCATGCTGGCTTGAATTGTTACTAGCAATTAATCAATAACAGCTTAAAGCTCAATCAATTTTACTTTAGTGTTTTATTTATTATATCAATATGAAAAACACAAAAACTAAACACATAATATAATATAGAAATCTCACATGGGGTGAGGTCCCTAGGATGGATCTAGCGGGGTGCGGAGGGAGGCGACTACACCCCCCCAAAAATCTAAAAAATATTATATACTATGCTAGAAAATCTAAAATAATTAAAATAATAATTTACACCTCCAAATATATTTTTGCACCCCTATATTGATAATCCTTGAGCATAAGAGGTCCACATGACGTGAGACCTACCTTTTATGATACATCTGTATCTCATTTTTTGTTTAATCTTCTACATACTTAGGCTGAGTAATCTTGCGACCATGATTTTCTATTTCGATCGATAAAAATTCTACAAGAGTCTCATAACAGTGCGTCTTTAAGGCAGCTAACCCATCTGGTTTGAATTGTGTGAGTTGATCAAGACTAGGATCGCTCTGTGGTTGAACCCACACCTGAAAGATTTTAATTTTAGAATCAATGATTTCATTTGTAATATAAGTTAGATCAGGTTGTGCTTTGGAGGAGCAGTATTGCCTTGAGTTGGGATAAGCCCACTTGGCTTGAAGTAGAGAAACTTTGTTCTGCTGCTGTTTTTTTTTTTTTTTTTTTTTTTGGTGTTGTCTATGTTTGCTAATTGGTCTCTCACCAACTTTGGGCTGTGCTAGCATATGATCGGTAAGGCCTCGCAGTGCCAACTTAGTTGGGATGGTGATGGTCTTTTGTGATGCTGTTTGCACTCCTTCATCTTTGTTGATGTAATCTTTATGCTTGTACATTTTTTTTTATCATCAATGAAGATTTTTGGGGCTGATCAAAAAAAAAAAAAAAGAAAAAAAAAGAATCGCAATTGACTTGAATGAGCTGAAAAAGCTAAACAATAAAACCATACTAGCAAAGGCATTGATGATTAATTTTTTTTTTTTTTTTTCTTCTTTTCCATAGGTCAAATACTTGCACGCATCATATGATTTTCACTATTTAAAATTAAGGTAAATTATAAATACACTCCTTAATATTTCTTAAAATATAAATTACTCTTTATGGTTCCAGAAATTATAAATACACCACTATTAGAATATTTTGTTTAACATAATTAATAGCAAAAAAAAAAAAAAAAAAAACTCTAATTACACCCTTATGTAATAAAAAAATTATTTGAATAGTAAATTGAAATATATTTATGACATTATTAAAAATATTAATTGACATGATAATTTTATTAATGAAATAAGTGATTTGTTATACAACTAGAAACTTAAAAGTGCAAGATGTAATTTCTAAAATTACATGGTCAATCCGTATTTTAAGTAAACCAGAAATGGTGTGTTTTTATAAGGGATTTGCCTTTTCTATAGTTGAAAGTTGAAACGGAACAGACAGTTAAGGTCTCTTACTGATAACAGTCATTAAACGGAGGTCTCTTACCAGTAAGAGTTTATGAAATGCATTGGCCCATTATTTTAACTCTTCGTTTGGTTAAATCATTTCATAAACTCGCAGTGGTAAGAGACCCCTGTTTAATAACTTTTATCGGAAAGAGATCTCAACTGTCTAGTCCAGTTGAAATTTCAATTGGAGACAACCATTTCCCTTTCATAAAATCATAGAACACAGATTATCAAAGTCAAATAGAAAAAATCACGATGAAATGAGAAATAATGTGAAGCCTGATTTTCTCTCATTTTGTACTTTTAATCTGCAGAACCCATCAATTTTGAGAAAGGGTGGATTTATAGTTGGTTGAAATTTTCTTAATATATTCAATTGATGATTTGCTGTCAAAACAATCAACCCAACTCGTGCACAACACCTATTGCACAATGAGGACAAAAGGTTGCACCAATGCAACAAAAAAGATTTGCTACTTCCAATTTATTATAGTTTCCACTACATAAAACAAAATCATATTAACTGTTATGGAACCAACAATTTAAGTTTTGGCATTAATTGGAACATAGTAAAATCAATTTATTGGACTTCAATTATCGACTAATTAAGACTAACATAAATTTAATGGGCTACATTGTACTGCTTGTTATAATGCTGACCTTGGAGTCTAATGTTTAACAATTATGTTATGAATGTTGCAGGTTACATTCCCTACCTTGGAGAGTTTGTATATTGATAGACTAACAATGATAACAGAGATATGGGATAGGAAATTACTTCCATCAAAGTCATTTCGACAATTGAGAGACGTGACCATCCTGAGGTGTGAGGAATTGGTGAATGTCGGTTCGTCCAATATGCCCCGACAATTACCAAAATTAGAACAACTAAAGGTTTCCTTTTGTCGAGAGCTGAAAGTAATAGTAGTGAAGAATGGGGGGGAAGAAGAAGAAAAAGCAGAAAACAACAATAATACCAACTCGTTCCTTCAACTAACGAGTATGAGACTTCAATATTTGCAGAGCCTCAAAAGCTTTTTCACCTCTAGATCTGAAATACAATCCCTCTTCACTAGCCAGGTATGAATGTCCTCATCAGTTTTGGTTGCACATGACCAGTAAAACCAGAAACACAATTGTATATATACGTATATATATATATATATATGTATGTATGTTTGTATGTATTTTACTTAGATTAGACTTCTCTTGTGTCAATAATCTAGACTCAAATGTGTTGTTCGGGCTCGTAGGCCCACTACCACTCTCTTTTTAATTATTCGAACCATGCATTTTTTAGGATTCTTCGTTTATATCATCCGCAAAAAAAATTAAATCAATTTCATAATTTTAGCCTTTTCAATTTATCGTGTTTGTCATTAAACAAAAGGATGGTTTTTATGTTATTTAATTTTTTTTTAAACACACTTATCATTCATTTTTTCAGAATAAATTAAATAGGTTAAGATTATTGGATCGATCTTTTTTTTTAGATGATATACCATAAGGACTTTACAAAAGGAAAATTTTAAATCATCAAAACGAGACCCACGGTGGACTTCCACGGCCCGAAAGGCACCCTTGTTGGCCATGTATTAATTTGTGTATTTATTTTGAATATTTCATATTTTCGAATTTAATACTTCGACATTTGCTTGAATATTACTATCTAAAAACTTGAAAACAATAAGATAGTAAAATTCATGGTTTTAAATAAACCTCAAATGGTGTGTTTTTATAAGGGATTTGTCTTTTCTACAGTAGAAAATTCAAAGGGAACAGACAGTTAAGGTCTCTTACCCATAATAGTCATTAAATAGAGGTCTCTTACTAGTAAGAGTTTATGAAATGCATTGGCCCATTATTTTAACTATTCGTTTGGTTAAATCATTTCATAAACTCGCAGCGGTAAGAGACCTCCGTTTAATGACTTTTATCGGTAAGAGATCTCAACTGTTTGGTCCAGTTGAAATTTCAATTGGAGACAAACGTTTCCCTTTCATAAAATCATAGAACACAGATTATCAAAGTCAAATAGAAAAAATCACGATGAAATGTGAAATAATGTGAAGCCTGATTTTCTCTCATTTTGTACTTTTAATCTACAGAACCCATCAATTTTGAGAAAGGGTGGATTTATAGTTGGTTGAAATTTTCTTAATATATTCAATTGATGATTTGCTGTCAAAACAATCAACCCAACTCGTGCATAACACCTATTGCACAATGACGACAAAAGGTTGCAACAATGCAACAAAAAAGATTTGTTACTTCCAATCTATTATAGTTTCCATTACATAAAACAAAATCATATTAACTGTTATGGAACCAACAATTTAAGTTTTGTCATTAATTGGAACATAGTAAAATCAATTTACTGGACTTCAATTATTGACTAATTAAGACTAACATAAATTTAATGGGCTACATTGTACTGCTTGTTATAATGCTGACCTTGGAGTCTAATGTTTAACAATTATGTTATGAGTGTTGCAGGTTACATTCCCTGCCTTGGAGAGTTTGTATATTGTTGGACTAACAATGATAACAGAGATATGGGATAGGAAATTACTTCCATCAAAGTCTTTTCGAGAATTGAGAGACGTGACCATCCAGAGGTGTGAGAAACTGGTGAATGTCGGCTCGTCCAATATGCCCCGACAATTACCAAAACTAGAACGACTAGAGGTTTCTTATTGTCAAGAGCTGAAAGTAATACTACTGAAGAATGGGGGGGGGGGGAAGAAGAAGAAAAAGCAGAAAACAACAATAATACCAACTCGTTCCTTCAACTAACGAGTTTGACACTTCAAGATTTGCAGAGCCTCAAAAGCTTTTTCACCTCTAGATCTGAAACACAATCCCTCTTCACTAGCCAGGTATGAATGTCCTCATCAGTTCTGGTTGCACATGACCAGTAAAACCAGAAACACAAGTGTATATATACGTATATCTATATATATATATATGTATGTATGTATGTTTGTATGTATTTTACTTAGATTAGACTTCTCTCGTGTCAATAATCTAGACTCAAACGTGTTGTTTGGGCCCATGGGCCCACCTGGTGTAACGCCCTCAAAATAATAACATTAAACCCATCAATTTAGACATGCATTGATATAAGAGACAACATCATTCTATTCCACAGAGTAATTCTTTACAAGAAGCATTACATGTTAACGACAGAATCAAATGCCCTATGGGCTTACAGCTTTCCAAGCTAACACTTGGTTACAAAGAGGAGAGTACTAACTCAAATACACATTAAGCCCTCGGCTTGAAGTTACATGTAATACAACAAAAGATAACAAAAACCACAAACGTCTGCCTGACTCTAGCCTCCCAAGCGATGTCCTTGGAGGTGGCATGCTTCATGTACCTGAAAATGGTGTCGCATATAGGGTGAGCCACAGCCCAGTAGAAATACACTAAACCAACTATAAACAATGACTAAAAGATTAGCAGTTAATAGAAGGTCAACACTTATACATTCATTTACATCTTCTTATTACAATTCCATGACATTCAAGTCTATGTTACAATTCACTTTCCATCTCTTATTCAACATTGAGTTTGAAAACAAGGTTCAGTACTCTGGCCCAAAACCTTTGATGAGATTATAGTTCATCACTAGAACACTTTCAAAATCCAAGATGGATACATATTTTGGTGTTGTATCAATAACACATAAACCACTTCCATACTTCATAAATGATATACATTTTAATGCTATATCAAATTAAACAAACATCTCAATAGATAAGCATATGAGCTATATCACTACTACCACAGATAAGCATATGAGCTATATCAACACTTCAATAGACAAGCATATGAGCTGTATCATCACTCCAATGGGAGAGCATATGAGCTGCATCCCTGGGTCCATCCCCCATCTTCCCTTCACCGTTAACTGGTTTAGAGGTACATCCCCCATCTTCCCCTAAACCGTGGAGTACATCCCCCATCTCCTCCCATACACAAGCAATGCATATAAACACAGATTCATATACGCAATCAATCAATACATAAAGTTAATGTATTCTATCAACCGTCTACACATAATGCACATAAACACATTGGTCATATGCACAATCTATCAATACATGAAGTTAATGTATCTATCAACCGTCATACTCTATGACACATTCAATTGATTAGTTTTAGTTTGCCTAATCATCATGCATTGTCTACAACAATCAATACTACCCTCTACAGGTAGTCCAAAGCAATTATTTCTAAACAGGAAATAAATGCACAAATGGATAATATATCAACATTTCAACTAGGTGAGCAATAAATGATTCAACTACGCCCTTTAGTCCCATACATTCCCAATTTCAACATTCTCAATTCAATTCCTCATTTTCTTTAATTAATTACATACATTAATTAATTAAACCAATTAGGGAAAATTACCACAATTCACAAAACAACCCTAAGGTTCCATTTCCATCAATGTTCCAACATTAATTTCATTTCTCTATGCCTAACTTGCATCTAGGTTTATATAATTAAAACCCCAACTTTTGTAGAATTACACAAATGGCCCAAACTTTCTCCAAAATTACCCAACAACCCCCAACATATCAAAATGCTAAAATTCAAAGACAAAGCTCATAAGATGGAGTAGGTTATCCCTACCTCGAATGATGGGACCCAACGAAGGAGATGAAGAAAACGGAAATGCTCCAAATCCCGAAATTTTTAGATTAAAAGATAGCCCTCGACGATCAACACAACTTTTGTAAAGGCCCAAGGTGAGAAAACAACTCCTACTAGATCAATCCTAAGAGAGAAGTTAGGGTTTTAATGAGAGGAACTTTGAAAATAGCTTTTTGGAAAAGTAAGAAAGAGAAAGGATGTTGAAAAGTGAACAAAAAGGTCGGATCTTGACTTTATATAAAAGCCTTCCCGCTCGAGCGGCAAAAGCCCCGCTCGAGCGTCACTCACAGATCCCCGCTCGAGCGTGCAATCCCACGCTCGAGCGGCGTATGCACGCTCCCAGAACTTTACACTGAACCAGGTCCCCGCTCGAGCATCCAACTCTCTGCTTGAGCGTCACACACAAACTCCCGCTCGAGCGTCCAAAATCCCGCTCGAGCATCCACCACTGCAGGGGAAATACTGGATGGGTGATTATCCCGCTCGAGCTCCAAAACCCCCGCTCGAGCGGATAAGCAACAACAAAGTCCCCGCTCGAGCGCCAAAAGCTCTGCTCGAGCGGACCGGCCAAAATCTGGGTAACTAGTTTTGGTTTCTAAGTTCAACCAACCTGTTTCAGACTTGCCCAACACAACCCAAGACTCAAATGCAAAGAGTAAAGGATGTAAACAAGATATACTCAACAACCAACTCCACAGAACCGAGTCCGGATACGATAAATAAAGAAAATGGAAACCCGGATCGCTATAACCTCCCCCCCTTAAAGAATTTCGTCCCCCGAAATTAAGGAAACGACAAAACACGAGACCAACTGATCACAAAGCTCACAATACAAAGATGTTAATCTCTCAACTGGTTGTCCCCTTACCCTCACACATGGGAAGGGCTGAACAAGGAAACATGATCTGAAATAGAAACAACACCCCGGCATACCAAACTTCAACAAAACCAAACCCTCTCCGAGATAACTCATCAAAACAACCGACTAGCGCTCCAAGCTAAGTGACTACTCAAAATCACAATCCCGAATAGAACAACTAATGCAAGCTTTTGTGTGAATGCAAAGAAAATTATTCTCTGGTTAAAGGGTATTTTCTCAAAAATAATTAAGTTTTCTACGTTAACGTTCCGAAATAAATTTTGATTCCTCATGCGAAATCCAAGAGTTTGTAAATATTTTTCATAAACACGGTGTTATTCACAACACATAACCATTCTCATTTGATTTGGTCAAGTCCTCTCATTGAAATTTCTCATAACATTTGAATTAAATCAATTTCTCCACAATACACAATTTCGTATTCAACAACTTAACCCATTGCCGGTTATCCTATCTCTATTCAAGAGACAATTTACAATATATGCTATAACATGCATTACCGACATGCATTTCTTTCAATTTCAATAACTTCAAACATGCATGGTTCTCAATTCCGAAGCACATTCACTGTTAATGATACATTTGCATTTCCACATCACATTTAACATATATAATGCTAAATTAACTTCCATAATATTACCATAGACTGAAACACATGTAATATTCGTACAGTTCATCAATACAACCAGATATTCAACATACGTTCAAATACCTACCAATGGATCCAGATACCTCTCTCTCGGAACCGAAATTTACTTACCCAAGTGGTTTCCTCAACCCCATTACGTTTTCACAATATCTTAACGAATGGAAAAGTCCGGCTTATCCAGACTCGATAATAATGATAATAGTAAGACACATTCTAACACTACAGTGTTCCGAGACATCCACCACGTCGCGACTACCCACAACACTTAAACCGGTATTTGGTACTCAATAACCCAATAGAGGAAGCACGAAAACATTCGCACACAAAGCTTCCAGTCAACTTTCACACAACAGGTGTAAGACGAAACGCAGGTAAAGAACAACATTACGATACATTACTACCCCTAAAATTCAAGGTCTTGAACAAAATTTATTTTAGTTTACGAGGAGTATCCAATGAACCCCAAGTGAAACACGACATAGCCATCCCACAAAATCCATCATACTCATGTTGATGACGCTGTACTCAAAACAGAACTTTCATAAAAGAACTCTTAAACACTTGAAATTTCCAATATCGTAACGACACGACGGATAACATTGCACACCCCCGTGCTGTACAACATACTAACAAGGACCAAACGAATCAAAACGATTCCAACTAAGTACCTCACTCACTCTTCACAACTCTCCTACTTCACTTGTGTCACCACTGTCCAAACTGGACGACGGACACTTATGCCGAAGTGGCCTAACTTTACCAAACATCCAACCTCACAATTCCACTCAGAAACCATACGAACCACACACTGACACGCATCGCATTGTGCAAAACTCCTTCATCTAGAGATTTCACTCACCACCTCGACTGAACTTGAAGTAATAAAATTTGCATACCCTTTCCCTCGTACTAAGTTAACTGACAGGGTTTGCTACCCCGTGACATTCACCACTACCAAGTCACCATTCGTACCGAACCCAAACTAACATAGTATCTTCATCTGCCAACGACCTATAGGGTCCACCCTTCATTCCACATCTTACTTGTCACTCACCCCGAAAGTACAATCAAGACACCCAGCCTCTGTGCCAAACTACTAGGCAATGCTACCGCTAGACAACCACCATGAACCAACCCCGACACCGTTGCATGTCGTCGATAAGGCTTTCAAAGACACACCATTCTAAATTCCCGGAGGAGTAAAGGTCCTTCAACCTTCTCATTACCATCCCAAACCTGACTTCGCAAAAGACTTACTACAGTGACTCGACTCACGGGTCACACCCCAACCACGGTTCATACACCCAATCAACCCTCACAACAGCATCTCCCGACCTAACCAGTGTTAAGGTACGAACCTATCACTTTCGATCAAAGTAAGGAAGTCCAAAACTTAGGAAGCGTCCATAGGCTACTACCCGAGATATAGCACCAGCTGCTTACAATGTACCACTCCCGATGTTAACAGCCACACCCTTATATAGGGACTAGCACTCCCTCTATCGAACGACTAATCATAATACATGCCAATTCGGCAACGTTACCTACCACGAAAATACAAGTCTATTCCTAACAAGATTATGCGTCATGCCCTCGTAAAATACCATTTTAAATACATACTATACCTAGTATTAATCTCACACTTCACATCCTCTCGAGGAGTTCCCGTGACAGTAGACTAACATCGCTCTCACACACATAAGAATCAATTAGCTAGCACTAATGAAATTTCGAGCATCCGGCAAGTATAACTGTTCTCGCCCCCCCTAGTAATTCTGATTAAGATACGCATTTCTCAGTGATCCTTCTAAATTTGAAAACACGACTCAACAGCCCTCACTTTTCCCAAACCAAATCACACGTAAAAGAATGCATTAATACCAAAAATTTTATGGTCTCACAACAACCTATTATATTAACAAAACTTTTAGAGCTACAGCATGTTCCAATCCACCAAATCCAAGGATATTAGCAAGCCAAGCATATGTATATAGATAAACAAACAGTTTAGATGTTTCAACATTCCCAAAACACATTGGTTACACAACAGAACCCAATGGCCACAAAACGATAATTCACCGGTTACAAAATGGATTAGTCAAAACAAAACCAACCCCTCGGTATTACCACCACTGCCGTCCCTCACTGGACCGCCAAAATTGGTCATCCCCAAATACAAGATAACCTATGAGTTTACAAGCCACGGACAAGAGCTACTGACGTGCCCCCTCTGTCCACACCTGGAACAACTACAAACTTCCCCAACTGGGGCTTGGGAACTCGACTCTACTGAGGCCCTCGAAATCTGGCCTGCTAGTCCCCCAAAACGATATTGTTCCTGCCTAGTTGAATGAAACTGAGCCTGACTAGGTTGCAAAACCCCTAAAGAAGCCCCCGGCTAAGTACAGAAATGTCGAATATGACCCGGCTGATTACACACCCAACAAGTAGGCGGTGCCTGAGCACGAGACTGGTTCAAAATCTGGGCTGATGAAGACCCAACAACTGCCTCCCCACTGAGCATTTGATCGGTCCAAAACCCGGCTGGTTAAATGATCCTGGTGGGACTACTACTGGTTGAACTGCCAACCCTGCCCCCTTTCTGTGTGGGCAAACCGAAACCTTGTGGCCCAGTAGACCACATTTGAAACAAATGGCACCCCTCTGTTCACTTTCTCCCGAACCCAAATCCGACACTGGAAGGGTAGTTCTAGCCCGACCCCCCTGTTGTGGGTTTAAACCTCTCTGCCTCTTAAAAGGCCTACTAACACCCTGAGTCACGGGAGTCGCCGAGATGACTTCCTCCCCATTCTGCCCCATTGCTAGCATCGCAGCCTCTACATGGGCAGCCGCCTTAACAACCACACTATAACTTCTATGCCAAGACCCCGCTATTCTTACACGGATGTCGTCACGCAGCTTACTCTCAAACTCGAAACAACGCAATTCCTCCGTTTCCACCAATTCTGGGGCAAACTTCGACAGGTTAGCAAACCATCTTTCAAACCGCACCAAAGGTGTAGTACCTTGGCGTAACTCCACAAACTGTTTCCACAACTCTTCCCGAGCAGAAGGAGGGAAATCACAACTTCCTCGCCTAGGCATCCTAGTAAAAGTAAAAAAGGATGTTAGCACATTCATACATGTGCCGAAGCTAAACACTCACGTCCTAATATATGGACAACTGTAATTCACTCCACGTAAGCACATAAACACATAAGCACTTACGAATTTCATTTCCGGATAATGATAGTCCCGAGGCGTTACTAGAGTTCCGGTTAGAAACAGCATTGATCAAGTGCTTTTCAACAGGACTCCCAGAAACCCAAGGATCCAATTAACATCCTAGAAACTAAATTCCATACCCAAATAGTCACATAAACATGTTATCACATAAACACATAACATTACATCTAAGTCTATAACAAGCGAGGCAAACCCATTGTGATCCTAATCACTTCCCAAGTACCCAAAGTATTCGAACACGGTACACTCTGATACCAAGTTGTAATGCCCTCAAAATAATAACATTAAACCCATCAATTTAGACATGCATTGATATAAGAGACAACATCATTCTATTCCACAGAGTAATTCTTTACAAGAAGCATTACATGTTAACGACAGAATCAAATGCCCTATGGGCTTACAGCTTTCCAAGCTAACACTTGGTTACAAAGAGGAGAGTACTAACTCAAATACACATTAAGCCCTCGGCTTGAAGTTACATGTAATACAACAAAAGATAACCAAAACCACAAACGTCTGCCTGACTCTAGCCTCCCAAGCGATGTCCTTGGAGGTGGCATGCTTCTTGTACCTGAAAATGGTGCCCCATATAGGGTGAGCCACAGCCCAGTAGAAATACACTAAACCAACTATAAACAATGACTAAAAGATTAGCAGTTAATAGAAGGTCAACACTTATACATTCATTTACATCTTCTTATTACAATTCCATGACATTCAAGTCTATGTTACAATTCACTTTCCATCTCTTATTCAACATTGAGTTTGAAAACAAGGTTCAGTACTCTGGCCCAAAACCTTTGATGATATTATAGTTCATCACTAGAACACTTTCGAAATCCAAGGTGGATACAAATTTTGGTGTTGTATCAATAACACATAAACCACTTCCACACTTCATAAATGGTATACATTTTAATGCTATATCAAATTAAACAAACATCTCAATAGATAAGCATTTGAGCTATATCACTACTACCACAGATAAGCATATGAGCTATATCAATACTTCAATAGACAAGCATATGAGCTGTATCATCACTCCAATGGGAGAGCATATGAGCTGCATCCCTGGGTCCATCCCCCATCTTCCCTTAACCATTAACCGGTTTAGAGGTACATCCCCCATCTTCCCCTAAACCGTGGAGTACATCTCCCATCTCCTCCCATACACAAGCAATGCATATATACACAGATTCATATACGCAATCAATCAATACATAAAGTTAATGTATTCTATCAACCGTCTACACATAATGCACATAAACACATTGGTCATATGCACAATCTATCAATACATGAAGTTAATGTATCCTATCAACCGTCATATTCTATGACACATTCAATTGATTAGTTTTAGTTTGCCTAATCATCATGCATTGTCTACAACAATCAATACTACCCTCTACAGGTAGTCCAAAGCAATTATTTCTAAACAGGAAATAAATGCACAAATGGATAATATATCAACATTTCAACTAGGTGAGCCATAAATGATTCAACTACGCCCTTTAGTCCCATACATTCCCAATTTTAACATTCTCAATTCAATTCCTCATTTTCTTTAATTAATTACATACATTAATTAATTAAACCAATTAGGGAAAATTACCACAATTCACAAAACAACCCTAAGGTTCCATTTCCATCAATGTTCCAACATTAATTTCATTTCTCTATGCCTAACTTGCATCTAGGTTTATATAATTAAAACCCCAACTTTTGTAGAATTACACAATGGCCCAAACTTTCTCCAAAATTACCCAACAACCCCCAACATATCAAAATGCTAAAATTCAAAGACAAAGCTCATAAGATGGAGTAGGTTATCCCTACCTCGAATGATGGGACCCAACGAAGGAGATGAAGAAAATAGAAATGCTCCAAATCCCAAAATTTTCAGATTAAAAGATAGCCCTCGACGATCAACACAACTTTTGTAAAGGCCCAAGGTGAGAAAAAAAACTCCCACTAGATCAATCCTAAGAGAGAAGTTAGGGTTTTAGTGAGAGGAACTCTCAAAATAGCTTTTTGGAAAAGTAAGAGAGAGAAAGGATGTTGAAAAGTGAACAAAAAGGTTGGATCTCGGCTTTATATAAAAGCCTTCCCGCTCGAGCGGCAAAAGCCCCGCTCGAGCGTCACTCACAGATCCCCGCTCGAGCGTCCAATCCCACGCTCGAGCGGCGTATGCACGCTCCATGAACTTTAAACTGAACCAGTTCCCCGCTCGAGCGTCCAACTCTCCGCTCGAGCGTCACACACAAACTCCCGCTCGAGCGTCCAAAATCCCGCTCGAGCGTCCACCACTGCAGGGGAAATACTGGATGTGTGATTATCCCGCTCGAGCTCCAAAACCCCCGCTCGAGCGGATAAGCAACAACAAAGTCCCCGCTCGAGCGCCAAAAGCTTCGCTTGAGCAGACAGGCCAAAATCTGGGCAACTAGTTTTGGTTTCGAAGTTCAACCCACCTGTTTCAGACCTGCCCAACACAACCCAAGACTCAAATACAAAGAGTAAAGGATGTAAACAAGATATACTCAACAACCAACTCCACGGAACCGAGTTTGGATACAATAAATAAAGAAAATGGAAACCCGGATCGCTATACTACGACTCTTTTTTTAATTATTCGAACTGTGCATTTTTTAGGATTCTTCGTTTATATCATCCGCAAAAAAAATTAAATCAATTTCATAATTTTAGCCTTTTCAATTTATCGTGTTTGTCATTAAACAAAAGGATGGTTCTTATTTTATTTAATTTTTTTTTCTAAACACACTTATCATTCAATTATTTAGAAGCAATTGTAATAAATTAAATAGGCTAAGATTATTGAATCGATCTTTTTTTTAGATGATATACACTGAGGACTTTACAAAAAGAAAATTTTAAATCATCAAAACGAGACCCACGGTGGACTTCCACGGCCCGAAAGGCACCCTTGTTGGCCATGTATTAATTTGTGTATTTATTTTGAATCTTTCACATTTTCCAATTTAATACTTCGACATTTGCTTTAATATTACTACCTAAAAACTTGAAAAAAATAAAATAGTAAAATTCAAGGTTTTAAATAAACCTCAAATGGTGTGTTTTTATAAGGGATTTGTCTTTTCTATAGTAGAAAATTCAAAGGGAACAGTCAGTTAAGGTCTCTTACCGATAACAGTCATTAAACGAAGGTTTCTTACCAGTAAGAGTTTCTGAAATGCATTGGCCCATTATTTTAACTCTTCGTTTGGTTAAATCATTTCATAAACTCGTAGCGGTAAGAGACCTCCGTTTAATGACTTTTATCGGTAAGAGATCTCCACTTTTTGGTCCAGTCGAAATTTCAATTGGAGACAAACGTTTCCCTTTCATAAAATCATAGAACACAGATTATCAAAGTCAAATAGAAAAAATCACGATGAAATGTGAAAGATTGTGAAGCTTGATTTTCTCTCATTTTGTACTTTTAATCTGCTGAGCCCATCAATTTTGAGAAAGGGTGGATTTATAGTTGGTTGAAATTTTCTTAATATATTCAATTGATGATTTGCTGTCAAAACAATCAACCTAACTCGTGCACAACACCTATTGCACAATGACGACAAAAGGTTGCAACAATGCAACAAAAAGATTTGTTACTTCCAATCTATTATAGTTTCCATTACATAAAACAAAATCATATTAACTGTTATGGAACCAACAATTTAAGTGTTGCATTAATTGGAACATAGTAAAATCAATTTACTGGACTTCAATTATTGACTAATTAAGACTAACATAAATTTAATGGGCTACATTGTACTGCTTGTTATAATGCTGACCTTGGAGTCTAATGTTTAACAATTATGTTATGAATGTTGCAGGTTACATTCCCTACCTTGGAGAGTTTGTATATTGATGGACTAACAATGATAACAGAGATATGGGATAGGAAATTACTTCCATCAGAGTCATTTCGACAATTGAGAGACGTGACCATCCTGAGGTGTGAGAAACTGGTGAATGTCGGCTCGTCCAATATGCCCCGACAATTACCAAAACTAGAACAACTACAGGTTTCTTATTGTCAAGAGCTGAAAGTAATACTACTGACGAATGGGGGGGAAGAAGAAGAAAAAGCAGAAAACAACAATAATACCAACTCGTTCCTTCAACTAACGAGTATGAGACTTGAAGATTTGCAGAGCCTCAAAAGCTTTTTCACCTCTAGATCTGAAACACAATCTCTCTTCACTAGCCAGGTATGAATGTCCTCATCAGTTTTGGTTGCACATGACCAGTAAAACCAGAAACACAAATGTATATATACGTATATATATATATATATGTGTGTATGTTTGCATGTATTTTACTTAGATTAGGCTTCTCTCGTGTCAATAATCTAGACTCAAATGTGTTGTTCGGGCCCGTGGGCCCACTACGACTCTCTTTTTAATTATTCGAACTGTGCATTTTTTAGGATTCTTCGTTTATATCATCCGCAAAAAAAATTAAATCAATTTGATAATTTTATCCTTTTCAATTTATCGTGTTTGTCATTAAACAAAAGGATGGTTTTTATTTTATTTAATTTTTTTTTAAACACACTTATCATTCATTTTTTCAGATGCAATTGTAATAAATTAAAAAGGTTAAGATTATTGGATCGATCCTTTTTTTTAGATGATATACACTAAGGACTTTACAAAAAGAAAATTTTAAATCATCAAAACGAGACCCACTGTGGACTCCCACGGCCCGAAAGGCACCCTTGTTGGCCATGTATTAATTTGTGTATTTATTTTGAATATTTCATATTTTCCAATTTAATACTTCCACATTTGCTTGAATATTACTATCTAAAAACTTGAAAACAATAAAATCGTAAAATTCATGGTTTTAAATAAACCTCAAATGGTGTGTTTTTATAAGGGATTTGTCTTTTCTATAGTAGAAAATTCAAAGGGAACATACATTTAAGGCCTCTTACCGATAACAGTCATTAAACAGAGATCTCTTACCAGTAAGAGTTTATGAAATGCATTGGTCCATTATTTTAACTCTTCGTTTGGTTAAATCATTTCATAAACTCACAGCGGTAAGAGACCTCCGTTTAATGACTTTTATCGGTAAGAGATCTCAACTGTTTGGTCTAGTTGAAATTTCAATTGGAGACAAACGTTTCCATTTCATAAAATCATAGAACACAGATTATCAAAGTCAAATAGAAAAAATCACGATGAAATGTGAAATAATGTGAAGCCTGATTTTCTCTCATTTTGTACTTTTAATCTGCAGAACCCATCAACTTTGAGAACGGGTGGATTTATAGTTGGTTGAAATTTTCTTAATATATTCAATTGATGATTTGCTGTCAAAACAATCAACCCAACTCGTGCACAACACCTATTGCACAATGAGGACAAAAGGTTGCAACAATGCAACAAAAAAGATTTGTTACTTCCAATCTATTATAGTTTCCATTACATAAAACAAAATCATATTAACTGTTATGGAACCAACAATTTAAGTTTTGGCATTAATTGGAACATAGTAAAATCAATTTATTGGACTTCAATTATCGACTAATTAAGACTAACATAAATTTAATGGGCTACATTGTACTGCTTGTTATAATGCTGACCTTGGAGTCTAATGTTTAACAATTATGTTATGAATGTTGCAGGTTATATTTCCTGCCTTGGAGAGTTTGTATATTGTTGGACTAACAATGATAATAGAGATATGGGATAGGAAATTACTTCCATCAGAGTCTTTTCCAAAATTGACAGACGTGACCATCCTGAGTTGTGAGAAACTAGTGAATGTTGGTTCGTCCAATATGCCCCGACAATTACCAAAACTAGAACGACTAGAGGTTTCTTATTGTCAAGAGCTGAAAGTAATACTACTGAAGAATGGGGGGGAAGAAGAAGAAAAAGAAGAAAACAACAATAATACCAACTCGTTCCTTCAACTAACGAGTTTGACACTTCAAGATTTGCAGAGCCTCAAAAGCTTTTTCACCTCTAGATCTGAAACACAATCCCTCTTCACTAGGCAGGTATGAATGTCTTCATCAGTTTTGGTTGCACGTGACCTGTAAAACCAGAAACACAAGTATATATATACGTATAGATATATATGTATGTATGTTTGTATGTATTTGACTTAGATTAGACTTCTCTCGTGTCAATAATCTGGACTCAAATGTGTTGTTCAGGCCCATGTGCCCACTACGACTCTCGTTTTAATTATTCGAACCGTGCATTTTTTAGTATTCTTCATTTATATCATCCGCAAAAAAAATTAAATCAATGTCATAATTTTAGCCTTTTCAATTTATCGTGTTTGTCATTAAACAAAAGGATGGTTTTTATTTTATTTAATTTTTTTTTCTAAACACACTTATCATTCATTTTTTTAGAAGCAATTGTAATAAATTAAATAGGTTAAGATTATTGGATCAATCTTTTTTTTTAGATGATATACACTAAGGACTTTACAAAAAGAAAATTTTAAATCGTCAAAACGAGACCCACGGTGGACTTCCACGGCCCGAAAGGCACCCTTGTTGGCCATGTATTAATTTGTGTATTTATTTTGAATCTTTCATATTTTCCAATTTAATACTTCGACATTTGCTTGAATATTACTATGTAAAAACTTGAAAAAAATAAAGTAGTAAAATTCAAGGTTTTAAATAAACCTCAAATGGTGTGTTTTTATAAGGGATTTGTCTTTTCTATAGTAGAAAATTCAAAGGGAACAAACAGTTAAGGTCTCTTACCGATAACAGTCATTAAACGGAGGTCTCTTACCAATAAGAGTTTATGAAATGCATTGGCCCATTATTTCAACTCTTCGTTTGGTTAAATCATTTCATAAACTCGCAGCAGTAAGAGACCTCCGTTTAATGACTTTTATCGGTAAGAGATCTCAACTGTTTGGTCCAGTTGAAATTTCAATTGGAGACAAACGTTTCCCTTTCATAAAATCATAGAACACAGATTATCAAAGTCAAATAGAAAAAATCACGATGAAATGTGAAATAATGTGTAGCCTGATTTTCTCTCATTTTGTACTTTTAATCTGCAGAACCCATCAATTTTGAGAAAGGGTGGATTTATAATTGGTTGAAATTTTCTTAATATATTCAATTGATGATTTGCTATCAAAACAATCAACCCAACTCGTGCACAACACCTATAGCACAATGAGGACAAAAGGTTGCACCAATGCAACAAAAAAGATTTGCTACTTCCAATTTATTATAGTTTCCATTACATAAAACAAAATCATATTAACTGTTATGGAACCAACAATTTAAGTTTTGGCATTAATTGGAACATAGTAAAATCAATTTATTAGACTTCAATTATCGACTAATTAAGACTAACATAAATTTAATGGGCTACATTGTACTGCTTGTTATAATGCTGACCTTGGAGTCTAATGTTTAACAATTATGTTATGAATGTTGCAGGTTACATTCCCTGCCTTGGAGCGTTTGTATATTGTTGGACTAACAATGATAACAGAGATATGGGATAGGAAATTACTTCCATCAGAGTCATTTCGACAATTGAGAGACGTGACCATCCTGAGGTGTGAGAAACTGGTGAATGTCGGCTCGTCCAATATGCCCCGACAATTACCAAAACTAGAACGACTAGAGGTTTCTTATTGTCAAGAGCTGAAAGTAATACTACTGCAGAATGGGCGGGAAGAAGAAGAAAAAGCAGAAAACAACAATAATACCAACTCGTTCCTTCAACTCACGTGTTTGAGACTTGAAAATTTGCAGAGCCTCAAAAGCTTTTTCACCTCTAGATCTGAAACACAATCCCTCTTCACTAGCCAGGTATGAATGTCCTCATCAGTTTTGGTTGCACATGACCAGCAAAACCAGAAACACAAGTGTATATATACGTATATATATATATATATGTATGTATGTTTGTATGTATTTTACTTAGATTAGACTTCTCTCGTGTCAATAATCTAGACCCAAATGTGTTGTTCGGGCCCGTGGGCCCACTACAACTCTCTTTTTAATTATTCGAACCGTGCATTTTTTAGGATTCTTCGTTTATATCATCCGTAAAAAAAATTAAATCAATTTCATAATTTCTGCCTTTTCAATTTTTCGTGTTTGTCATTAAACAAACGGATGGTTTTTATTTTATTTAATTTTTTTTTTTAAACACACTTATCATTCATTTTTTCAGATGCAATTGTAATAAATTAAAAAGGTTAAGATTATTGGATCGATCCTTTTTTTTAGATGATATACACTAAGGACTTTACAAAAAGAAAATTTTAAATCATCAAAACGAGACCCACGGTGGACTCCCACGGCCCGAAAGGCACCCTTGTTGGCCATGTATTAATTTGTGTATTTATTTTGAATATTTCATATTTTCCAATTTAATACTTCCACATTTGTTTGAATATTACTATCTAAAAACTTGAAAACAATAAAATAGTAAAATTCATGGTTTTAAATAAACCTCAAATGGTGTGTTTTTATAAGGGATTTGTCTTTTCTAAAGTAGAAAATTCAAAGGGAACAGACATTTAGGGCCTCTTACCGATAACAGTCATTAAACAGAGATCTCTTACCAGTAGGAGTTTATGAAATGCATTGGCCCATTATTTTAACTCTTCGTTTGGTTAAATCATTTCATAAACTCACAGCAGTAAGAGACCTCCATTTAATGACTTTTATCGGTAAGAGATCTCAACTGTTTGGTCTAGTTGAAATTTCAATTGGAGACAAACGTTTCCATTTCATAAAATCATAGAACACAGATTATCAAAGTCAAATAGAAAAAATCACGATGAAATGTGAAATAATGTGAAGCCTGATTTTCTCTCATTTTGTACTTTTAATCTGCAGAACCCATCAACTTTGAGAAAGGGTGGATTTATAGTTGGTTGAAATTTTCTTAATATATTCAATTGATGATTTGCAGTCAAAACAATCAACCCAACTCGTGCACAACACCTATTGCACAATGAGGACAAAAGGTTGCAACAATGCAACAAAAAAGATTTGTTACTTCCAATCTATTATAGTTTCCATTACATAAAACAAAATCATATTAACTGTTATGGAACCAACAATTTAAGTTTTGGCATTAATTGGAACATAGTAAAATCAATTTATTGGTCTTCAATTATCGACTAATTAAGACTAACATAAATTTAATGGGCTACATTGTACTGCTTGTTATAATGCTGACCTTGGAGTCTAATGTTTAACAATTATGTTATGAATGTTGCAGGTTATTTCCTGCCTTGGAGAGTTTGTATATTGTTGGACTAACAATGATAATAGAGATATGGGATAGGAAATTACTTCCATCAGAGTCTTTTCCAGAATTGACAGACGTGACCATCCTGAGTTGTGAGAAACTAGTGAATGTCGGTTCATCCAATATGCCCCGACAATTACCAAAACTAGAACGACTAGAGGTTTCTTATTGTCAAGAGCTGAAAGTAATACTACTGAAGAATGGGGGGGAAGAAGAAGAAAAAGAAGAAAACAACAATAATACCAACTCATTCCTTCAACTAACGAGTTTGACACTTCAAGATTTGCAGAGCCTCAAAAGCTTTTTCACCTCTAGATCTGAAACACAATCCCTCTTCACTAGGCAGGTATGAATGTCTTCATCAGTTTTGGTTGCACGTGACCCGTAAAACCAGAAACACAAGTGTATATATACGTATATATATATATATGTATGTATGTTTGTATGTATTTTACTTAGATTAGACTTCTCTCGTGTCAATAATCTGGACTCAAATGTGTTGTTCAGGCCCATGGGCCCACTACGATTCTCTTTTTAATTATTCGAACCGTGCATTTTTTAGTATTCTTCATTTATATCATCCGCAAAAAAAATTAAATCAATGTCATAATTTTAGCCTTTTCAATTTATCGTGTTTGTCATTAAACAAAAGGATGGTTTTTATTTTATTTAATTTTTTTTTCTAAACACACTTATCATTCATTTTTTCAGAAGCAATTGTAATAAATTAAATAGGTTAAGATTATTGGATCAATCTTTTTTTTTAGATGATATACACTAAGGACTTTACAAAAAGAAAATTTTAAATCGTCAAAACGAGACCCACGGTGGACTTCCACGGCCCGAAAGGCACCCTTGTTGGCCATGTATTAATTTGTGTATTTATTTTGAATCTTTCATATTTTCCAATTTAATACTTCGACATTTGCTTGAATATTACTATGTAAAAACTTGAAAAAAATAAAGTAGTAAAATTCAAGGTTTTAAATAAACCTCAAATGGTGTGTTTTTATAAGGGATTTGTCTTTTCTATAGTAGAAAATTCAAAGGGAACAAACAGTTAAGGTCTCTTACCGATAACAGTCATTAAACGGAGGTCTCTTACCAATAAGAGTTTATGAAATGCATTGGCCCATTATTTCAACTCTTCGTTTGGTTAAATCATTTCATAAACTCGCAGCAGTAAGAGACCTCCGTTTAATGACTTTTATCGGTAAGAGATCTCAACTGTTTGGTCCAGTTGAAATTTCAATTGGAGACAAACGTTTCCCTTTCATAAAATCATAGAACACAGATTATCAAAGTCAAATAGAAAAAATCACGATGAAATGTGAAATAATGTGTAGCCTGATTTTCTCTCATTTTGTACTTTTAATCTGCAGAACCCATCAATTTTGAGAAAGGGTGGATTTATAATTGGTTGAAATTTTCTTAATATATTCAATTGATGATTTGCTATCAAAACAATCAACCCAACTCGTGCACAACACCTATTGCACAATGAGGACAAAAGGTTGCACCAATGCAACAAAAAAGATTTGCTACTTCCAATTTATTATAGTTTCCATTACATAAAACAAAATCATATTAACTGTTATGGAACCAACAATTTAAGTTTTGGCATTAATTGGAACATAGTAAAATCAATTTATTAGACTTCAATTATCGACTAATTAAGACTAACATAAATTTAATGGGCTACATTGTACTGCTTGTTATAATGCTGACCTTGGAGTCTAATGTTTAACAATTATGTTATGAATGTTGCAGGTTACATTCCCTGCCTTGGAGCGTTTGTATATTGTTGGACTAACAATGATAACAGAGATATGGGATAGGAAATTACTTCCATCAGAGTCATTTCGACAATTGAGAGACGTGACCATCCTGAGGTGTGAGAAACTGGTGAATGTCGGCTCGTCCAATATGCCCCGACAATTACCAAAACTAGAACGACTAGAGGTTTCTTATTGTCAAGAGCTAAAAGTAATACTACTGAAGAATGGGCGGGAAGAAGAAGAAAAAGCAGAAAACAACAATAATACCAACTCGTTCCTTCAACTCACGTGTTTGAGACTTGAAGATTTGCAGAGCCTCAAAAGCTTTTTCACCTCTAGATCTGAAACACAATCCCTCTTCACTAGCCAGGTATGAATGTCCTCATCAGTTTTGGTTGCACATGACCAGTAAAACCAGAAACACAAGTGTATATATACGTATATCTATATATATATATGTATGTTTGTATGTATTTTACTTAGATTAGACTTCTCTCGTGTCAATAATCTAGACTCAAATGTGTTGTTCGGGCCCATGGGCCCACTACGACTCTCTTTTTAATTATTCGAACCGTGCATTTTTTAGCATTCTTCGTTTATATCATCCGCAAAAAAAATTAAATCAATGTCATAATTTTAGCCTTTTCCATTTATCGTGTTTGTCATTAAACAAAATGATGGTTTTTATTTTATTTAATTTTTTTTTAAACACACTTATCATTCATTTTTTCAGATGCAATTGTAATAAATTAAACAGGTTAAGATTATTTGATCGATCTTTTTTTTTAGATGATATACACCAAGGACTTTACCAAATGAAAATTTTAAATCATCAAAATGTGACCGATGGCGGACTCCCACGGCCCAAAAGGCACCCTTGTTGGCCATGTATTAATTTGTGTATTTATTTTGAATATTTCATATTTTCCAATTTAATACTTCGACATTTGCTTGAATATTACTATCTATAAACTTGAAAAAAAGAAAATAGTAAAATTCAAGGTTTTAAATAACCTCAAATGGTGTGTTTTTATAAGGGATTTGTCTTTTCTATAGTAAAAAATTCAAAGGGAACAGACAGTTAAGGTCTCTTACCGATAACAGTCATTAAACGGAGGTCTCTTACCAGTAAGAGTTTATGAAATGCATTGGCCCATTATTTTAACTCTTCGTTTGGTTAAATCATTTCATAAACTCGCAGCGGTAAGAGACCTCCGTTTAATAACTTTTATCGGCAAGAGATCTCAACTGTTTGGTCCAGTTGAAATTTCAATTGGAGACAAACGTTTCCCTTTCATAAAATCATAGAACACAGATTATCAAAGTCAAATAGAAAAAATCACGATGAGATGTGAAATAATGTGAAGCTTGGTTTTCTCTCATTTCGTACTTTTAATCTGCCGAACCCATCAATTTTGAGAAAGGGTGGATTTATAGTTGGTTGAAATTTTCTTAATATATTCAATTGGTGATTTGCTGTCAAAATAATCAACCCAACTCGTGCACAACACCTATTGCACAATGACGACAAATGGTTGCAACAATTGAACAAAAAAGATTTGTTACTTCCAATCTATTATAGTTTCCATTACATCAAACAAAATCATATTAACTGTGATGGAACCAACAATTTAAGGTTTGGCATTAATTGGAACATAGTAAAATCAATTTATTGGACTTGAATTATTGACTAAGTAAGACTAACATAAATTGAATGGGCTACATTGTACTGCTTGTTATAATGCTGACCTTGGTGTCTATTGTTTAACAATTATGTTATGAATGTTGCAGGTCACATTCCCTGCCTTGGAGAGTTTGTATATTGATGGACTAACAATGATAACAGAGATATGGGATAGGAAATTACTTCCATCAGAGTCTTTTCGACAATTGAGAGACGTGACCATCCGGAGGTGTGAGAAACTGGTGAATGTCGATTCGTCGAATATGCCTCGACAATTACCAAAACTAGAACATCTAGAGGTTTCTTATTGTTGAGAGCTGAAAGTAATAGTACTGAAGAATGGGGGGGAAGAAGAGGAAAATGCAGAAAACAACAATAATACCAACTCGTTCCTTCAACTAACGAGTTTGAGACTTGAAGATTTGCAGAGCCTCAAAAGCTTTTTCACCTCTAGATTTGAAACACAATCCCTCTTCACTAGCCAGGTATGAATGTCCTCATCAGTTTTGGTTGCACATGACCAGTAAAACCAGAAACACAAATGTATATATACGTATATATATATATATATATATATGTATTTTGTATGTACTTTAAACACACTTATCATTCTTTCTTTCTTTTTTTTAGATACATTTGTAATAAATTAAAAAGGCTAAGATTATTGGATTGTTCTTTTTTTTTTTTTTAAGATGATATACACACGGACTTTACAAAATGAAAATTTTAAATATTCAAAACGTGACCCGTGGTCGACTCCCACAGCCCGAAAGGCACCATTGTTGGCCATGTATTGATAATGTGTATTTATTTTGAATCTTTCCAATTTAATACTTTAACATTTGCTTGAATATTACTATCTAAAAACTTGAAAGAAAAAAATAGTAAAAATCAAAAAGTTTATCCCTAAGTTGAGTTGTCGTAGTTCATATAATATTTTCGTTTTTTGGGGTGTTTGTAACAAAAAATAATGCCACCATGTTATTGCTTTAGGCTATGTTTCGTTCATAAATTTGAAGCAAGATTTGGAAAGTGAAAGGGAAAAGATGTGTAAAATTTAGTTATATTTCATTGATATTTCACCTACTTTTTCCGTTTTCATTTCCAAATCACTTCCCAAATTCATAAATCAAACACAGTTTGAGTTAAAGAAGTACATGAGAAATAATCAAAACCTAACAAAATTACAAAAATTTAGAACAAGGTAACTGTAACACCCTCAAAATAAACCTATAAATCATACATTCAAGACATCCATAAACTTACGAGAATAAAGCATAATTCTATTTATCAGAGTATTCATTACAAAAGTATTAAATGTTGACATCAAAAGTAAATGCCCTACGGGCTTACAACTTTCCAAGCCAACACTTGGTTACAAAAAGAGAGTACTAACTCAAAACACAAAATAAGCCCTTGGCTTGATTTACATGTAATACACAAAATAATCATAAAAGGAAGCCTTCTGCTTCTACAACCTCCCAAGCTACATCCTTGGAGGCGGCATATCACCTGTACTTGAAAATGATGTCCCATTTAGGGTGAGCCAATGCCTATGTAGAGATATGCTAAACATAATATGAGCAATAACTAAAACATTAGCATTTGATAAATGTTTAACTCATACAAACCAATGTACAACACGATCCAATTCCATGACAGATATGTCCATATTTCATTCCACTTTCCTTTACTTATCAAATTTTCAATTCATAACATGGCTCAGAACCTGGCCAACAATTTTAATGAGACTACGACTTATATTAAAGCACTTCATTTTTAAATGAGATAACAACTCATATCAAAACACTTCCATACTTCACAATAGATACGCATATTTGCTGTATCAATGGAGTCCATCCCCTATCTCCTCCCAAATAATATCCAGTTTAGGAGTCCATCCCCTATCTTCTCCCAAACCGTGGAGTACATCCCCTATCTCCTCCCACACAATACAATGTATATAAACACTTATCATATACAATGATCAATCAATACAAATATTCGATGTATTATTCCAACCGTCATATTCAATGACATATTCAACGTGATAAGTTTCAGTTTTCCCTAATCAACATACAGTGTCTACAACAATCAAGACTATCTTTCACCGATAGTCCAAAGCAATTATTTCTAAACAGATAATAAATGCATCAACAGATAAATTATCAATATTTCCAAAGGTGAGTGATTAACTTATCCAACTCCACCATTCATTCTCATAACTCCTCAATTTCATTATTTCCAACTCAATTTCATATTTCCATAACTTTCCAAATTAATTGTACAAATTAATTCATAACAACAAATTAGGGCTTTCCTCCCTCTTTTCTCAACATTGACCCAAAGGCTCAAATATTTTCATTAAACATCAATAACCTCATTTTAAGACCCAAAATATACATGTATGAGTCAAAAGAACAAAACCCCTCTTTATATATTTTGAAACCCTAACCCCCAAAATTACCCAACTTCAACATTACATCAAAATGACTACAAGTTTATGTCAAAGACCATAAATATGAGTAGTTATCCCTACCTCGAAATGAAGAGACCAAATGGAGAAGATGATGAAAACCCAAAGTGCTCCAAATCTACAACTTTTCAGATTAAAGTGAAGCCTACGCCACCCTCTATCTTTCTTACGAAGAGATTAGGGTAGAAACACTCAAGAACTAGATCAAACCTTAGAGAGAAGATGTATAGAGAGAGAAGAGCAGCCGGATCTAGGGTTTGAGAGAAAAAAAAGATAAAAAAGTGAAGTGTAATCCCGCTGCTGCCAACTGATATATTTGAGGCTAGCTCGAGCGAAGGAGTGGTCACTCGAGTGACCAGACACAAAGAAACCTTGCTCGAGCGCACAAAGCCTCGCTTGAGCCAACAATTCGAAGCTTCAGGTCTGCAACCCAGAAGCACGCTCGAGCGAAGGAACTCAAAACATACAGCTCGCTCGCTCGAGCCAAGAAATGCAACCTTCAGGTCAAAAGAGATGCAGACGCAAGCTCGAGCGCAAGACTTCTCGCTCGAGCCACCAGACACAACACTCAACTCTCGCTCGAGCGAAGGAACCCTGGCTCGAGCAAAGGAACTAAAACACAGAGCTCACTCGAGCGACAAAAGCCCCGCTCGAGTGAAGACACCAAAATCTGGGCGGCAACCATTTGTTCCTAAACAACACCAACCTGTTACAAGCCTGCCCAACACATCCTAAAACTCATATTCAAAGAATTAAAGGACAGAAATGAAACTTATACAACAACCAACACCACGGAACCTAAGCATGGAATACAATAAACAAAGGAGAGAAAACCGGGATCGCTATAGTAACAAAGAACCAAACAAGACCCTAGTAGATCAAACTTAAAACATGATGACCAGATTAATATCTAAAATAGAGAACGATGCGGTACTTTTGTGGGATGGATGGCTTTTGTGAATATGATCTACGTGTGGTGTGGGGCCATATCTTCTGTAGGGCCTAAAGTTGGACTTAACATCTTTCAAATAGAAACCTAAAGCATCTCCAAAGGCACAACAAAATATTGTTCAAGTTTAATTTGAAAAACTTAATGAGTTTAAAAATATATTTGAGTTGGTCTTTTTATTTTTTATCAGCAAAAGATTATCTTCGTTTACCATTTGAGCCGAACACAAATGAGCTTTAATCGAACTGAGTTCAAATAACTTGATATTGTATTATACATTTAAGTTTATGGAACTAAGTTCGAGCCGAACTCATAAAATTGATGATAAGTTTCAAAATATGTTCAATTTTAACTTATTTATATAATGAGTCGTTCTTAAAATAATTTTAATGTGCCCAACATAAGTGGATTTCAAATAACTTCATTTATTTTACCATCTAACTTAAATAGATATGTCAAGAAAATGAATATTAAATTAAATAAGAAATTATCAATATAAAAATAATCAAGGCATGTGGTGAATTTTTAAAATAAAATTTTCTTCTTTTTCATAGGTTTAATACTCAAATCAACAACATAATTTACCTTATCTAAAAAATAACTAATAAAATTATGGAACACAGATTATTAAGGGAAAATAGATAAATAATGATGAAAGATGGAAAACAATATGACGAGTTGACAACAAAAGGTGCTTTAGTTAATAATTAGATACTCCAAATATTTGAGAAGAATATGGAGATATGCAATTATGAATTTGCTTGCCTGTTGCTCTTCATTTGCACATAACCACAAGTACAAAAGCTCATACATGATTAGAGCATGCCTGTTGAAAGTTTTACAATTATCAATTGTTGCTTATCCACAATTTTGTAATAGTCACTAACCTAAAGTATTGTAAACTACTTTACAGGTTGCTTTCCCAGTCTTAGAGTATTTAGAAATTCAGAAATTGCCTAACATAATAGAGATATGGGACAAGCAATTACTCATAGCTTCAGAAAAAGAATCAAAGTCCTTCTACCAACTGAAAGATATGATGGTTTCTGATTGTGAGAAATTGGTGCATGTGGTTAAGTTCAATATGCTCCCACAACTGCAAAATCCGAACATATTCAAGGTAGATAATTGTCCAAAGGTGAAAGCGATAGTCTCAGAGAAAGAAAAGAAGAAGGAACCACCAATAATGATATTATCGTGTTATCTCAATTGACGAAACTTACTCTTCAGAATTTGATCAGCCTTAAAAGTTTTTACAACTGGTCTACAAGATTTGAAGCACAACCCTTGTTCAACTACCAAGTTTGATTTTCCTAATTTATTTTATTACCCTTAGCCATGGAAAAGCGTGCACAAAAAAAAATTAAAATTCTTATTCAATTACAATTTTAAATTTGAAGCTTATTTGAATATTTTTTTTCTATCCAAATTCAAATAAAAGGAAAATAATTTCAAGGTGGATATATACTACGAGCCTATGATATTTTAAAAAATTACGATATTGCCCAACAAAATATGTATGGATTCTAAATTTAACACTACATTTTTATTTTGAATATGAATGTTAATATGATTTTATTTAACTAAAATTATGTCCAAAATTGTAATTCATCTAATCTTGACTTGGAGTTGATTAAAAATATTTAAATATTGAATATCATATTTTATTTTTTTAGTTTTGACTGATATGATTTCATTTTGTTTTTCAATCCAAAATCGTTCCCTTATAACCTTTTTAAATTTCGATTGCAATTTCCCGATCATCAATCCTAAATTGCCTTCCTTTGGAATTACGCCTCTTGGATTTTAGGGATTGGTATTGTTATTCAAGTCCAAAAATTAGACCTACTTTTTAAGCCCAATGATATGACAATCAATTAAAATATTTGAAATAGCACACTATGTGTGTGTGTGTGTGTGTGTATGTGTGTGTCTCTCTCTCTCTCTCTCTCTCTCTCTCTCTCTCTCTCTCTCTCTTTTCTAATCATCAACCAATCATATCAGTTACATATCATTAGGTTTAGAAAACATGTCTAGAAAGTGGTCTTCTATAACTTTTTCCTTTAGGGAAATAATAACAATTTGTACATGATTCGTGGTTGTAATTTTTTTTTTTTTGGGTGAATATTCCTGGTTGTAATATTTGAATATGGAAAAAGCACTATTATAATTTCTTCACATAGTAATACTATGGACCCAGATAGAAAAATCTGGAAATTACCTAGAATTTCACAAGAATGGCTCAGATTTATTTCATATGTGGACCCCACACATCATCAATTCAATCTCCATTACACATACTCATTTTTTAGTAAATCCTTAGTCAAAATTCTGGGACCTTAACTTTTTTATTCTTCTAAAGCCTCAAAAATATTGAGCGACCTTATTTAGAGGAGGTCACAGATGAACTCCCACAACCTCACCATTATGAAAATGTTACTTGCCCCTGCCCAACATCTTACGAAACTTCTTGGAAGTTCAGTCCCAACCATTGATCCAATTTAAAAATCGCATTAATTGATGGTTATGCATGCTGGTTTGAGTTGTTACTAGAAATTAATATATAACAGCTTAAAGCTCAATCAATTTTACTTTAGTGCTATATTTATTAGTGTTAGGACCCTTTGTTGTGAAAATCCGTGAATCAAAACCAAGGTTGTAATTTGGTAGGGCTTTCCAGGTTTTCCAAGATTGGCTTCCCCGCTCGAGCGGGGAAAGTAATGCTCGAGCGGGAATTGATGGTGTGATTCCCCGCTCGAGCGGGGAAATGGACGCTCGAGCGGGAAGGCTATATGAATCACAAATTATGAAGTCTCCGCTCGAGCGAGAAGACCCACGCTCGAGCGGACCGCGCGAGATTAGATTCTATAAATTCGCTGGTTGGGTCTTTTTCTAGATTTACTTTTCTAGATCTTGTTTAGGGTTTTCTAGGATTTTGTTTGAAGTTTTCTCTTGAGGTTTTGTGAGTTTTATTTGATGTTCTTAAGAGAGTTCTAAACTTATGAGTTGAGATTCATACATCAAAGAGTTTGATACTACATATTCAAGAGAGTTCTTTTTGGTGGAATCCGAATGTTAACACGTAGAGTTTCAAAAGGCGTTTGATTCTTTGCGTAGTCGTTAATTCGACAAGTGAAGTTGTGGAATCGACTTCTGGATTGATCAGTTCCGTGACGAAGGCGTGGAGAAAGAGTTACAGAAGATTCGAGGACAAATTGACTGTGTTGGGTAATTTGTGTATTATCTTTGTAATCTTTTAGTTCTTCAGTAGTGGATTGATCAGTGGCGGTTCGCCCGTGGTTTTTGATTACAATTGAAGGTTCTTCAATTGTGGTTTTTCCACGTAAAAAATCGTTTGTGTCGATTTATTGTTTATTCTTAAAAACAAACAAACTAAAATCACTCTCGTAAGTGCTTGATGATTTTAGGTTGAGTGTTTTGGTTTGTTGGGATTTGGAATATGTTAATCTTGATCTAATCACGAATCACGTAGGATTTTCATTTGGTATCAGAGCAGGTCACTCTTTGTTTTATCAAAACTATAGGAGTGTGATTTTGTGTGACTAGTATCATGGATTCTATTCGTGAAGGTAACTCGACTCATAGACCCCCTTTACTAGACGGTACAAATTATTCTTATTGGAAAGCTCGTATGAGAGCATTTTTAAAATCTATCGATGAGAAAGTTTGGCACTGCGTAATCTTTGGGTGGAGTGAACCTACAATCACCGTTAATGGCATTGATATTCCTAAACCCCTTGATAAATGGGACACAACTGATTACCAGAACTCGAGTTGGAACAACAAGGCTCTCAACTCCCTCTTCTGCTCTGTCACACCTGAAGAATTCCGTCGAATTTGCACGTGTGAAATAGCAAAAGAGGCGTGGGATATTCTTGAAACGATTCACGAAGGTACTACCTCTGTTAAAAGGTCAAAACTTCAACGTCTCACCTCCGCCTTTGAAACCCTTTTTATGTGCGACGATGAGACGTTTGATGATTTCTATGCAAAACTCAGTGATATCATGAATTCCTGTTTCACTCTCGATGAAAAAATCCCGGAAGCGAAAGTTGTTGGAAAAATTTTGAGGTCCCTTCCCGAGAGGTTCCAATCAAAGGTGACAGCCATTGAGGAGGCTCAGAATGTTGATACCCTGAAGCTCGATCAATTGGTTGGAAATTTGCAGACTTATGAAGCCCACCAAATTTCAAAGAAAAAGCAAAAAGAAACTATGGCTTTCACGAGTGCTCATGAGACTGCAAAACCTCCGGAGACTGAATTTGATTTAGAGTTTGAGATGACGGCTATGCTTACAAAACAGTTTAAATTTTTTTGAAAAAGAAGCCTAATTTCAGAGCCCCTATTTCAAAAGATAAGAGTAATGACAAACCCAAAACTGTTCCACCAAAATTTGCTCAAACTACTGAAAAGAAGATTGTAAGGGGGCCAGGGGTCAAGTGCTATGAATGTCAAGGGCTTGGCCATATGTCCCTTGAATGCCCTTCGAAAAAGAATCGGAAGAAAGTCTACACCGTAACTTGGGATGATGAAAGCAGGTCGGAGCAAGAACCCGAAGAACCTGAATCTGGTGAAGATGGGGATAGTGCTTTCATGGCATTTTGGGCCACGGTTTCTCAACCTCTTCCAAAGCATTTGGAATCAGCTCGTGGTCAAAACTTATATCATGCTCCCACCTTTGATGGGACTAACTATCTGTATTGGAAAATCAGAATAGGGGCTTTTCTGAGAGCTTTTGAACCAGAAGGTTGGCAAGCCATTGAAGAAGATACTGAAAGTGCAGATAATCCGGGCAATCAGAGAGCCCTGATCACTATTCATGGTGCAATTTCCAATGAAGAACAGCAACGGGTTGTTCACTGCACAAAGGCTAAAGATGCATGGGAAATTCTGAGCCAATTCCGTGAAGGAAGAGATCCACTTCCGCCACCATCCAGCAACTTATTTGTCTTGGTTGCTAGAGTGGACGAGGTCAAGAAGAATGAGGAGCAAAGAGAGGATGATGAAATATCTGAAGACACTGATGAGATCAATGGCGATGAACTACAACAAGCTTACGAGAAGCTGTACGAGAAATCTCTGAATTTGTCTAAAACCAACGAAAAACTCTCTCTCAAGCTCAAAACATGTGAGAGTGAGAATGTCCGGCTCAAAGAAGAACTCTTGACAACAAAACAGAATGTCATCAAGATCTCAAGTGACAGGCAAGACTTATGTGGAAAACTTCTATCCTGTGAAACTGAAAGGAATGAACTTCTAAAGGTGTATTCCACATATGAATAAAAGCTTGAAAGTATTGAGCTGTCACAAGCTGCATTGGAAGAGAAAGTCAGACAGAAAGATGAAGAACTCCGTATTGCTAGAGCAACAATTGCCATGTGGAACAAAGGTTCCAGATCTCTAGAAGACATACTCAGGTCTCAACAAATGGGTTTTGACAAAAGAGGGCTAGGCTATGGTGCGACAGCTCACAAGGGACAGGCCTCTACCTCACATAACTTGAAGACTCAAGCAAAGGGCAAATTGAAGATAGACCAGGTTGATCCTTCTCTTCATCAAGCAAAAGCAGGTAAGACCAACAAAAGGGAGGTAAAACCTGTTTTTATTTGTCATCACTGTGGTAGGTATGGCCACATTCGTCCTTACTGTTTTGAACTGTTTGGTAAGGTGTCTCAAAAGGGTAGAAATTCTAATACTTTTTGGGTTAGGAGACAACCTTACATGTCTAGGCAGAACACCAAGACTAAAAAGATTTGGGTTAGAAAAGATGATTTGACTTGTTTTGTTGCTCACACTGCTCTAAAAACACGTGACTCACACATGTGGTATCTTGATAGTGGGTGCTCTCGTCATATGTCCGGTAACAAATCCTACTTCACCTCTCTTGAAAAATATGAAGGAGGAATTGTTACCTTTGGAGATGGCGGCACTTCTAGAGTCATTGGTAAGGGCTCTATAAGTGTTGCTGGTCTTCCCAAGCTAGATAATGCCTTACTTGTTGATGGCCTTAAAGCAAATCTTTTGAGCATTAGTCAAATGTGTGATTCCCATCATGAAGTATTGTTTTCAAAAGATAAATGTGAAATTTTGGATAAAAGGGAAATACTGTTTTACATGGGGTTCGCACATCTGATAACTGCTATGGGATTCTTACTACTAATGATCTCACTTGTCATTCTGCCATCATAAGTAACATTGATCTGTGGCATCAAAGATTAGGTCACATGAATTTCAAAGACCTAACTAAGATAGCCAACAAAGAGCTTGTGAGAGGAGTACCTAAACTGGGTAAGAATTTGAGCCATGTGTGTGGACCATGTCAGCTTGGCAAGCAAACCCGTGCTCCTCATAAAAAGGTGAACAGCTTTACAACCAAACGTCCTCTTGAATTGGTTCACATGGATTTAATGGGTCCTACTCGCACTGAAAGCATTGGAGGTAAAAGATACATTTTTTTAACTGTTGATGATTTTACTCGATTCTCATGGGTAAATTTTTAAGGGAAAAATCTGATACGTTTAATGCTTTCCAGGCTTTAGTCCTTAAAATCCAAAATGAACAGGGTGTTTCCATTGGGCGTATCATAAGAATCCGAACTGATCATGGTCGTGAATTTGAAAATAGTTCGTTTTCGGATTTTTGTGATATGCATGGAATTAAGCATGAGTTTTCTGCACCTATTACTCCACAACAAAATGGAGTGGTTGAGAGGAAGAACAGAGTTGTTCAAGAAATGGCTAGGGTCATGCTCCTTAGTAAGAGTCTTCCTCCAAAGTTTTGGGCCGAAGCCCTAAATACTGCTGTTTATGTCATAAATCGTGTGTATTTAAGGCCCGGCACTTTACAAACTCCTTATGAATTGTGGAAGGGTTTGAAACCTAATGTAAAATACTTCAAAACTTTTGGGAGTAAGTGTTACATCTTCAAAGATAGAGAGCCCTTGGGCAAATTTGACTCCCGAAGTGATGAAGGTATTTTTCTAGGGTATTCAACCAACAGTAGGGCTTTTCGAGTCTATAACCTGCGAACTTCATCATTAATGGAATCTATCAATGTGGTTATAGATGACACAGGTTCTCCTACTCCAGCAACAAATGAGGATGACAATGGTGAGTCCCAATCTTGGATACTGAACCACAAAATCAAGGAGAAGCTGAGGTTCAATCACAAGAAATGTTACAGCACCATCCTCACAGGTAAGTTCAAGTCCCAAGAGTGCTCAAAGGGACATCACTCCTGTTGCTTCTATCACCGCAAGTCCTGAACTTAAACCATCAGCAAGGGTGAAACTGAATCATCCAGCTCAACAGGTGATTGGAAGTGTTTCGGATCGAATGAAAACCGAAGACAGATTCGGGATGAGGTATCACATATGTGTTATGTTTCTTTAATTGAACCTAAGAATTTTAAAGAGGCCTTGCTAGATGATAGTTGGGTCAATGCTATGCATGAAGAATTAGGTCAATTTGAACGTAACAAAGTTTGGACTCTTGTTCCCAGACCTAGAGACATGAATGTGATAGGTACCAAGTGGATCTTTAAAAATAAATCTGATGAGAATGGTACTGTTGTTAGGAATAAAGCTAGGTTGGTTGCTCAAGGCTACACACAAGTAGAGGGTATTGACTATGATGAGACGTTTGCCCCAGTTGCACGTCTCGAATCTATTCGTATTTTGCTTGGTGTTGCATGTTTTCTTGGCTTTAAATTGTTTCAAATGGATGTGAAAAGTGCCTTTCTGAATGGGTACTTAAAAGAAGAGGCATATGTTGAGCAACCAAAAGGGTTTGAGGACCCTAAATGTCCTAATCATGTCTACAAGTTAGACAAGGCTTTGTATGGATTGAAACAAGCCCCTCGGGCTTGGTATGATAGACTTACTACCTTCCTTCTTGATAATGATTTTCAAAGGGGTAGTGTGGATAAGACTTATTTGTGAAACATACTAAGTCTCATATTCTTGTTGCTCAGATATATGTTGATGATATTGTGTTTGGTTCCACTGCTGATCATCTTGTGAAATATTTTCGGATTGCATGACACATGAGTTTGAGATGAGCATGATGGGAGAGTTGTCTTATTTTTTGGGTCTCCAAATTAAACAGTCTCCTTCGGGCATATTTGTTTCTCAGTCTAAGTATGCTAAAAATCTTGTGTCAAAGTTTGGTCTTGAGTCTGCCAAGCATGCACGCACTCCCATGAGCACCAGTCTTCACCTTTCCAAAGATTCCTCTGGTATTGATGTTGATCCTACCCTTTATAGGAGTATGATAGGGAGTCTTTTGTATCTCACAGCCAGTCGTCCTGATATTTCCTTCAGTGTCGGTGTTTGTGCTCGTTACCAAGCCAGTCCTAAAGAGTCTCACCTTCTTGCGGTAAAACGCATCATCAAGTATGTTAATGGGACCTTGGGGTATGGGGTTTGGTTTTCCACTGATACTACAGCCGAAATTACTGGTTTTTCTGATGCCGACTGGGCAGGGTGTGCTGATGATAGGAAAAGTACATCCGGGGGGTGTTTTTACCTTGGGAATAATCTGGTTTCTTGGCATAGTAAAAAGCAAAATGCCATCTCTCTTTCCACTGCTGAGGCTGAGTACATTGCTGCAGGAGTTGTTGTGCACAAATGTTGTGGATGAAGCAAATGCTTCATGATTATGGAATAGAACAGAACACTCTCACTCTTTTTTGTGATAACACAAGTGCCATAAACATTTCAAAAAATCCTGTCCAACACTCTCGCACCAAACATATTGACATCCGTCATCATTTTATTCGAGAGTTAGTGGATGAAGGCCTTGTTGTTTTGGAACATGTTCCTACTGAGCATCAAAAAGCTGATATTTTTTACAAAACCCTTGATCTTCTTCGATTTGAGTTTCTTAGAAAGACCTTGGGTGTAATGCTCAGTAACTAGGTTGTTTCCTGTTTTTTTTTATGTAGGTGAGTGTGAGTGGTTGGCTTACTGTTCTTGGATGTGTATAATCTCATTGTTATTGAGTCCTGATATCTTTGCATCAAATTTTTTTATGAACACTGCTCATGTTGCTTACAAGATCTTATTATCTTTGTTCATAGCTCATTCTGAATGCCCATACTCATTTACTTCATGATCTCATTTTGTACACATCCTTGAGATAAACTGTTGCAGGGGTTTCCGCACAAGTGATCAAAGTTCTCTATGGACCACTGACAGTGTTTCTTATACTCTTTCAGAGGAATTGACCTATACTGGTATATCATGGGTGATGTTAAGTTTCTTAACCATCTACCATCTTATTTCACTTCCATGGTTTCTCCCTCAGTACATGATTTCTGAGCATTAGGAAAAGGCTACCTCAGAGGCACCAACCAGGCCATCATTTTTTTTCATTCTTCTCTGGTTTGGTCTCCATACTCTTGAGCGTGTATGCCACCAGTGAGTGCTCACAAAAAAAAAATAATAATAATAAAAAATAAAAATAATAAAAAATAAAAAATCATTGTCTGAGGGGGAGCTTCCGCTTTTACTCAACAAATACCCCGTGTTTCCTAGTGGTTTGACTTTTCTCTGTGATAGTCAGTTACTCTTGTTGGAGGTCCAGCCATCCGATCACTACGAGGATTAACTCTAGCTTTGTGGCTCTCAAGGATTGCACACACACACATCATTTATGTGAGCTCTCATGTGTGTTTTTGAGTTATTCATTCTCATGATGCTTGTGACTTTGATTTAATACTATCTGTTTAATTCATGAGCTGGTGTTTCATCTCTTTTCTCAAAATTTGCAGGACTCATGATTGATGGATTCGTTTGTCCTTGTGGTATAGTCTGACACCTGGTCATCTTGCTTGTTACAGGCCATCCTAGGTGTTTTTATTTAAAAAAAAAAAAAAAAAATTTCTCTCCGCTCGAGCGGCCTTTTCCACGCTCGAGCATGGTTTTGAGGCTTGCAGTTGTTTTTGCAGTACTGGGAGGGGAGTTTTTCCGCTCGATCTTCATTGTTCGCGCTCGAGCGCGCATTCGCGAGGTGTGTCTCCCGCTCGAGCATCAAAACATACGCTCGAGCGGACTGGTTTTGTATAAATTCCCTCCCTTCGACCCTTGGACTCATTTTTGCCTCTCAACTCCTTCTCTTCTAGGTTTTCCGGCGATTCGTTGCCTCCTCTTCACATTGGGTTGGCTTCTCTTCACATTGGGTTGGCTTCTCTTCCCATTGGGTTGATTTCTCTTCACATTGGGTTGGTTTCGTCTCAGGTATATCTATCTCTCTCTCTCCTCTGTTCTTGAGTTCTTGCGTCTGTTTTTTTTTTTTTTTTGTCTCTTTATGTTTTTTTTTTTTTGTTAGTTTGCTTGAGTTAGTTTTACATTAAGTTGAAGCGTCGTTTTAGTTTTGTTTTTATGATTGTTTTGCTAGGTTCCCTTTAGTCTATCCCTCTTCCATTTAGTTTTGTTTTGGGTTTCTAGCTCTGTTTTGTTTTTGGTTTTCTTTTTGGGGGTTTCATTTCTTTTATAGTATGCTGTGGTCTGCTTACATTGGGGATTTTGTTTACTCATCCATGTGGCCTCATGATTGTTTACATTCAGAATTTTGTTCAGGTTTTTGCATTGGGAATTTTGCTACATTATCACATCTTTATAATTGCAATTTGTTTGCCTTGATTTCCTACTGCTATAGCTTCCTGTTTTGATCGATTTCTTGGTATTTTCATAGCTTTCTGGATGACTTATGTTGCTCCATTCTGATACCTCTGCCTATTACTGTTTATTGCACTATTGGACTAATGTTTGCATTGTATCTCTTGGTTTCCTTGGTTTTGTTATTTGGTTTTGAGTTGGGGGTTTGTTTGTCATGTTTAGCCATGCCTACCCACAAACGCCGTAAGTCGACCGCCTCTCGCCCTCCGTATAACACTGAGCGTTTCCCGTCATTCGAAAAAGCCAAGTTATACCGTGAGTCTTACCATTCCCGTTCCATACACCTTGAACGTAATGTTCATCCATCGACCTTTGAGTCAATCTCTATCCGATCTTTCTTTGATCCCTTGGGAGGTGATAAGGTTCTTTTGTTTTCTGGGCAACAAAATCTTACTTGGATCCGGGAATTTTATTGTAATATGAATGGTCTTCATGATATTGGCCCCTCTTTTAAGACCTGGGTTAGATCCAAAGAAATCACAGTCACCACTGATCTTATCCATGAGCTATTAGGGATTTGTGCTAGATCTCCTATCTATTATCCTTTTCCAGTCCCATCTCGCCCCACTTGTAATTTTGATGAGGTTGCTCAGACTTTGTGTGGTTCTCCTCACTCTTGGCCTTCCGGTTCTTTGATCAAACGGCATGAACTTCTTCCTCATTTTAGGTTACTCAACCTAATCATGTGTGCCAATATCATTGTTACAACCCACAGTTCTGAGATTAAGCAAGATCAAGGTTTTATTCTCGAGTGTATTGCCCACAACCGGCCCATTGACCTTGCCACCCTCATCATTCAGAAGATGGTTGCAGCTTTTAAGCGCACCAATCTGGGTTTACCATATGGCTGCCTCATCAACCAGCTATTAGCCAAATTTGAGGTTCCTCCATATGATGAGGACGAGTTTGCTACCCCTACACGTCCATTTACCAAGAAGACTATCTCCCAGAGTCAGTCTCACATTAGGGGGTCCCTTCTAGTTCTGGTTGTTACAGTGCAGGTCCTAGTGCAGATGAGGCCATGGCAGAGGAGGCCGAGTATGATGCTGCGGCTGGCGGAGATCTTGGTGAGGGGGAGCAGCACCCTCTAGTTCGTACTATTCGTGGTCAGCTTCAGTCGCTAGAGCGTTCTGTTGGTTCCAGATTTGATCATCTTGAGGCCAGGATGGATATCTTTGAGGCGAGACTCACTGATCTTGAGACCACTGCCGATTCTCGTTTCCGTGCTTTGGAGGCCTCTTCCCAGTGGATTGAGGATTCTGTGGCACAGTCTTCATCTCAGCTGGCTCAGATCTTGACTTTGCTTCAGATGCAGCCTTCACCTCCGGCTCCATGATGCTTTTGTTACTTTGTTTTTTGCCACATCTTTTTTATTATTTCCCGGACAAAAAGGGGGAGTGATTTTGGGGGGTATACATACAGTTGGATTTGGTTGATACAGATTTTGGAACTTGGTTGGTACATTTTTTTTATGTTCTCTTGTTATCCTTCCTTGGTACAGTTGGATTTTTATATGTTTTGGTTGGATACTATTTTTGGATATATGTTTGTGGATGGATCATGTTTTGATTATGATGGATTTTTCTTTTGCTATTTAATCCGTTTCCACAGATTTTTGGTTGGCTAGTGTTTGGTTGTTCTTTCTCAGGCTCATTGTACCAGCGCATGTTTGGTTGTGGATTGTTGCATATTGGTTCATCAGTTGGCACATGGTTTTAGACTAGTTTGTTCATAATTGGGAAATTGTTTTTAGACTAGGTTGGAATCTTGTTTTAGTGTTTTTTGTGTGATTTTGCTTAGGAAAACTGTCTTAGAATGGTTTTGTCCGGGATTTAACAAAGGGGGAGATTGTTAGGACCCTTTGTTGTCAAAATCCGTGAATCAAAACCAAGGTTGTAATTTGGTAGAGCTTTCCAGGTTTTCCAAGATTGGCTTCCCCGCTCGAGCGGGGAAAGTAACGCTCGAGCGGGAATTGCAAGTCCACAACATCTCTGCATCGCCTGACAAAGTACTGGATGGTGTGATTCCCCGCTCGAGTGGGGAAATGGACGCTCGAGCAGGAAGGCTATATGAATCACAAATTATGAAGTCTCCGCTCGAGCGGGAAGACCCACGCTCGAGCGGACCGTGCGAGATTAGATTCTATAAATTCGCTGGTTGGGTCTTTTTCTAGATTTACTTTTCTAGATCTTGTTTAGGGTTTTTCTAGGGTTTTGTTTGAATTTTTCTCCTGAGGTTTTGTGAGTTTTCTTTGATGTTCTTAGGAGAGTTCTAAACTTGTGAGTTGAGATTCATACATCAAAGAGTTTGATACTACATATTCAAGAGAGTTCTTTTCGGTGGAATCCGAAGGTTAACACGTAGAGTTTCAAAAGGCGTTTGATTCTTTGCGTAGTCGTTAATTCAACAAGTGAAGTTGTGGAATCAACTTCTGGATTGATCAGTTCCGTGACGAAGGCGTGGAGAAAGAGTTACAGAAGATTCGAGGACAAATTGACTGTGTTGGGTAATTTGTGTATTATCTTTGTAATCTTTTAGTTCTTCAGTAGTGGATTGATCAGTGGCGGTTCACCCGTGGTTTTTGATTACAATTGAAGGTTCTTCAATTGTGGTTTTTCCACGTAAAAAATCGTTTGTGTCGATTTATTGTTTATTCTTAAAAACAAACAAACTAAAATCACTCTCGTAAGTGCTTGATGATTTTAGGTTGAGTGTTTTGGTTTGTTGGGATTTGGAATATGTTAATCTTGATCTAATCACGAATCACGCAGGATTTTCAATTAGGGGTCAATCTTGATATATCGATGTGAAGAACACAAAAGCTAAACACATAATAGAATATAGATATCTCACATGGGGTGAGGTCTCAAGGATGGATCTAGGGGGGTGTGGAGGAAGGCGATTGCACCTCTCAAAATTTTGAAAAATATCTTATATTCTGCTAGAATATTTAATGTAATTAAAATAATAAGTATTTACTTCTCCAAACATATTTTTGTACCTCCATAGTGATAATCCTAGACTCATCCTTGGACATATATCAGAAGTCCACATGGTGAATTTTTAAAATAATCAGGGCACGTGGTAAATTTTTAAAATAAAATTTTCTTCTTTTTCATAGGTCTAATACTCAAATCAACAACACAATTTACCTTACCTAACAAATAACCAATAAAATTATGGAACACAGATTATTAAAGGAAAATAGAAAAATAATGATGAAAGATGGAAAACAATGTGAAGAGCTGACAACAAAAGGTGCTTTAGTTAATAATTAGATACTCTGAATATTTGAGAAGAATATGGAGATATGCAATTATCAATTTGCTTGCATGTTGCTCTTCATTTGCACATAGCCACAAGTACAAACGCTCATACATGATTAAAGCATGCCTTAAGGTATCTGATATATATAGGTTCACTGATTCTCTTTTGGGCCCTCAGCTCAAAATTTGGAAGCTTGTTTGGAATAAGAGTATTCCCCCCAAAGTTCAATTTTTTGGTTGGTTAGCTTGGAGGAATAGAGTTAAAACATGGGATCTTTTACAAAATATCGGTGTCCTTCATAGCAGTGCTTCTGTCTTATGTGCCTTTTGCAAAACTGAAAATGAATCTGCCACTCATGTCCTTTTTCATGGAAAGTATGGTCTAATTTGCTGCTATGGCGGGGGTATTTTTGGGTGGTGCCAAGGTCTATTGATTGTTTATTTCATTGGTGGTTAGGTTGGAATCATAAGAAATTGGTTAGGAGATTGTGGAGGGCCTTACCTTCTATTGTTCTGTGGTCTATTTGGAAATTAAGAAATGATTGTAAAATTTAATGGAGTGCAGCCATGTGGGTCTGAGTTATGTGAGCTTATTAAATTGAGATTTGCTCTGTGGGTTAAAGCTTCTGCAAAGGGGTTCATGTACTTTGTCTTGGATTTAATCAACAATCTGGATCAGATTAAGGACTGCAGTTGAGGGATATTAGCTAGTTTGGTAACTTGGTCTGCCACTATTTGGTTTGCTGTTATCTCGTTGGTTTTCTGCTGTGATCTGTTGGTTTCTGTTGCCTCATGTTATCCACCATGGTGAGCTGTTTAGCTATTTTGAGGTCTGCTGGGGAGGTTGTTATGAGGTATTGGGTGGCATTTTGGAGTTGTTGATATAGATGTTGTTTTGCTGCTTGCTGTTTGTTGATTGGGCGACACCTGCTTCAGTTGACTGAGTTTTGTATTGCACGAAGATTCTTTTTATCACTTCTGGGCTGCTACTTCTGTTGTATTTGTATCAGTGCTGTCAAACTTGCTAATTTTGGTTTAGTGTTGTCAGTGTATCTGTTGGTCCCTCACCAACAGATTCTTGGTTGGTGCTGTCATATGATTGTATGGGCTGCTTAATGCCAACCTTGTTGGGATTGGGCGGTTTCACTATGATGGCCTTTGCCCCCCCCCCCCTCCCCTATATTTATTGATGTCTACCTTCCTTTCTTGTAAGGTTTTCTCTCATCAATAAAGTTTTTGTGTTGATCAAAAAAAAAAAAAAATGATTGGAGCATGCATGTTGAAAGTGTTGCAATTGACAATTGTTGCTTATCCACAATTTTGTAATAGTCACTAACCTAAAGTGTTGTAAACTATTTTACAGGTTGCTTTCCCAGTCTTGGAGTATTTGGAAATTCAAAAATTGCCTACCATAATAGAGATATGGGACAAGCAATTACTCATAGCTTCAGAAAAAGAATCAAAGTCCTTCTGCCAACTAAAGATATCACAGTTTCTGATTGTGAGAAATTGGTGCATGTGATTCAATTCAATATGCTCCCACGACTGCAAAATTTGAACATATTCAAGGTAGAGAATTGTCCAAAGATGGAAGCAATAGTCTCGGAGAAAGCAAAAGAAAAAGGAACCACCAGTAATGATATCATCCTGTTCTCTCAATTAACAACTCTTGGTCTTTATGATTTGGTGAGCCTTAAAAGTTTCTACAGCTGGCCTACAAGATCTGAAACGCAACCCTTGTTCAACCACCAGGTTTGATTTTCCCAATTTATTTTATTATCCTTGGCCATTGGAAAGCGTGCACAAAAAAAAAAATTGAATTCCTTTTCAATTACAATTTTAAATTTGAAGCTTATTTGAATATTCTCTTTCTATCCAAATCCAAATAAAAGTAAAATAATTTCAAGGTGGATATGCTAGGGGCCTACGATAGAAATTACAATATAACCCAAACAAAAATATGTATGAATTCTAAATTTAACACTATATTTTTATTTTGAATATGAATCTTAATATGATTCTATTTGACTAAAATTATGTCCAAAATTGTAATTTGCCTAATCTTGATTTGGAGTTCATTAAAAAAATATTTAAATATTAGATGTCATATTTTGTTTTTTTGGTTTTGACTGATATGATTTTATTCTGTTTCACAATCCAAAATTATTCCCCCATAACCACTTTAAATTTGGATTGCAATTTCCCGATCATCAATCCTCAGTTGCCTTCCTTTGGAATTACGCCTCTTGGGTTTTAGGGAAATGATATCAATTTCTACATGATTCCTAGTTGTAATATTTTAATATGGAAAAATCACTATTATAATTTCTTCTAAAACCTCAAAAATATTGAGCAATCCTATTATAGGAGGTCACTGATCAACTTCCACAACTTTACCATTATGAAAATGTTAACTTGCCCCTGCCCAAAACATCTTAGGAAACTTCTTGGAAGTTCAATCCCAACCATTGATCCAATTTTAAACTACATTAATTGATGGACTATGCATGCTAGCTTGAGTTTGTTACTAGCAATTAATCAATAACAGCTTAAAGCTCAATCTTCTCTACTTTTGTGCTATATTTATTAGGGGCCAATCTTGCTATATCAATGTCAAGAACACAAAAACTAACATAAATTATTTAATGTTCGAGGAGACAAAACGTTAAGTGTTAATTTGTAAATGGAATAAGGCAATCCTGCAAAAACTAAACACATAATGAAATATAGATATCATATAACAGGTGAGATCCCAAAGATGGATATAGGGGGTGTGGAGGGAGACGACAGCACCCCAAAATTTAGAAAATATCATATATTATGTTAGAAAATTTAAAATAATAAGGATTTACACCTCCAAATATATGTGAGATCTACCTTTTATGAGATATGTGTATCTCATTTTTTGTTTTGTTTAGTCAAGCCTTCACGCCATGCTATGTGGCAGCTTTATCTAGCCTAAAATAAAAAAAAAAATTGTAATTCAAATGTGTGATCAAGGTTTGATCCCAAGATTTTGAGTTTCATTACGAACAATGTTACCACTTAGGCAGCATATATATTATGTTATTAAATTCTTTGTTATTTATTTTTATTCTTACTTATTTGAATTGCACACGCATTGCGTGTGTCACTTGCTAATCATTATTTACATGATTTATCATTTCTAATAAACAAATCTGTACATATATATATATATATATTGAACATTTGGATATAAATTTAGAAAGACAAAGGGAAATAAAAAAAGAAATTAATTTATATTTTATTGACAGTGCTCTTGCAATTTTTTTTTTCAATCTTTACTTAAATTTATAATCTGTATATAAAATAAAATTTTGGCTCATCAATATGAGAAACATGTCTCATCAATCATCATTGACGTTGAATTCCAATATACAAGCCTACTTCATTCTATTATTAAGCAAGATGGCAAAATGAATCTTTGCAGGTTTCTTTTCCAAGGTTGGAGACACTAATTCTCAATAATTGTGTAAACTCAAGAGAGATACATCCTTGGAATGTTCAGGCTGGCAAAATAAGTTTAAAATTCTTGGACGTAGCGAATCTAAACAAATTAATTGTGAGAAATTGTAGTGAGGTGGCAGAGGTTTTTCAACTTGAGGGGCTAATTGTTGGAGAAGGACAACATGTTAGGCCATTAATTGAAGTAAGAATGATGGAATTGGATGGATTACCTCAGTTGACATGTTTGTGGAACAAGGATCCCAATGGAATTCTGGGCCTTCAAAGCCTACAATACCTAACAATTAAGAAATGTTCCCTCTTGAGAAATCTATTCACATGTTCCACCCCCATGGTTCTTCAACAACTTAAAGTACTTTATTTGGAGTCTTGTCCGATGATGGAAGAAGTTATTGCAGCAACAGAGGATGGGCTCGAGGAAGTGATTGATGATGTGATTGAATTCCCAAAGTTGGAGTGGCTAATACTAAAAGATCTACCAAACCTCAATAGTTTCTGTAATACAAAATATAATTTTAATTTGCCATCATTACAGAGAGTTGTTTTGGAGAGGTGTTCGAATATGCACAACTTTACTTTTGGACAAGTACACATGTCACGGATATTTGTACGTACACATGGCAACGATGGCCTTCAAATAGAAGATCTCAATAAGTATTTAAAGGAACGACTTCTTTTGAAAGGAGAGGTAAACTTTCTTTTTCAACTTGATCTACGGTTAATTATTTTTGTCAGTTGATGAGATCTTTTATCTTTGAATGTTTACAAGAGACTACTCAACTGGAGTGCTTCATATGTATGTTTTGTTTATATGTATTTTACTTTCTTTTCTTTTAGGAATGCACAACCATGGATGAAAATGATCACCGTAGCAACGAAGTACGGTTCTCCTGCCTTGAATGGCTACAAGAGTAAAGTAAGTTGATCATCCTTTATTATTAATATATATGTATAAATTTCCTAATATTCATAGGAAAATTTTATAATAAACACGTTAAACATCTAGTTATGATTTATCAGCTGAATATAATAAGTTGATCCTCCTTTATTATAAAAAAAAAAAAAAATTTAAAAAGGCAAATTACGATGGTGGTCCCTATATTTTACTTCTTGTGTCATTTTGGTCTCTACACTTTCAATTAGCTCAATTTTAATTCCTAATTTTTAATTTTATTTTAATTTGTCCAATTAATAATATTGTTAGTTTTTTTTTAAGGAAAATTATCACTAAATTGATTGAGATTAACTAACTGAGTTGAATAAGTTTATAATTTTACCCTTAAAAATATGGCACGTGACATGTACATGCTTATTTTTTACAAAAAAAAATGCTAAGCATTGTAATCAATTGGATCAAATTGAAACAAAATCATAAATTCAGGGTCAAAATCAAGCGAATTGAAAGTACAAAGACTAAAATGACACAAGGGGTAAAGTACAGGGACTACTGTCGTAATTTGTCCAATATAAATATATATATATATATATAGAGTAATGCTGCCATATACAAGTTATGTCATTTGTGAGTTTGATTATCACAGATGACATAACTCAATACTATGAGAATCATAATAAATAATAATAATAATAATAATAATAATAATAATAATAATAATTTGAGTTATAACTAAACATCACATGAGGTATAAGCAAACAACTCTTGAATCATAACAAAAATAGTTTCATAACCAATATTACAATGTGTCATAATTAACAACACAAGGAGGCATAACCAAAGACACAAAAGTGTAAACCAAAGGATAGAATTACCCTATATTATACATACACATATCTCATAATATTTATCAGGGAATTCTGTATAACACTTTAAAAAATGATGTATTATATGCTTGACTTTTTGTGGTCTTTAGTTATAACTTATTTAGTTATAATTACTTATAGATGTTATTTTGGTTATAATCGAAGAAATCTTTGATAATACCTCAAGTGATATTTGATTATGATGCATTTTGGTGTTGGTTATAACACGTAATGTTGGCTATAATTTAGTTATAACTTACTGTAATTATTATTTGGGTTTAACCGGAGAATTTATTGGTTATATCTAAAGTGAGATTTAACTATGATTTATTACCGTCCTTCTGCTTATGGCTGAAAGTTTATATTAAAATCACAAACAATATCTTAACTTGCATGTGGAACACTCCAAAATAGGAATGTGTATTGTAGAAGTTCTTTTTATTTGGCATGTTTGGTACAGCTGGTAAGCTAAAAGTTTTTTTTGGATGGGTAATAAGCTAAAAGTTGATAACATAAAAATAACAAAAAAAAAAAAAAACACCCCCTCCTCCATCTCCTAAATAGTCTTCTTTTGTTTTTAGTTTATTTAAATTATTTCAGTTATGTAATACATAAATAAAAGGTTCACTAAATAATCTAACACATTTTTAAAATAAAAATATATATATATATATATATATTGTAAATAACTTAAATAATCTATACCAAATACCCTATTATAATATTGCCAAATTTTTGACACTAACAACTTTTTAATGTATATTTATATATCTAGACAGGTAATTAATAGAATCATTGGCAGCCAGCAAACCTTTTTCCTATTGGGACACTCTCTACTACCTTGGTGCAACTTGAGTTAGGTTAACTCTGTTACTGTAGGCTATGTTAAAAAATCATGAATTTGTGGAGGGATTGTGGATTCAAATAATAAAAAAATGAAAAAAAATAAGAAGAAAATGAAGTAAAATAAACTAAATTTATTTAATCTTTTTTTTTTTCACTCTTGAAAAATATGCTATGTAGAAATTTAATCATTCCAATCATAAAATAAAGTTAAAAAAAAAAATACATAACACAGGATGTACATGATACGTTCTAGTCCTCTCCCTTCATAATAATAATAATAAAAAAAACTCCTAACGATAAATCTAAACATATAGTAAAAAATAATAGATACCTCACAACAAAATTCAAAATCCAAACATAATGTTAAGATTTGAATCCCTTTATTAAAAATTTCCAGAAAAAGAAAACTAATCAAAAGGTACCTGTACATATTAATTCAATAAGAGAAATTAATTGAATTTTTATTTTATTCTTCACAAATCGCTTCTCAAATGCAAAATCTAAAAGTCCATATTAAAATTAAAAAAATTTGAATTTTGTTTTCTTAAATGATTAAATTCAAAATGCTTTTTGTAATTATAAAATCTCCATGCATCTTCCAATAATTTTTTTGTATATTTTGTTTTACTTTGACTCCATCAATATTTTGGTGTGCAGTTATATATGATCGAGTTCAAGTTGTTGAGATTGGAGTGTGTTGGATTACCCTCCTACAGTCAATGGCAAACTTATTGTTTCTTCCAACAAGTTAAAAAGCAAAAAAATAAAAAATAAATTGCAAACCTATTTAGCTACCTATAGTTGTATAAGAAATGATATATATATGTGTGTGTGTGTGTGTGTGTGTGAATATGTGCGGTAGTAATGTCATATTACTCTATCTTGGTTCTTGAACTTGCTGATGAGATAGAATTTGTATGATTTTGGAGGCTAGGTGTGCTAATTATATGGGATATACACTTGTAGGGTATTTTATTTATTTATTTATTTTTGTTGGGCTTTTATTATTATTTTTTTATCAGCAAAAAAACAAGAGCTATTTTGTTGGGATTTCATAATCATAATTCTATTGAAAGAAACATGAATAAACATGTTTTATAATTAGGCTGGGTAAACTAGCTAGGCCAGGGAGAAATATCGTCAGTCTATGTTAGTTGAGACTCAACATGGAGATTGGTAACAAATTTATCCATAAAAGAAGATACTTGCATAAAAATAGATCTTAGAATGCATTAGTGAATATGATATATATATTCACTATATATAGGGAGTGCTAGGGGCTTATTGTGTATTTGGAACCTTGAAGTTTTCATGGTGTTAAGAGTGTTGTTGCGGCAAGCATTTCATAGTGCTCTTAGGTATGACTTTTGATCTTTTTGAGTGTGTGATTTCAAATATTTACGCACCCAATGATGCTGATAGTAGAGACAAGTTGTGGGATACACTTGTAAGGATTAAAAATGATTTTCAAAAACCTTGGTGTGTTGGAGGGGATTTTAATGAAATCAGGCATTTATCTGAGAGAAGAGGACTCTATGGAAGAGATAAGGGGATGAGAAAGTTTGGTAACTTAATTGAAAAAAATGGAATTGGATGATTTACCAATGGTAGGGAGAAGCTTTACATGGTGCAATTCACTTGATGGGGAGACGTGGAGTAGGATTGATAGATTCTTAATTGATCCTACGTGGCTGGAGAAGTTTAAGTTTCCATTGTGGGGTTTGCCTAGGGATGTATTAGATTATTGCCCTATATTACTTGGGAAGGATGATAGGAATTGGGGTCCTAGACCATTTATATTCTTGAATGCTTGGACCCTACATCCTAATTTCCTTAAAACAATACAGAAATCTTGGGCAAACTAGAAGATTGATGGCTGGGCTGTGTATAGATTTGTGAGGAAACTGAACTCTTTGAAGAGTGATCTAAAAAAATGAAAGGGTCACCAGCTTAAGATGGCAGAGGATGAATTACATGATTTTGATTTGAGGGCTGAATCAAGAGAATTACTACCACAAGAGGTGTCAAGGAGAAGGGAGGTTAGAAGTTTGGTTTGGAATTTTTTTTTTTTTTTTGGGTGGGGGGGGGGGGAAGAGAGGGTGTAGTTGCAGAAGTCAAGATTGGAATGAACGTTAAATGGAGATAAAAAAAAAAACACAAGGTTTTTCCATCTAATGGCTAACAAAAGATTCAGCAAAAAGCTGGTGGATTCACTAGAGGTTGATGGAAGTGTTTGATGAGAAATCCAAGAGTTTGCCTCTATTCTGAATTGTTCAAGTCAAAAACTACCTCTAAAGTATTTAGGTTTTCCTCTTGGTGCTAGCCTGAGAAGTAGGAGGACCTGGAAATCAGTGGTTAATAAGATCAGGTTCAAGTTCGCATCATGGAAGAGAAAACTTTTGTCTTTTGCTGGTAGCCTGACTTTGATAGGGGCGGTATTGTCAAATTGACCATGTTATTATCTGTCTTTATTTTCAATTCCAAAAGGAGTGGCCAAGGTGATTGATAGGTTACAGGCTTCTTCTCTTTGGAGGGGGTTCGAATCTAAAGAGAAAGATGCATATGGTTAAATAGGGGGATGTGTCAATATCAAAAGAGCAAGAAAGGTTGGGCATTAGGAGAATTATGGAAGTAAATGAGGCTTTGTTATTGAAATGGTGGTAGAGGTATGGGGTGGATGACAAAGCTTTGTGGAAACAAGTGTTAATTAGCAAGTATGGATCACAAGGGGGAAGATGGTTACCTGATTGGATTTCTGAACAAGATAGGAAGGTATCCAGGATATGGAGTGACATATTGCAAGTAGTGAGGTCTAACTCTTCCCTTCATGATTTTTATATAAGTAATATAAAGATAAGGATTGGGGATGGTTGTAGAATTCTTTTTTGGTCTTATAAGTGGCATATGAACATTCAAATTAAGGAAGAATTTCCTAGGTTGTATAGCTTATCTATGGATAAGGAAGGAACCTTGAAGGATTTTGTTCAAAGAAGACAGAGATCTGGGGGTTGGGTGTTTAATTTTAGGACTCTTCTAGCTTGCAAAGAGGAGGAGGTTGCTAGATTACAAGGCTGGCTGTCAAATGTACCAGATCTTAGTTTAAATAACCCTGATAACTTGTCTTGGGAGGCTGCTTCTTCAGGTCTTTTTTCTGTTGCATCAGTCAGGAATTGGTGTGAAGGCAAATGTGGACCTAGGCTGAAAGTAGCTAAGCATGTGTGGCAAAATGAAGCTCCACCAAAAGCACAATTCTTTGGTTGGTTAGCTTGGAAAGTTAGGGTCAAAACAACAAGTTTGTTACACAACATTGGGATCATTAGATGCAGTGAAGATACTATGTACCCTTTTTGCAAATCTGAGGTGGAAACAGGGTCTCATGTGTTAATTCACTACCCATAAGTATGGAAGATGTGGTCAGCCCTGCTGGATTGGTGGGGAATTAGTTGGGTTACACCTGCAAATGTAGAGAGCCTGTTGAGTTGGTGGATGGGGATGAAGTATAGATAATTAGAATTGCAGAGATATTACCTTTTGCCATGTTGTGGTCTATTTGGATCATAAGGAATGTGTATGTATTTAATCACCATATACCAAACTTTGTTGAAGTTGAGGAGCTTGTGAAGGTAGGGGGGCAATGTGGGCGAAATGAAGTTTGAAAGGTGTCCATTTTTCTATTCATGACCTTGTCTCAAACATTAGGGAGGTCAAGTTTTGCTTGTAATGGTTGGTGTTAATTTTGTCTGACTGAGGATAGGTTGGTAAGCTTTGTTCTGTAACTGTTGTGGTTGTTGCCCTGTTGGTATCTCACTAGCAGTGGGTAGCTGCAGTGCATATGAGTTGGTGTGCCTTTCAGTGTTAACATTGTTGTGATCTGTAGTGGCTTGCTATGATGCTTGTGCAACTGTTTTTGTTTTTCCCTTTATTAATGTATTCTATACTCTTGTATAGTTTTCATCATCAATGAAGTTTCTTTAGTTGATCAAAAATATATATATAGTAAATATATTAGATGTTGTAATTAGGTTTTGCCATATCAAGATATTTTCATAACTTCCTTGTTGCCCACTCTTACCTTACCTATATATAGACATCTTCATTGTATTGTACGATACATGATATTGAATATACACATAATATATATAATATTCTCTTTCTCTTTCTCTTAGATATTGTAACATGGTATCAGAGCTATAGGTTATGCTCTTCGTGTTCTTCGCTTTACCGACGGGTGGCAACCTTACCTTGGCCACCCGGCGGACATCAACCGATTCCGCTGCCATATTTTCCTTCTAATATCACTTCATTGTGATTTCCTTCTTTGTTCACTGGTTTGTCAATGTTCCTTCATGTAACGCCCCGAAATAATATATGCCATTTCAACATAATAATAAACATGGCTCAAGAGATGCCGAAAAGATATATTCACCACGTTCCATTACATAACTCCAAAGTTTATAAAAAATAAATCTCACATACGATTATACATTCATTGAAAACTAGTACATGAATCTATAGCATATAAAATCATTTAATCAAAACGAATAAAGGCCCTCAAGGGCTTACAAGTTCTAAGGCATAACCCCGGTTACACTAAAATGGCCTCTTGGACCCATACATGTTTAGCCCTTGGCTTCACAAAAATTTACAACAAAAATAGAGTTATCTACTCTTCACAAAATATATTCACGCCCTCAATTCGGCGGAATCACCACATCTTTACCTACACCAAAATCCCATAGAGGTGAGCATAAGCCCAGTAGAGAATCCTTAACAAAGTACATACATTTATGCCAATTTCCAACGTTAAATGTATATGCCAATGTTTAATGCCAAATGCTGTGCAATACCATTTAAAGAGAATTTCATTCACATGCTCCTTTGAAAATTTCCATGTTTCAACGACAGTTTACAATCGCAACAATTTCAAAACCTCCAATTTTTAACAAAGGGGCGGTAAATACGACTCAGGTAATCCCTAGGTTGGTGTCTGCAAGTGGGCTCAACAAGCACTACCAATAACCCCACTTTACCGGTTGCTAACCGGAAGAGAAGTGGTACCTCCTCCGCGCGTGTTTTCGGTCTTTCACCCCGGACACTCAGGCCAACTTATCAAATTCCTCTACACCCCTAACCGGACTTACCAACATATTTACCCCATAACATTTCCATGGTTTCTATCACAATATTTCATTCTCGATGAAAGTTCCAATTTTCAAACCACTTTTCATGACATGCAAGATTTTAGTAATGCCAAAGCAACAATTAAACATACTACTTCGTGTTTCTCTATGTTGATCATAACTACAATTTATTTCCCTTAAAGTTTCAAAATCTCTATTTTCTCCTTTCCATGCCATTCCATCAAATAGCCAAAAGTTACCATCATTTGTCCATTTGTAACAATGTAACCACAACTCATACATTTTCAACATTTTAATCATTTCAAGGTCATAGCATTATGTAGATATCAACTTCCAATCTCAACAAGTTTCATATGTTTAAAAGAATTCTCCATCAACATATATATAAATATTTGCATCAAACAAAAACATTTCTCATTCTCTTCACCTAACATGGCCCATAACAATAAACATATAGACATATATACATATATTTTTTTTCCAATATGAGCCCTCGTCCTTCTTTATTTAAGAAACCCCCAAAATTTCTAGGTTTTTCACAAAATCCCAACATTTCCTCAACCTCTTTTCAAAACCTCCTTATATACCTCAATCTCAACCCATATGGTTCAACCTTTCAAGAAAAATCTTTAAAAAGGGAACAAGGATAACTTTCTTCTACAAAACCAACAATTTCTTGAGCCATAAAACCCATTTTCGAAATGGACAAGGATGAGTTCACAAACCAATCAAAACTTGCACAAAATATATATATAACTCAAAGGAAACCCCACCTCAAGTTGGTTGAAGAGATGAGATGAAAACCCTTAAATTGATGGTGTTGAAATGAGATCTCCACCGTACACAATGTAGCTCTCAAGAGGCTCTACAACTTTGATGAAGAGACCATGGACCAATTTCGAATGGATGAAGAAAGATTCAAGGATTTGATCTTGTTTTGGTGTGGAAAATATAGAGAGAATGGAGAGAAGAGTTTTTAGAGAGAGAGAGAGAGATGTAGCTAAAATGAGATACAAACAACCCTAAAAGATGAAAAAAAAATAGGGTTTTCGAACTGCCAGTGTCCCGCACGTGCTCCCGCATGTGCGGAGCCTACCTCCTGCCAGTGCGGCCTCCCACCCCGCACGTGCAACCATTCCCTCCCCGCACCTGCAATGCCTCGTGCTTTTATTTCAGTGTGTGACCAAGACCTCCTCTGCATTCCGCACGTGCGGTCCTCTCCTGCACGTGCGACCTGTGGCATGTGTGGCTCAGCCAAACAGCCCAGAAAAATTTTCAACTCAAGTCTCGGCACTCCAGACCTAACCTCGCCCTATCCGAAACAAGTGAAACCCAACATCAAAACAAACCAGAATAAGAAGTTTGAGGAAAATCTTCCGAAACATCACAAACCCAAAGAATACAAAAGTGAAGTGGCATAAAACGAAACCGGTTATCACAACCTCCCCACTATAGGAAATTTCGTCCCCGAAATTTAAACCAACTAATCAAGCAAGGAATTCTAGCAATTATGACCATTCTAACGACATTTTCAAGTCGCAACATCAATGCCCAGCCAACATTTATCGTTCTTTTCCTCATCATTTCATCAAAACAACAATCGCTTATGCTAGACACATGAATAAAACATTTTTTTTTGTGCAAAATATCATTCCTTCACAATCTCATGCTTAGATTAACAATACATATAACAACATGTGATCAACAATTCAACACTTTTCCCTTGAATGCTAGGAAACATTACAAATTAAAATAAACAACTAAGCATTTTCAAACAAATCTGGATACTTGGAGTGGACTTCCGCCTCCCTTTCTCACGTTGCTTCTTCGACCCCGTGGGGTCTCCACAACACTTTCACTAATGGTATAGTTTTATCTCGTAACAATTGCTTTCGTGTATCTAGTACCTAAACCGGTCGCTCTTCATAAGTGGCATCCTCATCTACTTCCAAATCAACCCAATCTAACACATGAGAAGGGTCGGGTTCATACTTCCTAAGCATGGACACATGAAACACATTGTGAACCCTAGAAAGTTGTGGCGGTAAGGCTAACCAGTATGCCACTGCCCCAACTCTCTCAAATATCTCGAAAGGCCCAATAAACCTCGGAGACAACTTTCCACCCTTACCGAACCTCATCAAACCCCACCTAGGTGAGATCTTAAGGAAAACATGGTCACCCACTTCAAAAAATAAAGGTTGTCTCCTCTTATCGGCATAACTTTTCTGTCGACTTTGGGCTATAGCTAGCCTTTTTCCGAATGAGAGCAACTTTCTTGGTTGTCTCTTTAACAATTTCAGGGCCCAACAACAGCGCATCCCCCATCTCGGCCCAACAAACTGGCGATCTACAAGGTCAGCCATACAAGGCCTCAAACGGTGCCATCTCGATGCTAGCTTGGTAACTATTGTTGTAAGCAAACTCAATCAACGGTAAATGTCTCTCCCAAGACCCCTTGAAATCTAGGACACAGTTTCTAAACATGTCCTCCAAAATCTGAATGGTACGCTCTGATTGCCCATCGGTTTGAGGGTGGTAAGCGGTGCTAAAGGTCAACTTAGTTCCCAATGCCTCTTGAAAGCCTTGCCACAACCAGGTGGTAAAACGAGGATCCCTATCCGACACAATGGTTACCGGAACCCCATGAAGTTGAACTATCTCTCTAACGTACAACTCTACCAAGTGCTCAACTGAGTCCCTGGTACGCATTAGAATGAAGTGCATAGACTTAGTCAACCTATCAACAATCACCCAAATGGCGTCATTGCCCCGCTGTGTTCTAGGAAGCCCAACTACGAAATCCATGGTAACGTGCTCCCATTTTCACTTAGCTATTGGTAAGGGTTGTAACAAACCCGCTGGTCTTTGGTGTTCGGCCTTCACTTGCTGGAAAGTAAGGCACTTCGACACGAAGAATGCGACATCCCGCTTCATACCCCTCTACCAAAACTGACGGCTAAGGTCACGATACATTTTGGTGCCTCCCGGGTGTACCTCAAGGCGTGAATGATGGAACTCCTAAAGCACTTCCTCTCTACAAGATTCTAGTACAAATAAACGGTCTAGGTAATGTACACTCTAATCCGAGTGAATGTTCAAACCCCTCTCTTCCTTCCCGTTGGAGATTCTACCACGAATCAACTCTGCCTCACGGCCTCCTTGTTGTGCCTCTACAACTTTGCTAATCAAGACAGGTTAAGCACTCAAAGTAAACAATGTTGCACCCTCTTCAGACTCACCCAAGTGCAATTCAAACTTGCCGATTTCACCCAACATAACCCACTCCCGAATGGCCACACTTGCCAAACTATTCACAGATTTTCGACTTAAGGCGTCGGCCACTACATTGGCCTTCCCCGGATGATAGTGTAACTCGAAATCATAGTCCTCCAAAAATTCCATCCACCTCCGTTGACGTAAATTCAAATCTTTCTGGGAAAACAAATACTTCAAGCTCTTATGATCAGAGAAAATCTCAAACTTCTCACCACATAAATAATGCCCCCAAATTTTCAAGGAAAACACTACTGCTGCTAACTCTAAATCATGGGTAGGGTAATTCTTCTCATGAGTTTTCAATTGCCGTGAACTGTAGGCCACAACCTTTCCCCCTTACATCAAAACACAACCAAGCCCATCCCGAGACGCATCACAATAAACGGTATAACCCAAACCTCTCTCCAGAATGATTAACACCGATGCAATAGTCAGTCTAGTTTTAAGCTCTTGGAAAGACTTTTCACAAGCCTCATTCCACACATACTTAACCCTCTTTCTAGCCAACCTAGTTAAAGGAGTGACTAGTCTAGAAAAGTCCCTCACAAAACGCCGATAGTACCCCGCCAACCCCAAGAAACTCCGGATCTCAAAAACCTTTTTAGGTTGCTTCCAATCTTGTACAGAGTCTATTTTTGATAAGTCTACATTTACTCCCTCTCTTGACACTACATGGCCCAAAAACTTCACCTCGATGAGCCAAAACTCGCATTTCTCAAATTTGGCATACAAGTGATGCTTTCTAAGGAAATCAAGCACCACCCTCATGTGAGCCTCGTGTTCCTCCTCAGAAGTCGAATAAATTAGGATGTCATCCACAAAGACAACCACAAAATGGTCCAAGTACTCTCTAAAAATTCGGTTCATCAAATCTATAAAGGAAGCCGGTGCATTAGTCAACCCAAATGGCATTACAAGGAACTCATAGTGGCCATAACGCGTATGAAAGGCCGTTTTCTAGATGTCCTCCTCCTGGACTCTCAACTGATGATACCCCGACCTCAAATCTATCTTTGAAAAGCAACAAGACCCTCTAAGTTGATCAAACAAGTCAGCTATCCTGGGTAAAGGGTATTTGTTCTTGACAGTAACTTAATTCAGCTTGCAGTAATCGATACACAACCGCAACGACCCATCCTTCTTCTTTGCAAAGAGAGTCGGCGCTCCCCAAGGCGATGTACTAGGGCGAATGAAATCCTTGTCTAAAAGCTCTTGGAGTTGAATCTTCAACTCATGCAACTCCGCGAGTGCAAATCTATATGGCGCCATGGAAATTGGTGCCGTCCCAGGCACTAAGTCAATGGTGAATTCAATCTCCCGGTGGGTGGCAAACTAATAAGGTCCTCGGGAAACACGTCCAAGTATTCACAAACTATCCTCGGCAACTCAACACGAGTCCCGTCACTCTCACTATCCATGAGAGTAGCGAGAAGGCCACTAAGCTCATTTTTACAATGAGGATAAAAAACGGGCGACCAGACCCTATCAATCCGATCTCTTAGAAAGTAAAAGCAATCACCACTCGAGGTGCACACTGTGACCCTCTGACGAAAACAATCAATCACTGCTCGATACGAAGACAACCAATCCATGCCTAGAATGACATCAAAACTCAACATGTCTAGCAATACAAAAGCAAACGGGAGGCAACGCCTGACAACCTCTATCTCATAACCACGACATCCCCGATCTAAGTCAACTGTAACCCCAACCGGTGACTCAACTCTGAGTAGAGACGCTAACCGTGCCAGCTCTAACCCCAATGTAGATGCGAATGCAGTAGATATGAATGAATGAGATGCACCCGTGTCTATTAACACATTAGCCGAAGAATTACACATAACAAAAATGCCTCTCACAACTGAGGATCCCGGCAACTGCTCCGGCGCAGTAATAGCATACACGCGCCCCTGTGGCCTCTGGTCAACCTGTTCATCTCTCAGAGCATAGACCTATTGTACTGACTGAGTTGAAGCAGCTCCCTGATTAACTTACGAAGTCTGAACTGAATGAGCCTGCTGGTGGATCTGAGTCTGCCTCGACCCTGATGCGCCAGATGCACCTCCCAACTGCCGATACGCTCTCTTCATATGCCCTGACTAACCACACTGGTAGCAAGTAGGCCCCTGCCCCCTACTCCGAGACTAACTATGCGATCGGTTAGGTGGTGGTGGTGGCAACATCTGCTGTCCTCCTGTAGACTGCCTTGAACTCGCTCCGCGTGCGAGGGTGCGAATTGGGTTCATAGTTACTATAGTTCGGACTCCTGTCACGGTTCTGAATCTAGTCTCACAAAGTGCAATGTAAGACTGATAAATCACCAAAGAGTCCAAATCCGACAAATCGTTTTGGAAAATCGATTTTGATCAAGAAGTGCCAAGCATGGACTGCTTTGCTAGATTTCAGAGTCGCCACCTAAATATTTTGTTTTGGAAAATTTAGGAAACCCTGACTTGTGTCAAAGGCCACGTGTCCGTCATCACCAAAGTTTCTTCGACACGGGAACTTGGGTACGAGAGGGGAAGGTCCTGAAATGAGCACCCCCACCCGCCCGATCAAAGGATCGGCCTCTACTAACATGATATGTTGTTTTTGAAAACACATGTGTTCTTATTCCGGTTTATTAGGTAACCTTACTATGTGATGCGCACGGCATGCAAGTATAGACTAAATCACTCGAGTTGGAACAAAACATCTCATGTTTGTTTTTTGAAAATGGTTTGAAGATGCTACTCGCAAGTAGGCTAAAAAGCAGATTTGTCACCCTCAAGTGGGCTTAAAACATGATGATTTTGCCACCCTCAAGTGGGCTTAAAACTCACATTTCGATAAATTATTCCAACTCAAGCAATGAAGCCTTCATCCATAGGCATTCATGCAGTTATAGCAATTAAGCAAATAGCCTCATGGCAAGCATGCTATCATGGCAGTCACTTACACACATGCAAGGATACTAAAGCATAAACACTCACAGTGTACTCCGAGCCAAAAAAGAAACTAGTTAGTAATCAATGCATGATCCTAGCTATGTTAACAATGCCTAATGCACCAACAAGCACGTAGCTTAGCTGGTAAGGGGCTATGCTAGCTTAACCAAGATCTCGGGTTCGAGACTTGGGAATACAGCTGTGTTAAAAAACTTGTTGGAAGAGCTTTGCCGCCCTTGTGGTCCTACCCGGCTCGAACCGGATTAGTCGGGGTCCTGTGGACTTCCGGATACCGATGGCTTAGACCAAAAAAAAAAAAAACAATGCCTAATGCAACACATGCAAAAATGCAGCTAAAATAGGCTGAGTTGGCATATGAATGCAACACTTGATAACATGCTTTCAAATAGGAATTGAAATACAATGCAGTTTGAATGATGCGCCAAGCCCGGTGCATGCAAGACAAATGAATGATGCACGCATGCAAAGCATAAGTATGCTAATTGAGATATGCCCTAAACTAACCATCGAAAGGTGATAAGTAAAAGGGAGAAAGAAATGGGGTTGGAAGACATGCATCACACATACGCACACTTATTACAACATTTTCCCTCTCGACGGAGGGTCCAAATAATGAGCTAAGCTAACCAACTAATCTAATTAAACTAATTAGACTAATTATTACAAAACAAAACTAATTAACTATTCCTAGTTAACTAAATATTACAAAATTGGAACAACTAGCTAATCTAAGCTAATTAGTTACAAACAGAATTAATTAAACACATTAACTAATCAACTACAACAACGACTAAGCTAACTTAGCTAAGCAAAACAGTTAGAAGGCCTCGGGACAAGGGATGCATGCATGCTCGATCGCCTCGCTCGGAAATCCATTGCTATGCCACCAATTGCCTCTGTTTGCACTTGATTTGATCTCTGAAAATTGCACAAACTTCCAGATTGCTTCTGCTCCAGCACAGGGACCCTCTGGTGGGCTGCCGACCAGAAAAAGGGGCTGTAGACCAGAAAAACTGGTCGGTCGACTACTTCTTGTGGTCGGTCGACCAGCTGATTCTCCAAACTCCAGTTTTGCTGCAACATAGAACAACAAGGGGCATAGCAGTGTATTTGCAAGATATGTGTGCACAACCACCCTCCCTATCAATTCTCAGGCTCAAGGGAGTGTGGTTCTCGACTCTCGGGCCGCCACCCAAGCATCGCAATTCACGATAGCCGAGAAGCCAAGATTGCACGAGTCAATGAATGCACAAATAACACATAAGAGCCTCCACCTCTATCATGCATGATCAAGAGGGTCGGCGACCAAGAAATGCTACACGTTTCATCACTTTGAGTATGAAACGTGCCACATTCCTCGTGTTTGGATTAACGTCCGATCCAAACACATGCAATGCAACTCAAGCATGTTATCTTGACATGTTTTACTTGGTCTCATTTTGTTTGCACATTTTAAGCTTACCAATTAATCCTTTAATTGATTTGTCCAAATATGATTGTCCACTAATGGGAAAGATGGTCTAAACCACAAGTACCTTAAGCATGAAAGAAGCCTCATGCTTTTGGTTAGTAGAAGCCCTCAAGAGAAGGCTAAAACCATTAGGCATGAGAGCCTCAATTCCATGCTCAAGCCAACAAGGGGCTCAAGACCTCGTTCAAAACAAATGAATGAGTAAACAATGGAGTGCAATGGCATAATTTCAGCACTGAAATGACATGTTAAATGATGCTAAAACATGCTAACGACTCATGTAATGCATGCTAGAAGCCAAGAATACCGAGGCTAGTAAAGGACACAACACTAAAGGTATCCAATACAATGCACAAAGGACTAAACCAACCCCAAACAGACCTCTTGCATGCCAAAACAATGGCTAAAATGGACTGAAATGATAGCATGAAAAGCAAGAAAACGTATGCGCAAATGATGGTTTGCAAGCAAGGCACAAAGCTTAACTCTCAAGAGCACTTAAAGAGTGAAAAATATGGAAGTGTGGCAGATATATATGCTCTGAAATAACATGCCAAATGATGCCAAAACATGCAAACATCACATGCACAACATGTTAAAGGCCCCACAACTCAAAGCTAGTCAAGGCCCTTTACACTACAACTGTCATGACCCGAACCCGCCCCTATAGGTTAAGGACATAACCGGCCAGTAATCAAGGGATTACCTACGGCCTCAAACCAAACAAGACATAACTCATCAAAGTAAAAAGGCCAAACGGAAGCAAATTCAAAACTTTTGTCCATAGAGCTGTGCTTACATGGCACATCATAACAATCCATACATATACATGTTAATAACTCACATCAAAATATGTAATAACACAAAGTTCTGTACATACAAGATAGTTCAAGTCATGGTCAGCCAATCAAAACTATATACAACCGTAATCCAAAGTTCTCGCCAATATGACAAAATATAACAAAATAGCAAAAGGGCGAAAAACAGGTCTCATGCGTGAGACGTATGGGATGACTCATCAAAACCTTGACCGTTCCTCACATACTTCACGGAGGCTGGGTTTGGACCTCCCTCGGCTCACCTACAGACAGATGAATGAGCGTAAGCGAAAGCCCAGTGAATAATATCGAATAAAGAAGATACACGAACGATATTTAGAACAACATACATCAGATGGCCTTGGGCCCAATTCACGTTTCTATCTAGTGCATATACATATATATAGGTCAAGTGACTGCGGTTCCAAACTATAGCGATCCCGGTATTCCCTTGCTGTATTTTTTGTATTCCAGACTTTGGTTCCGTGGAGTTGGTAGTTGTATCTATCTTATTGTCGTCCTTTGATTCCACTTCTTTGAATTTTAGGATGTGTTGGGTATGTTTCGAGCATGTGGGTTGAACCTTGGTCTAAAATCTTGTTGTCGGGTTTTTGGTCTTTCCGCTTGAGCGGGCCTTGGAGTGCTCGAGAGGAGATTGCACACTCCCAGTATTTTTGTGCCCTGCAAAACTTCTGCAGGTGTGATTTCTACGCTCGAGCGGGTCGCGCTCGAGCGGGCTTGTTGGTGCTCGAGCGGAAAGTGCATCTTTGGTGTAAGCTCTGGGAGGGGGAAAATTGCGCTCGAGCGGACTAGTTTTTCACGCTCGAGCGGATGTGCTTTGCCTTTGTGTCTTGGCGCTCGAGCGGGCTTTATTGCGCTCGAGCGTACCCAGTTTTTTTGTTCCTAACGCTCGAGCGTTGTGTTTTCCGCTCGAGCGGGCATGTCGTATATCAGAAGTCAGTTAGGCATTTTAAAATCACTTTTTACATTCACACTCTCTCTCTTACTTTCTAAAAAGCCATTTTTGAGAGCTCCTCTCTCTAGAAACTCCATTCTCTCTAGGGTTTGATCTAGTTAGAGTGCTTCCCTTTCCTTTGGCCTTTACAAAAAAGTTGTTGATCGTCGAGGACTATCTTTTGATCCAAGAATCTCGAGATTTGGAGCATTTTCGTTTTCTTCATCTTCCTCGTTGGGTGTCAACTTTTGAGGTAGGGATACCCTACTCCTCTTTATGAGCTTTGTCTTTGAATTTTGGCATTTTGATATGTTGGGGTTGGTTTGGTAATTTTGTGAAAGTTTGAGGCTTTTGGGTAATTTTACAAGAGTTGGGGTTTTGTTTATATAAACCTATATGCATGTTTGACATAGAAGGAAATGAGATGAATGTTGGATTGTTGATAGAAATGAAACCTTATGGTTGTTTTGTTAATTATGGGAAATGCCCTAATAGCATTGTTAAATTAATTTGTGAAATTAATTTGAGAAATGAGGAATGGAAATTGAAAATGTTGGAGTTGGGAATGTATGGGATTAAAGGGTGTAGTTGGATTATTTATCACTCACCAAATTGAAATGTCGATATTTTATCCATTTGGCGCATTTATTTTCTGTTTAGAAATAACTACTTTAGGTTATCAGTGGAGGATAGTCTTGATTGTTGTAGACAATGCATGATGATTAGGCAAACTAAAACTAATCAGTTGAATGTGCTATTGAATATAGCGATTGGAATAATACATTAACTTTATGTATTGATTGATTGTATATGATAACTGTTTATATACATTGTTTGTGTGGGAGGAGAAAGGGGCTGTACTCCACAGTTTATTGGAAGAAAGGGGCTGGACCTCTAAACCAGATTTTGTGTGACAGTGATACAACACTACAATGTGTATCAGGCTATGTGGAGAAGTGGTTTGGAAATACTCTTCAGATCCTGGGAGGCCCTGGTGATCCTCAGCTAGTCACCTAAAAAGAGGAAAACTCCGGTCGGGGGTGCCGGGATTAGCACTCCGACGGACAAGTCAGTTCAGACACTCAAGATAACTTTCTCTTTAAGTTAAGTGAAATGATTCTTACATACCTTTCTGGATTTGCGGTTCTTATATTTATACTCACTTTCTTGGGTCTTGGGGCCTGAGCCTACTCTTATCCTATTTACTGTGCATTTATTCGGATCTACTGACCCTCGTCTATTCGGCTTTGTTAATGTATCCGGCGCCCTAGTTAAGCAATACGAAGCCAAATAGTATCCAGTTTCTAGGGTACGCGTCTCCGACTCTTTCATTTATTCGGCTCCCACAATTGCCCCCCAAGCACTTCACTGCTGACAGTTAGCTGGAGTGCTTGGTTTTGAATTTCAAAAGGGCAGAGCCAAAATTCAGCGGCTGGCCTCATCGTTATGCGGATATCTAAACGTACTTATTTTGGTTGTTGTGTCGACTTTTCCCCTTCGCACATATGGTTATTTATTGCGATTTAAAATTTTGACACCCTTTTATGTATCACGTCACGCTCATCGCTGGTTTGCCTTTTGGATATTCCCCGCAACTCTGTTTTCCGATATCCCCTTCGTCCTTTGTAAGTTCTCTCCTCCTTTGCTTTGAAGACTTTTTCTGGTTTGTTCCTTCCTTGGCATATTCTTACTAACTTAAGTCATGGCGAAACATTTGAAAGACCTCCTCTCGCCAGATCGAATCGCTGGCTTTAAACGCCATTTCTCCATTCCTGATGATGTCCGCCTGTCGCTTGTGGCAGACGGAACTCTTGATATGGAGAGGGAGGACGAAACCACGATTGTCTTTCCCCTTTTGTCAATTGCAGAGGGTGGAGTCCGTTTCCCCCTTTACCCGTTTCTTAGGGTTGTGCTTCGCTACTGGGGTTTAATCCCTTCCCAGCCTAATGTGAATTTCTTTAGAATCGTAGTGGGGATTATAGCGCTCAACCGTCGCCTAAGAATTAACCTTGGCATTCTAGCCATCCGGCACTGTTATGCCTTGGTTAAGTCTTCTGGTCGGCACGGGCGTTTCCTCCTTAGGGCCAAGGATATCGACCATCAGTTGGTTACGATGCTTTCCAGTTCTGAAAAACGAGTTGATGACGTTATGGTCGTCGTCCAGGGTAACTGGGAATTTGGCGAAGGGGAGGATCACACCGACCCTATTCCTAGATGGAGGGGTGAGCCAGGTGGCTGATTGCCTTCTCGCTCTCTCTCTCTCTCTTTTTTTTTTTTTTAAGCCCCTTCTTTGAAATGTGACGGCTTGTCTTCTGCAGGGAGCGTTTTGAAGAAAGTTCTGCCTTCAACCGACGGCGCTGTTCTTTTGGATATAGAAGTCGCACTCAAATATTTCGGCCGTCGAAGTCTTCAGAAACAAGGGAGGTCGGCGCATATCCTGCTTCGTTACGAGCCGACATATATGACCTTCTCGGCGGCAGAAAATATCCCTATTCCGGAGGGCGAAGATTCTCTTATCGCTCTTATTTTGTCTGACTTCAAAAACTTGAGGCAGGTTGGTTTTGAAGGGTCCGATTCAAAGCGGAACGTAGCTGATGTTAGCGAATCGGATCAGTCTGAGGCCGAATCTGACGAGGTATTGAATTCGGCTGATCCCCCATCCACTTCTGGCCGAGGGGATCTCTCACTTGATGGTGTTGTTCACAGTTTGGAGAATATTCCCACCGCAGACCATGAAGACATGGTAGGATTAAGCCGGACACAACTTGCCAAGAAGGCGAACGCGGAAAGGTTGGCTGTGAGGCGAAGAGCGGAGGCCTGCCGTCCGAAATACCGCCTGCCATCGACCCTCAATCCTCCCTGCCTGCTAGCGAATCAGAGTCCGCGCACATTGAGGTGGAAACGGCAGCAAATCGGAATGCCGAATCTTCTGTGATCGAGCAGGCCGGTCAAGAAGTTGAGGCAAAGAAACGCCCTGCCGAGTTTGAGGCCGGCTGTGAGGAACACGGCGGCAAACGTCCTCGATTAGAGGGATCGGACGTGGTCGTTCCTTTTGTGATTCAGCCGACGGTAAGAAACATACCGATTTCTTCTGATACATCGGCGCTCAAAGATCCAGAAGTCACATTCAGCTTGGCCACGTCCATGTCATTGCCGTCTGACAAGGAGGCTTTCCGGGTGGAAACAGATCTGAATGCGACAGCACTAGCCGCCCAATCGGCGCTTTTGGTACATAGTCGAACTTAGCTTTACTTAATCCGAATACTGTTGGAGTTAAGATTCTAAATGCTTGTTTTGCAGACCATCGGACGGATAGCCGATTTGGGCCGTCGCCATGGAGACGCCATTAAAGAGATTGGCCGTCTACGCGAGAAAGCTGAGGGCCAAAGGAGAAGGGCCGAGGTCGAGGCTTTGAGGGCAAATAAGGAAGCCTCAAGGGCCGATGCCGAGATGAAGAGGGCTCGTAGCGCGGATCAGTTGAGATCGGATGCCGAGAAGAAGGCGGATGCGAGCGAAGATGCGCTCAAATTGGCCCAGCAGGCGATCTCCAGACTGGAGGCTGAGTTGGCTGAAATTAAGGTGGTGAAGGAAGCGGCCGACTCGGAGTCTTCCAAAGTGTTCGAGGCCAGGAAGAATGCTGGGTTTGCCGAGTACGTTGACCAGGTCCCCAAGTTTGAAAATCGAGAATTCAAACATAGCTGGCTCAAAGCCCTTGCTGCTGCTAACGCTTCGTTGAATTTGCCGATACCATATGAGCAAGTGGATGTTGAGCCATTGGAGTCTGACTCTGATGGCTGATCCAGCTAACTGACAGTTTTTTAATTTGTCAAATGTACTTTTACACTTTTAATGTAGTGTTTTTCATCTGTTGCTACAGTCATGAGTATATATATAAAACGTGAGTTGTGCTCAATAAATGTTGAATGCTATTTATATATATACTTTTTTTTTTTTTTAGATTGGCTTGCTTAATAAACCTGTCCATGCCTTAGCCAGGGCGCAAGCTTGGAAAGCCGAATGGGCCTGACTCGCGAGCTGGCAAAGGCACAGACTGGTCGGCCGTTTGCACTTGAAAACTCGGCCGATAAGATTAAGAAATCTGCCCTTGCCTTGGTCAGGGCACGAGCTCGGGAAGCCGAATGGGCCTGACTCGCGGGCTGGCAAAGGCACAGACTGGTCAGCCGATTGCATTTGAAAACTCGGCCGATAGGATTAAGAAATTTGCCCTTGCCTTGGTCAGGGCTCGAGCTTGGGAGCCGAATGGGGCTGACTCACGGGCTAGCAAAGGCATAGACTGGTCGGCCATTTGCACTTGAAAACTCGGCCGATAAGATTAAGAAATCTGCCCTTGCCTTGGTCAGGCGCGAGCTTGGGAAGCCGAATGGGCCTGACTCGCGGGCTGGCAAAGGCACAGACTGGTCGGCTGATTGCACTTGAAAACTCGGCTGATAGGATTAAGAAATCTGCCCTTGCCTTGGTCAGGGCACGAGCTTGGGGAGCTGAATGGGGTTGACTCGCGGGCTGGCAAAGGCACAGACTGGTCGGCCGTTTGCACTTGAAAACTCGGCCGATAAGATTAAGAAATCTGCCCTTGCCTTGGTTAGGACGCGAGCTTGGGAAGCCGAATGGGCCTGACTCGCGTGCTGGCAAAGGCACAGACTGGTCGGCCGATTGCACTTGAAAACTCGGCCGATAAGATTAAGAAATCTGCCCTTGCCTTGGTCAGGGCGCGAGCTTGGGAAGCCGAATGGGGCTGACTCGCGGGCTGGCAAAGGCACAGACTGGTCGGCCGTTTGCACTTGAAAACTCGGCCGATAAGATTAAGAAATCTGCCCTTGCCTTGGTCAGGGCGCGAGCTTGGGAAGCCGAATGGGCCTGACTCGCGGGCTGGCAAAGGCACAGACTGGTCGGCCGTTTGCACTTGAAAACTCGGCCGATAGGATTAAGAAATTTGCCCTTGCCTTGGTCAGGGCACGAGCTTGGGAAGCCGAATGGGGCTGACTCGCGGGCTGGCAAAGGCACAGACTGGTCGGCCGTTTGCACTTGAAAACTTGGCCGATAAGATTAAGAAATCTGCCCTTGCCTTGGTCAGGGCGCGAGCTTGGGAAGCCGAATGGGCCTGACTCGCGGGCTGGCAAAGGCACAGACTGGTCGGCCGTTTGCACTTGAAACTCGGCCGATAAGATTAAGAAATCTGCCCTTGCCTTGGTCAGGGCGCGAGCTTGGGAAGCCGAATGGGCCTGACTCGCGGGCTGGCAAAGGCACAGACTGGTCGGCCGATTGCACTTGAAAACTCGGCCGATAAGATTAAGAAATATGCCCTTGCCTTGGTCAGGGCTCGAGCTTGGGGAGCCGAATGGGCCTGACTTGCGGACTGGCAAAGGCACAGACTGGTTGGCTAATTTCACTTGAAAACTCGGCCGATAAGATTAAGAAATCTGCCCTTGCCTTGGTCAAGGCGCGAGCTTGGGAAGTAGAATGGGCCTGACTCGCGAGCTGGCAAAGGCACAAACTGGTCGGCCGTTTGCACTTAAAAACTCGGCCGATAAGATTAAGAAATCTACCCTTGCCTTAGTCACGGCGCGAGCTTGGGAAGCCGAATGGGCCTGACTCGCGGGCTGGACAGTTGGCATTCGACTGTTGACGTTTGGGATTGCTAATGTTGCCTCGAGAAGGCTGCAAATATTGAAGGATAAATGGAGTGGATGCACGCTAGAGGCCCTACTCTTTATTCAAGGAACTGAGGAGGGACGAAGATTGACTGAATCAGACGTTGCAATGAGTCGCAAAAGTGATCCTACGCGTTCGGGAAGAAGAACCTCCAAGGATCAGGTAACATAGCAGCCCTTTAGTCATCGAAGTAGATCGCCCCGAAAGGATAGGCAAACGAGAATCGAGCCTGAAGAGACGCCACGGCCGCTAAGTTTTGCGGTTTCTGTGAGGAATAGACCAATGACGGAGGCGGACTCGATCATCAAAGACCCAGATGTGGCAGTTGAGTTCGCTCGACAGATATTTCCGCCGGAAGTCCAACAATCGATGGTCGGACGTCAAGATTTCGAAGTATTTCGAGACGGCATCCACGGGGCCGTGAAAGGACTATATACTGCCTATGAAGTCGGTATGCGTCTGCGAGAAGCACGACGCGAGAGCGAGAGAAAGGATGAAAGGAATCGCAGTTTGGAGGTTCGCGCGAGAAAGGCTGAGCGTGAGCTTCGGGAACTAAAGAATGTTCGAGCGAGCGTGTCGGTTGCGACCGATCAATCTAAATTGGTTGGTGCGGGGAGAGGAACCCAACAGACCTCAGGTTATGAAAAGGGATTTCAGGATGGCCTGAAGTTCGGGATAGAGAAGACCAAACAAGACCTTGCCGATGAGGTCTGTCGATGTGAAAATCATGGATTCAAGCACGGTTAGATCAAGGCCCTTCAGAACGAGGAATCCCTCGAAGCCGCGGGAATTGATTCGGCCTTGCCCCTGTATCATCGCCATCACTTTCCTTATCCCGACTTCGAAATTGAGAAGAGCAATGATGAAGGTGCCGATTGAATAGACATTGCGCTGAATAAATAGGATTTCTTTTCTTTTCAACGTTTGTATTTGGTCTTGACATGTTATGTGTTTAATTAATCGTACTACTTCATCTTTCTGGCAAGTTTTGTGTTGTATGGCGTAAATGTTTGGACACGTATTGGCCGATGTGAATTACGAATGATTTTTATTGAATATTTATTCGGCCAATCAAGTGGTCCGATTACAAACCTCAGAAAGGCCAGGCGGGATATGCACGAAGGGCGCTCCGAATCCGGAGTCTTTTTTGGCCAATCGTGATATCCACGAAGGGCGTTCCGAATTCGGAGTCTTTTTTGGCCAATCGTGATATCCACGAAGGGGACTCCGAATGCGGAGTCTTTTTTGGCCAATCATGATATCCACGAAGGGCGCTCCGAATGCGGAGTCTTTTTTGGCCAATCGTGATATCCACGAAGGGCGCTCCGAATGCGGAGTCTTTTTTGGCCAATCATGACATCCACGAAGGGTGCTCCGAATCCGGAGTCTTTTTTTTTTTTGGCCAATCGTGATATCCACGAAGGGCGCTCCGAATCCGGAGTCTTTTTTGGCCAATCGTGACATCCATGAAGGGTGCTCCGAATCCGGAGTCTTTATTTTGGCCTTGGAAGGCTTAATCGGACCTTATTAATCAAGGCTTGGGAAAACGAGAAACTTTGTATTACAAAAATGGAACACGTACAAGTATCAAGCCCACAAGTCGGGTCAATGATAGAATTTATGCAAATGTGTAGAATTCCAGGGCCGTGGCAAGCTTCTTCCCGTCATGTCTGAGAGCCGATATGCCCCTGTTCCTGTGATGGATTCAATTTGATAGGGGCCGTCCCAGTTTGGACCTAGTTTTCCATCGACCGGTCTTCGGTCGGCTGGAAGCACCTTCTTTAGGACAAGCTCGCCTGGTGTGTATCGGCACAACTGAACTCGCTGATTGTACGACTTGGCGAGTTGCTGCTGGTAGCGTGCCATGGATGCTAAGGCGCGGTCTCTTCGTTCTTCAATGAGAATCAGATCTAGGGCAAGCATCATGTTGTTTCGGCCCGTGTCAAAAACTTGCGATTTCAGGGTTGGGAGTCCGATTTCCAGGGGTAAGATTGCTTGGGTTCCGAAGCATAGAGCAAACGGCGTTTCTCCGGTGGATCTCCTTGGCGTAGTACGATGATCCCACAATACACTCGGCAATTCTTCTACCCATTTGGCTTTAGCTTTTTCCAGTCTCTTTTTTATGCCGTCCAAGATGGATTTGTTAGAGGCTTCGGCCTGACCATTGCTTTGTGGGTAGGCCGGTGTCGAGAAGTAAGGCCGAATGCCATATTTGCTGCATAACTCTCGGCACACGCCACAATCAAACTGGGTGCCATTGTCTGAGATCAGAGCTCTCGGAATGCCGAATCGTGTTATGATGTTTCTCCATACAAAGCGTTTAATGTCGGCATCTCGTATATGTGTCAGAGCCTCCGCTTCGACCCATTTTGTGAAGTAGTCTGTCGCGACGATTAAGAACCGTTTGTTCCCTGGGGCCCTAGATAATGGTCCTACGATATCAAGTCCCCATTGAGTAAACAGCCAGGGGCTGGTGATAGAGTTCAACTCTTCGGCAGGCAGATGGGTTAATGGGGAGAACTTTTGGCACTGTTCGCACTTTTTTACATAACTCTCCGCGTCAGCCCTCATTGTCGGCCAATAATACCCCTGCGTTATAGCTCGATGGGCCAGGGAGCGTCCGCCGGAATGGGCACCACAACTGCCCTCATGTATCTCTGTCAGAAGCTCTTCCACTTTGTCGGGGTGTACGCATTCCAAATATGGGCCAGAGAGGGACTTTTTGTAAAGTCCTCCTTGCGGATCCAGATAATATCGCAGGGCTTTATTTCGCAGCTTGTGTGCTTCTTTTTTGTCCTCTGCGAGTTGTTCAGAAGAGAGGAATGCAGCAATGGGGTCCATCCAGCTTGGTGTGGATTCTATGACATTGACATGGATTTCCTCCGAAGGGCCAATACTCGGCTCCGGGATGAAACCTACTTCGATGGTCCGTTTGATTTCAGAATTGATGGCGGAGGCTAAGCATGCCAAGGCGTCCGCGTGTGTGTTCTGATCACACGTTATTTGGTTCAGTTCATGATGGTCGAATTTTGCCAGCAAGGAACTAGCCATTTTCATGTAGGCCGCCATACGGTCATTTCTTGCCGCATACTCCCCCTTCAGCTGATTGATTACCAACTTTGAATCACAAAACACAAGCAGACGCTGAGCGCTGAGAAGGTGCGCATTCTGCAGGCCGGCTAGAAGGGCTTCGTATTTGGCTTCGTTATTTGATGCTTCAAAGCCAAGCTTGACAGCCTGCTCGATCATTGCGCCGTCTGGAGACATGATTACAACTCCGGCGCCACTGCCCCTTTGGTTAGAAGATCCATCATAGTATAATTGCCAAATATCCCCGACATAAATTCTCCAGTTCGGCTTTGGTAGAACCTCGGCCTTTAGTCGAACATCAGGTTTGAAGTTGGCAAGCTCGCCGGTAAATTCGGCAACAAAGTCGGCCAACACCTGCCCCTTGATTGCAGTTTTAGGTAAAAACTGAATGTCGTATTGGCCGAGTTCAAGAGCCCATTTTGAAACACGTCCCGATGCTTCTGCACTCCGTAGTACCGACCGGAGGGGATAATCTGTTAGCACCCCAATGCAATGTCCCTGGAAGTAATGCATCAATTTTCTTGCCGCCATGACTAGGGCTAAGATAAGTTTTTCCAGCGGAAGGTAGCGTGTTTTGGCGTCAACCATTGCCTTGCTTACATAATACACTGGCCGTTGCTCACCCTCCTCCTCTTTTAACAATACGGCGCTGACGGCCCTATCGGAAACTGCCAAATATAGGATGAGGGGGTCACCAGCAGCGGGTGTTGTCAAGAGAGGTACTGAACGGAGGTAGGTCTTAAGCCCATTGAAGGCTGCTTCACATTCGGCGGACCATTCAAAAGCCTTACCTTGCCGTAATGTCTGAAAGAATTGTCGGCAGCGATCTGTAGACCGGCTGATGAATCTGTTAAGTGCAGCGGCCATCTCCATCAACTTTTGGACTTCTTTTACTGAACGGGGGGAGCCGAGTTCCAAAATTACTGTGACCTGCCTCGGGTTGGCTTCGATTCCTCGGTGATTGACGATGTAACCCAGGAATTTGCCAGAGCCGATTCCAAACACACACTTGGAAGCGTTCAGTTTCATTCTGTATTTTCGTAAGATGCTGAATGTCTTTTCTAGATCGGCTATATGATTCTTTTCTTTTTTGGAATTGACCACCATATCATCTATATATACTTCCATAGTGTGGCCAAGTTGTTCTTTGAACATGGCAGTGACCAGTCTTTGATAGGTTGCCCCTACATTCTTCAGCCCAAAGGGCATAACTTTGTAGCAATAGGTTCCTCTTGGGGTGAGGAAGGCAGTTTTGTCCTGGTCATCTGGATACATGGCGATTTGATGGTAGCCTCTGTAAGCATCGAGGAAGCTCATGCGTTGGTGACGTGCCGTCGCATCGACGAGTTGGTCGATTCTAGGGAGAGGAAAACAGTCTTTGGGGCAAGCTTTGTTCAGATCTGTGAAGTCGATGCATACTCGCTAAGTCCCATTTTTCTTCTTCACCACCACTGTATTGGAAAGCCACGTAGGGTAAGTAACTTCTCTAATTGCCTCGGCGTCAAGCAGTTTGTCTACCTCCTCGACAACGGCAGTATTGTGCTCCGCGGCTGATCGTTGGCCCTTCTGTATGATCGGCTTACATTTTGGGTCGACATTAAGACGGTGCTGTGAAACTGACAGGTCTATTCCCGGCATTTTGTATGGAGTCCATGCAAATACGTCAAGGTTACTGAGCAAGAAAGAGATCAGCTGCTGCCTGTCGGCCTGATTCAGAGAGGCGCCGATCATGAAGAACTTTTCTGGGCTACCATCAATGTCAACTCAGTCTAAATCTTCCGTGGCTTTCTCATTTGGATTCCGCCTAACGTCATCCAGGATCTCCCGATTCGGTACCTCAATGGAATTGACTTGCAGTTCCTTTGGCGTTCTGGGGCCGAGGAGATAACATGTTTATGTCGATTTCTGGGATCCGCAGATTTGCTCAATGCTGTGTTCTGTTGGGAAACGAAGCAGTTGATGATAGGTGCTTGGGATGGCCTGCAAGGTATGCAACCATGATCGCCCCATGATGAGATTGTACGGCGATGGCAACTTGACGACTAGGAATTCCACGTCCACCGTTTTGGAACCTGCTCGAACGGGTAGGCTGATTTTTCCCAATGGGTACTATGGAATGGCGTTGAAGCCGAATAGTGGACAAGGGGCCGGAGTCAGGTCTGACTTGTTGAATCCGAGTTTGATGAAGGTTTTATAATACATAACCTCCGAGGTACTGCCCTGGTCGATGAGAACGCATTCGACCGTGAACCGGTTGACGCGCAGCTCAACAACCAATGGATCGATGTGAGGGAGTGATACACTGATCAAATCAAAATCATCAAAGGTGATATTTGGCGATTCTCAGGGCCGCTTAGCTGGCGTGAGCTGCCGTTGTGGACCTGAATGTGATTGGATCGCGTGTACGGCCAGGGCTGCTGGCAGGCTGTATATCATGTGGATGGTGTAGACACCCCATTTTGGACCGTCCTCAAGACTTGGACGTCACTGTTTGAATACTCGGTGATTATCCATGTTTGTGTTCGTTTGGAGTTCCCGGAGGTCTCGGCTACGCGCCCTGCCTCAGGATCTTCGAACGCGACCGTTTTGTGTCTGGTTTTGCACCAAACACTTGTGTTTTGCCTTGGAAGGGCAGGGAATGGCTTGCTGGCCATCCCCACACCCCACCAGCCCTCCCCTACCTTCACCGGCTGCATATGGGTGCCACCGGCCATGGTTTCTTAACACTAAGGGCCGGTCGGCACTATATTTGGCCGACCGGCACTTTTTTTTGCCGGCGATCTCTTTTTCCGGCCGGTGACTCTTCTGCATTTGTTTGAGCTTGGTGCATGCCAGCTGTGCCAGCTGGAATGCACTCACACCACTCCCCATGCCCGGGGATGCCCCCTTTGCACCTTTGAACCCCCAAACCTTCTAGAAGGTTGGCCCTTTTGGCCAAGCTTCTTGGAGAAGCTTGGACAGCTGTCTTAGCTTCTCCAAGAAGCCAGGAGCCCTTTGCACCCTTTGCCCTTTTTAGTTGGCTTATTGGAGAAGCCAAGAACCTTTTGTTTTGCCTATATAAGCACCTTCTCTCTCCCTTTGTTAGGGGTTAGCCATTTTCAACAAAAAAAACCAGAGCTTCTATATCTATATATCTGCCATATACTCCCTCTCTCTACATTTTCCCTCTCTCTCCTCTTGTGTGTGTGTTTTTAGGCCTAAAAGTGTGGTTTTACCTTACTTTTGCACCAATACACACACCATCACACCTTAGCTCGAGATTGGGAGGCATGGAGGATTGTTTGTTGAGGTTTTAGATTGTTTTTGATCAGAAGAAGAGGGCTGTACCACCTGTTCTTCAAGGGTTCTTCAAGGGTAACTACTTTACTTTAGTTTCCCCAATCTTGCATTGACTTTTGACCTATCTTGCTTTGTGTTTTGAGCTTTGTGTATAACTAAAAAAAGTCTTATTTTTTCTTTCTCTAGAACTTTCATTAAGGTCATTTTGTGGTTTGAGTGCAAACTCACCCTCTTAGGGCTTGTTTGGCCATTTTGGTGTTTCTTTGGTGAGGTCTTGTTTACTTCAGTTTTTTTGTCTTCTCACCACTGAAAACCAGTGGGTTTTTTAGTGGTAAGGAAAGTGGTTTGAATTCTTGTATAGGGGAGGGACACCCCTCTCCCCTTTGTCCTTCCTTGACCTTTGTTTTTTTTGGCCTAAAGGGTAGCGTGTTCGAGTAGTTGCATTTGGCTTCATTTCAGAGCTTATTTGGATGTTTTAGGCCATATTATACCTCTGTCCAAAATTGGTTTTGTGGTCCTTAGCATGCTTTTTATACTTGCTTTGTAATCCTCCATTTTGCCTAGAAATGTGCCATGTGTCTAGCCTTGCATATCTTCATGTTTTGGCTTAGCTTATTGAAGTCTTTGGTCATGACTTGTCATGTTTAAGGTCTGTTGGCCATCTATTTCAGTTATGCTTGCCTTGTTTGATGTCATCTCTTTGTGTTTTGGCTTGTAAACCTTAAGCATATCGGCCTCTAACATGCTTAGCTTGGACCATCCTCATGATTTGGCATCATTTAGGATCGTATTTCAGTCCACAAGTCATGTTTGTATGATTTCATATGTGACCTTTTCCATGCTTTGAAGGTGTGCCCTTTTATACTTTGAAATGAATGTTGTGCATGCTTGTATGTTTAAGGCATTTTGGAGCTGCCATATCAGAGGGTTTGGGTGTATTTTTGCATGCTAAAAATCTGTTTTTGGTTGCTTGATTCGTGCCATGAATGGTCATGTGGGTGGTAGTGGAATACCCCTTGTTTATGCCTTGGTTTTAGGCCCATTTTCTTGCATGTTTGCATGAGTGTTGGTCCACCATTTTGGGCATTTTTTGCCACTGTTTTGGGGAGGTTTGAGGTCTGCCCCATTGTGGCTAAGTCCACCATTGTATGCTTATCATAGACTTGTTGCTTATTTGGTTCATTACATGTTGTCCCATGCTAGCTTAATGGCATTTTGGTCCATGGTTGCATCACATTTGCCTCCCATATGATTAGCACTATATACCTAACATGATATGTTGCATAGCATTTGGCATGCCCTGCATTTTAGCATCATATTGCATTGTTGAGCCATGTTTGCATAACATGCATTGCATTGCTTGGTTTGGGGTGTCAAACCAAGTGTGAGAAATGAGGGGTGTTTGTACTTCAAGTGACAAAACACATCTCAATTCTCATGTCACTAAGGCCCTTGATCTTGACATGATAGGGTCTTGGTTCTCATTTGTGTGTTGCATGCATATCTACATTGAATTGCAATCTTGGTCCCTTAGGCCATCATGCACCAAAAGGCATAATTGGTGGCCCAAGGACCAAGGGCCATGCTTCCTTGAGTCCCAAACATGATAGGGGACATTGGCCATGCTTACATATGCTCAAAATTTCACACCATGCACTGCTTGTCTGCTGTTGCTGTCAAAACTGTCTTCTGCAGGAATTGTTTGCCGACCGGCATAAAAGAGTGCCGGCCGGCCATTTGTTTGTGGTCGATAACCTCTCAAGCAGCCGATGGTCATTTTGAACGGCCGGTGGTCATTTCCTCCAGCTGGTGGTGTGTTTCAGTGTGCTTAGAAGGTGTCCTAGGACTTCGACAGATTTCAGAAAGGCAGGACAGTAAAAACAGAGGCAGCAGTGGTATGGTGCAGGTTTTCTGGGCAAGTTGGATTTGAGCATGCATCATTCACGCATCCCGAGGCGGGGCTGCAGCCTTTTCTATTCTGCATTTAAATTATTAATTAAATTAGAAATTTTTGTAATAATTTATTCTGTATTTGGATTGTATTATTTGGGACTGTATATTCTTTTAGTCCCTCTGTGTGAGGGCAATTGTGTAATAAGTGTGCGTGAGTGTATGTATGTCTTCCAACCCCCACTTTTTTCTTCGCTTTTATTTACCTGCTTATGATGGTAGATTAGGGCATTTTTAAAATTAGCATACCTTATGCAATGCATGCGTGCATCCATACATTTGTCTTACATGCACCGGGCTCGGTACATCACGCTAACTGCATTGTATTTCAAATTCCAAATTGAATACTTGATACTTGTAGCATTTCATATGCCATGCTTAGGATAGCCGAGCCTGTCTAGATTACACCCTTGCTTGCGTTGCATTAGCCACTTAACATGAACTAGGATCATGCATATGATTACTAACTAGTTTCTATTTTGGCTTGGAGTACTAGGTGAGTTTTTACGCTTTAGCATATCGCATGCGTGTAAATGTTTCCATAACAGCATGATTACCATGAGGCTAAGTGCTTACATGAGATAAACTGTTTGAATGCCTGTGGGTGAAGGTTGGATTGTTTGAGTTGGAAAAACTCATTGAAATCCGTGTTTTAGCCTACTTGCGAGTAGCAAATTTCAAAGCGCTTTTTGAAAAAACAAACGGATATGCAATGCTTGTTTCCAAATTAGGCAATCTAGTCTATACTTGTTTGCTGTGCACATAACATAGTAATTCTAGGCTAATAACCGGAATAAGAACACATAACGTTTTCAAAATCGGATATCATGGTTAGTAGAGGCCGGTCTTCGGACCGGGCGAAAGGGGGTGCTCATAGTTGACCTTTCCCGATCGTACCCAAGCTCCCGAGCCAAGACAACTTTGGTGATGACGGACACGTGGCCTTCGGCACCGAGTCAGGGTTTCCTAAATTTCCCATTTAAAAAAAAAATATTTAGGTGGCGACTCTATATCTGGCAAAGCAGTCCATGTTTGGCACTTCTTTTCAAAATCTTTTTTTCTCAAAACGATTTGCCAGAGTTGGACTCTTTGGTTCAGATTAAGAACCGCAACAAACGAAAGGGAGTCCGAACTGTAGCCGAGGCCCCTCGCGGGCGTGTTACAGATGGTATCAAGCGGAATTGCGCCCTGCGGAGGGGCAGGTGTTTCGACTACATCCTTCCGGATGCACTGGTGAAGACGTTTGTCCTTTGCCAACTCCGCAGGGGGATCTGTTGTCGCATAGCCGCCGTCAGTTGCTTGCTGCGGGGCCTGGGATCGTCGATTATCTGCCCTCGGTGGTCGGTCAGAAGCCTGGCACACCGTTCGTTTGGGTTTGGATATTTCCGAGGCCAGATCGTGACAAAGGCGTTCATTCTCAATGATGATGTTGTCTAACCTCTGTTTGGTTTGCCTAGCTTGCGCCATGGTCGCTTGTATTGTCTTTTGCGTTGGGTTTGACGATGAGCAGAGGTTTGAGGCTGGTCTTGCTGCGATGATTTGCTGTCCAAGCGAGCTGGCTGGAATGAGGTCACCTCTCTGTGCGGTTTTGTCAATGGTTACCGGAGGATCTTCAGGCACGCCTGCCATGGATGTATTTGAGTATTCCCACAGACGGCGCCAATTGTGGAGAAGTGGTTTGGAAATACTATTCAGATCCTAGAAGGCGCTGGTGATCCTCAGCTAGTCACCTGAAAAGATGAAAACTCCGGTCGGGGGTGCCGGGATTAGCACTCCGACGGAAAAGTCAGTTCAGACACTCAAGATAACTTTCTCTTTAAGTTAAGTGAAATGATTCTTACATACCTTTCTGGATTTGCGGTTCTTATATTTATACTTACTTTCTTGGGTCTCGGGGCCTGAGCCTACTCTTATCCTATTTACCATGCATTTATTCGGATCTACTGACCCTCGTCTATTCGGCTTTGTTAATGTATTCGGCGCCCTAGTTACGCAATACGAAGCCGAATAGTATCCAGTTTCTGGCGTACGTGTCTCCCGACTCTTTCATCTATTCGGCTCCCACAGGCTGCGAAATAGAAGTGTTTTGTTTCATTAATACATCACTACAATGTGTATTATTGGAAACGTATGGAAGTGCTTTGTTTCATTAATACAGCACTACTATGTGTGTTATTTGAGATATGTGGAAGTGATTCTATATGTTATTGATACAGCACTACAATGTGTATCCATCATGATTTTAGAAAGTATTTTAAAGGTGAACTTAAACCTCATTGAGTTATTTGGCCAGGTTTTGAGCCATGTTTTCAAACTCACAGTTGAAAAAGGAATGGGTGATGAAATGTAACATGGACTCAGTGTCATGAAACCGAAATGTGATATAAGTGGATGTATGTGTGTTGACCATCTATCAACTGCTAATCTCTTAGTTATTGTTCATAGTTGGTTTAGTGTATTTCTACTGGGGTGTGGCTCACCCTATATGGGATATCATTTTCAGGTACAGGTAGCATGCCACCTCCATGACCATAGCTTGGGTGGCTAGAGGTAGACAGACTTTTGTTGTTTTGTTATCTTTTGATGTAATACATGTAAATTCAAGCCAAGGGCTTAATGTGTATATGAGTTAGCACTCTCTTTTTGTAAACCAAGTGTTAACTTGGAAAGCTGTAAGCCCGTAGGACATTTGCTTTTGTTGTTAACATGTATTACTTTTTTTTTTTTTTTGTAACAGACTACTCTGAGGAATGAAAAGGGTTTATTTCTTATATCAATGCATGTCAATATTGATGGGTTAATGTTATTATTTTGAGGGCGTTACACAAACACATCAAACGGCCTCAGGCCCAATTCATTCATATCCGACGACCTTTGGCCCAACCATTCTTGTCCGACGACCTTTGGCCCAATCATATGTGTCAAATGGCCTTTGGCCCATTCATTCATGTCATACGGCCTTTGGTCCATTCATTCATGTCAAACAGCCTTCGGCCCATTCCTTCATGTCAGACGGCCTTCGGCCCATTCATTCGTGTCAGACGGCCTTCAGCCCATTTATTCGTGTCAGACGGCCTTCAGCCCATTCATTCGTGTCAGACGGCCTTTGGCCCTTCCAATTGTATCCAACGGCCTTTGGCCTAATTCATATGGCATAACAGATATTTGTCCCCAATTCAATTTAACAAACTTATAAGACTTACATGGAAGTAGGCAATTGGACAAATAACATATTTCAAATATCTTTATTAAGATATTACTCACAGTGTTCTGCTGGTGGATTCACCCTTGAGCTCGACCCTACACATTACATAACACATATGGGTCATAAACGATTCAATCAGTTCTTAATTCATATATTCCTCTTAGGCTTCTTTCTTATTCTTTTAATTCATTCATAATGCTCAATGCATGCCTAAGAGTAGTTAGAAGTGAAAGAGAACGGAAAATGAAACACAGAACACTTTTACAAAATTTCTGAAACAGGGTTCCCTGCTCAAGCGTGAGTTCTGCTGCTCGAGTGGACCCTCATGGTCTGCAAAAGTACTGGTTACCTCATTTTCACGCTCGAGCGTGAAGTTGAACGCTCGAGCTGAAAGTCACTCTACATAGCTCCCCGCTCAAGCGGACATCCATGTCTGCAAAAAGTTATGGGAGGGGGCATTTCACGCTCAAGCGGCGCTTTCTCCGCTCGAGTGGACATGCCGAATTCTAGGTTTTCCAGAACTGTTCTTGAGGCTCAAACTTGCATTCAAACTCAAATAACTTGCATACCACGACTTATACTTCACATGCAAACCCTCTAACATGATACAAATGCTAGATTACAACATTATGAAGCTTAATTTCCATGAATTACTTACATACGCACGCGATTCATATCAAACCCATCATCAATACTTCAATTTCATGCATCCAACACTCATGCTTCTATGAATTGCACTTGCATGTGAATTACAACTTCCATTTTCAACTTAGATGATACAAATGATGATCAAAAGCATGAACTTGAACCATAATTCTACATGGATCATATTTTTCATGCTCAATTACATAACTTCATGGCAAATTCTTACATGCATGTACATATAAGCTTTAAATTCTTCAATTTCATTTCAATTCATGTTCTTGATCACGCAACTAGCTTGAATACAAAAATTTACAAACTTATACTCATGAATCTATGCTCAAATGCTCACTTAGAGATTCAAATCTTCCAAATTATTGAGTTAATCTTCAAGATTTCCAAGCTTCTTACTCAAATCTCCAATTGTTTCCCCTCTCTCCCTCTCTAGCCGACCCTCTCTCTCTTTCCTTAGAGTAATCTCAGCCAAATTGAATAAAAAGAGAGGAATTGAGTGTATAATGGCCCTCTTATAGCCGCACTTAATCAAATTCCCTTAACACTAATTAATTGAGCACTATTAAATTAATTAAATCTAATTAATCTGATCCGAATCAATTTTCAATTAAATTTCACCGTAGGCGTAATCAATTTCGGTTTCTGTGGCCGACAAGGCCTTCAATTTTCAGTTTATAACAGTAAGCTGAACAGATATTCCTACAGTGAACAGATAGAAATTCAAAACCACATATATTCATATAAATAACACTCAAAATCATGTTAAACACATAATCACATTCGTAATTAAGATTAATTAGCATAATACGGAGCAGGGTTATCACAGCAACCATACTAAGCAATGCTCAAATGACCCTAACCATCCAAAATAGTCCTAAGGCAGGTCAAAACAATGGCAAAAACATGCTAGACTTGTAGCATAGATGGCAAGAAAAATAAGCTCATGTATTGGCTCATACACAAGGCATAATGCTCAACTTCTCAAAGGCATTGAAAGAGTGATTTATATGAGAGTATGACAGAGAAACATGCTCTGAAATTACATACCAAATGATGCCATATCACACAAACATCACCAATAAGGCATGCTAGGGGTCTCCAAACACAAGGCTAGCAAAGCCAATTACACTATAGCCCTACAAGGCAAGCCATACATGACCAAGACCACTTGGAACACAGTTTAAGCATGCTAAATCAAGGCCAAAAGCATACTGAAACAGAGCTAAAGCAAGCTAGAATTAGAGGCATAAAGCATGATGCATATTAAGCCTACAAAGGGGGATTGCACTACAAGTACAAAAACCAAGCAAGAGGTGACCCCACCAACTAAAATCAGAGTTAAAGCATGGAAAATAATGGCTAAAAACATGCTTGAACTAAGCAAATTCATGGCACAAAGACATGCTACTTTGCAAGGCCACAAGTAGGATTACACTACAAGTGCAATAAGCATGCAAGAGGTGACCAAGACAGCCAAAAAAAGAGTTATGGAAGGTCTGAAAAGTCACAAAAATGATCCTAAACAAAGCCACAAAGAAGTAAAAACACATGCTCATTTGGTTGGCCATCAACACATGCAAACAAGAGAAGAGGAGGGGGGACCACCCCCACCTATTTGGGACCTCAAAACATGGTTTTTATCACTGAAAAACCTCTGAGTTTTAGTGGTAAAAATGCCCAAAAATTTGGATTTGAAGGTGGTGAGAAGTTGCACAAAAGGCCTCACAAGCCAAGGAACAAAAAGGGAGAACAAACCCCTAGCCAAACAAGGCACAAACCAACACTTTTAGGACTGAAAAACAGAGGAAAAACAAAGGTTTTTGTAGTTCAACACCACCCCAAAAACAGCCCCAAAGTAGTTGAAAACTATGGCAAAACAATAGTGCACAAAGAGCTTAAAAGGGATAAGGGGTTACCTTTGAAGCACATCAGCAAATCAGCCTCTTTTCTAAACCAAACAACCTTCCAACAGCCCAAAAATAGGTTCCAAGGGACCTCAGCCCAATGGTGATCAACTTTGGTTAAGGGTCTCTTTGCAAAAGTGTAGAGAATTCTAAGCTTAAGGCTCAAAAACAAGAGGAGAATGAGAGAATTCTAGAGAGAGAGAGAGTTTGCTCACAAATCTTCTAGAGAGAGAGGATTCTAGAGTGAGAAGCTCCCCAAATTTTCTAAGCCTTCAAAATGTTCTAACCCCCTTGAATATATGAGATATGGCTTCGTATATAGCAAAAAGCAAGAGCTTGGTCGAAATATCTGATTATAGGACAACTGGAGGTTGTGGAAGACAATTGGAGGGAAAATATCTTCAAACTATCTGAGTTTGGGACCTTAGTGGTCGGTCAGCCACTTTTTCTGGTCGACCGACCACCTTTTTGGGTCGACCGACCACTTTTCTGGTCGACAGCCCATTTTTCTAGTCAACAGGCAAAATTCTGCTTTCCATGTCCAACTTCAAATGGGAATAACTCCTTTGTCTGGACTCCTTTTCAAGTCATTCTTGTGTCCAAATTGAAGCCCCGGAAGTAAGCTTTCCAATGGTGGCAGCCTTGCATCAAAATTACAACTGTGCAAAAAGTTATGCCTGTTTTGGGGAAACCACTCAGTTTTGGTCCTACCCGGATTCATGCCGAACTTCTCCCAAACTAGTTTTCTTCTCTCCTTTCCTCTTTTCTTCAACTCCAAGTCCCTAAAAAAAGTGTTTTGAAAGATTTTTCAAAGATTTCATCTCTTTTTCATTCATTTCCACTTTGTCCTTGCTCGGTTTACCGAAAAGCGCAACATTTAACGAAATGCGAGCGTCGAAACATCGTAGGAACTTTATTTCCAAAACATTTTGAAAGAGAGGGCCTTAAGGTCTAAAAAAAAACCATTCAAAATAGTTTTGGTCCAAAAAAAGGGGTTTGAGGTTTGGATTTGACGCTCTCCTTGCCAAATAAATCGATCCTTTGCATAGCATAGCCTGCATCATTAAGTAAGCAATCAGTAGTGCCCAAGTCTTAAGGGCGGTCAAAAATGGGGTGTCTAGACCTCCTCCCTTCTGTGGACATGCAAAGGCCTTGTGACCCGGTTGGCCACATTTGAAGCAAGAAAACCCACTCGGTGCACTCTTCCCCGAGCCCGCACTAGGCAAGGGAAAGGTAGATCTGGACTGCTGCTATTGAGATTGGGATGAAAAGGTGTTTCTGCACTTCTTGTTGGGCCTATAGTCCCCCTGTGACCCTTGGCCCCTAGACCTCGAATTTCGAAGTGTCTCCTCCTCAGCCTCCATGGTAATCTCCACATGTGCAGCCGCCTCCACAAGACGGTCATAATTCCGGATCATGTTCTCAGCAACCTTGAACAAGATCTTGGTTCTAAGCTTCTTCTCAAACTCAATGCAATGGCGCTCTTCTGTCACTACCAACTCCGGTGCAAACCGGGGCAAACTAGAAAAGGCCGCTTTGAACTCGGCCACGGACATATTGAGTTGCTTGAGGTCTTGGAACTCCTGGCTCAACCTCTCCCTAGCAGTGGGAAGTAGATACTTGTCTTAGAGGCCACCACAAATGCCTCCCATGTCTGTTCTACTCGGCCTTTAGCATACTTCCACCATTGGCCTGCGTCTCCTTTGAGGTAGCAACTCGCAAAAGTCACTCTAAGCTCATTATCCTCAATGTGAAGCATCTCAAAAGTCTTCACGGTTTGTTTGAGCCATTCATCCACCTTCTTAGGCTCAGAGCCACCATAGAACTCATCCGGCTTGGCCCACAAAAACTCTCTCGTGAGGAAGCTCACCCTTTTCTCTACGGTGTTCTCCCTAGCTTGGTTCTCCGCCCTTAGGATATTCATAGACTCCCTTAAGGCCCCCACCATTTCTCGGGCTAAGGCCCCCATTGCGGCTTGGCCCACTTGCCCCACTTGCTCGGCCATGTTAGCTTGGCCCAACCCCTCCTCTTGCACCGGAACTTCATGCACTGGTACCTCACGTACACCTCGGCGACACCTACCACGCCTTCCACCTCTACCACCACGAGTTTGAACCCTTCCTGACATCCTAATTAAGGAACAAAATAGATGATTTAGCACATAATTCCAAATGTGCTCGCGACTTGCCTCACACGTTAACCACAACAATTATATATGTTCTACCACATAAACAATTCAATTCACTCCACATAAACACATACGGATTATTCTTTTGTGATGATATTTGTCCCATGAAAAACTAAGAATTCTTAGTAGAACGAGTATTGATCAAGTACCCTTCTAATAAGACCTCAAGGAATTTAATAGGCTCAAATAACATCCCAAAAGCCCAATCCCATACCCATATAGTCACATAAGCATGTTATCACATAATCATGAAAAACAAAACATTTCCTAATCATGCGAAATAAACCCATTGTGGCAAAACAACCACTTCCCGCGAGCCCCAATTATTCAAACCCGGTAGCTCTGATACCAAGTTGTAACGCCCCGAAAAAATATATGCCATTTCAATATAATAATAAACATGGCTTAAGAGATGCTGGAAAGATATATTCACCACGTTCCATTACATAACTCCAAAGTTTATAAAAAAGAAATCTCACATGCGATTATACATTCATTGAAAACTAGTACATGAATCTATAGCATGTAAAATCATTTAATCAAAACGAATAAAGGCCCTCAAGGGCTTACAAGTTCTAAGGCATAAGCCTGGTTACACTAAAATGGCCTCTCAGACCCATACATGTTTAGCCCTTGGCTTCACAAAAATTTACAACAAAAATAGAGTTAACTACTCTTCACAAAATATATTCACGCCCTCAATTCGGCGGAATCACCACATCTTTACCTACACCAAAATCCCATAGGGGTGAGCATAAGCCCAGTAGAGAATCCTTAATAAAGTACATACATTTTTGCCAATTTCCAACGTTAAATGTATATGCCAATGTTTAATACCAAATGTTGTGCAATACCATTTAAAGAGAATTTCATTCATGTTTCAACAACAGTTTACAATCGCAACAATTTTCAAAACCTCCAATTTTTGACAAAGGGGTGGTAAATACGACTCAAGTAATCCCTAGGTTGGTGTCTGCAAGTGGGCTCAACAAGCACTACCAATAACCCCACTTTACCAGTTGCTAACCAAAAGGGAAGTGGTACCTCCTCCGAGCGTGTTTTCGGTCTTTCACCCCGGACACTCAGGCCAACTTATCAAATTCCTCTACACCCCTAACTGGACTTACCAACGTATTCACCCCATAACATTTCCATGGTTTCAATCACAATATTTCATTCTCGATGAAAGTTCCAATTTTCAAACCAATTTTCATGACATGCAAGATTTTAGTAATGCCAAAGCAACAATTAACCATACTACTTCGTGTTTCTCTATGTTGATCATAACTATAATTTATTTTCCATAAAGTTTCAAAATCTCCATTTTCTCCTTTCCATACCATTCCATCAAATAGCCAAAAGTTACCATCATTTGTCCATTTGTAACAATGTAACCACAACTCATACATTTTCAACATTTTAATCATTTTCAAGGCCATAGCATTATGTAGATATCAACTTCCAATCTCAACAATTTTCATATGTTTAAAAGAATTCTCCATCAACATTTATATAAATATTTGCATCAAACAAAAACATTTCTCATTCTCTTCACCTAACATGGCCCACAACAATACACATATAGACATATATACATATTTTTTTTTCCAACATGAGCCCTCATCCTCCTTTATTTAAGAAACCCCCAAAATTTCTAGGTTTTTCACAAAATCCCAACATTTCCTCAACTCCTTTTTAAAACCTCCTTATATACCTCAATCTCAACCCATATGGCTCAACCTTTTAAGAAAAATCTTTAAAAGGGAACAAGGATAACTTTCTTCTACAAAACCAACAATTTCTTGAGACATAAAATCCATTTTCGAAATGGACAAGAATGAGATCAAAACTTGCACAATATATATATATAACTCAAAGGAAACCCTACCTCAAGTTGGTTGAAGAGATGAGATGAAAACCCCCAAATTGATGTTGTGGAAATGAGATCTCCACCATACACAATGTAGCTCTCAAGAGGCTTTACAACTTTAATGAAGAGACCATGGACCAATTTCTAATGGATGAAGAAAGATTCAAGGATTTGATCTTGTTTTGGTGTAGAAAATGTAGAAAGAAGGGAGAGAAGATTTCTTAGAGAGAGAGATATATGGCTAAAATGAGATACAAACAGCCATAAAAGATGGGGAAAAAAAATAGGGTTTTCGGACTACCAGCATCCCGCACGTGCCCCCACACATGCGGGGCCTATCTCCTGCACGTGCGGCCTCCCACCCCACACGTACGGCCATTCCCTCTCCGCACCTGCTGTGCCTCGTGCTTTTATTTTAGTGTGACCAAGACCTCCCTTGCATTCTGCACGTGCAGCCTAGCCTCCCACATGTGTGACCCTCTCCCGCTCGTGCGACTTGTGGCCCCCGCATGTGCGGCTCAGCCAAACAGCCTAGAAAAATTTTCAGTTCAAGTCTCGGCACTCCTGACCTGACCTCGCACTATTTGAAATAAGTGAAATCTAACACTGGAACAAACAAGAATAAGAAGTTTGAGGAAAATCTTCCGAACATCACAAACCCAAAGAATACAAAAGTGAAGTGGCATAAAACGAAACCAGTTATCACACTTCATCACCAGCCAAAGTTCCTCAAAGTTCCTCTGCAGCTCTCCACTCTATCTTTCCCTCTGCTTTAACCACAAATAGGTTTTTATCTTCAAACCTATTTGAGTTTGAGGGAGGATATTATACCTATATCATGGTGAGCATGGTTATTCCATGCAAACCACCTAAGCCACCCCCTTGATGCACTCCTTAAGTTGCCCCCTTGGTGCACTCCCCAAGTAGCCCCCTTGACGCATCATCCAATCCGTCTTTTGGTGCACATGGTTCCTTTCCGATTCAGACTTCTGCTCCCACCTTCTTCTTTGACGATCTGGCACAACCTTACCAAAAATTGTCTCCCAGTATTAGCTCCGACTAGTTTCTTCCATAGTCTGGTACGACCTCACCAAAAACTGTCTTCCAGCATTAGCTCTAGCCAATTTCTATAACGGTCCGACACGACCATAACTATCTCCTCGCATTAGCTCCAGCCTTGCTACTAAAATGGTCTAACATGACCATAAACTGTCTTCCGGCATTAGCCTTGATTGCTCCTACAATGGCTTGGCATGACCATAAATTGTTTTCCAGCATTATTATTTTCATTTTATTTTATTTTCTCTAGTTTCTCTTTCCAAACTCTAGTTGATCTCTTTACAACCACCTTGAGTTTGAGGAAGGCTGTTAGTGAATATAATATATATATATATATATATATTATATTCACTATATATATTAGATGTTGTAATTAAGTTTACCATATTAGGATATTTCTATAACTTTCTTGTTGCTCACTCTTACCTTGCCTATATATAGGCATCTTCATTGTATTGTAAGGTACATAATATTGAATATACGAATAATACAATATCCTTTTTTTCTCTCTCTTAGATATTGTAACATAATGAATCACATAATACTTGCAAGTAATAAGTTTCATTGTGAGATAAACACCCTTATGAGCATTATGTGACCCATTATGAGATTTACTTGTTTTGTACATATAGAATTGTTGTTTAGTCATTTAGGACTAGTTTGACAATTATTTTTTTAGTAACTCCTTTACCTTTTTAGAATAAAGTTGTTTCAAAAAAAATTAATGTGTTTGAATTGAAAATTAAAATTTTTCACCAAAGACAAAATAAAGTAAGATATGACATTTTTAGCAGTTGTGAAATAGGGATTTCCTTTTTCTTTTTCTTTTTTATTTGTCATCTAAATAAGATGAAATAAAATGGTAATTTTTTTAGCTTAAATAGCCAAAAGTAACTTTTCTAGCGATAATTAAAAAAATCAATAAATTTAACTTTAGGTACTTACAAAAGAAAAAAAAAAAACAGTTGATCCAAATTCAACTATTATATAATTCTAACTGCTTTTTCACAATACTTAAAAAATTGTAACCAAAATTAGAGAAGGGCTTGGACATATATTCTAACCTGAGTGTTAGATACCTTGACCGCCTTTTTGTGCCGGAGTCTTGTCGAGAGGAGATACTCTGAGAGTTTCACCATCAGTGCATCCGGGAGGCACAAAGATGTATCACGACCTTAGTCGTTAGTTTTGGCGGAAGGGGATGAAGAAGGACATAGTTGTGTTTGTATCGAAGTGCCTTACTTGCCAACAAGTAAAGGCCGAGCATCAGAGGCTAGTGGGTTTCTTGCAACCCTTGCCTATAGCCGAGTGAAATGGAAACATGTCACAATGGATTTTGTTGTGGGCCTTCCGAGGACTCAACGGGGTAATGACGCCATTTGAGTGGTGGTTAACTGATTGACCAAGTTAGTGCACTTTGTACTTATGCGCACGAATGACTCAGTAGATTATTTAGCCGACCTTTACATTAGGGACGTTGTTCGACTTCATGGGGTTCCTGTGACTATTGTCTCATATAGAGATCCACGTTTTACGGCTCGGTTATGGAAGAGCCTGCAGAATGCCTTGGGCACTAGGTTGACTTTTAGTACCGTCTATTATCCTCAGACTGATAGACAGTCAGAGCGTACTATTCAAATCCTAGAAGATATGCTTTGGAGTTGTGTTCTTAACTTTAAGGGGTCGTAGGAGAGACACTTGCCTTTAGTGGAGTTTGCCTATAACAACTGATTCCAGTCGATTATTGGTATGGCACCGTTTGAAGCCTTGTGTGGCTGACAGTGTAGATCTCCTGTATGTTAGGCCAAGGTGGATGATGCACCTATGTTAGGTCCAGAGTTGGTCGGGGAAACGATGGAGAAAATCACACTTATCCGTAAGAGGTTGGTTACGATTCAAAGTTGTCAGAAGAGTTATGTCGATCGTAGGAGGAGACTGTTATCCTTTGAGGTGGGAGACTACGTTTTCTTGAAGATATCACCTAGACAGGGTTTGATGAGGTTTGGGAAGAGCGGGAAGTTGTCTCCTAGGTTTATTGGACCTTTTGAGATCCTAGAACGGATTGGAGAGGTAGCTTATCATTTGGCCTTGCCGCCGTAGCTTTTCGGGGTTCATGACATGTTCTATAGCTGTATGCTTCAAAAGTATGAGCCGAATCCTTCACATGTGTTGGATTGGACTGAGTTGAAGGTTAATGAGGATGCCTCGTATGAGGAGAGACCAATTAGAGCCTTAGATACTCGAGACCAAGTCTAACGTAGCAAGACAATTCCTTTTGTAAAAGTGTTATGACGACTCCACAGGGTTGAAGAGGCCACTTGGGAACGTGAGTTGGAAGTCTGTGAGAAGTATCCAGACCTATTTATTGATATTTGAGCTTGTATTGAGAATCTTGTCTTGTTAATGTAACATAAACATTGTATATGTTTGGAAATGTGAATTGTATGCTCAGTGTTGGAGACTTGTTTATCATGGTTATAAAAGGAATGACTGGTGAATGGGTCATTATGGTGAATTAGAATTACTATCATGGTTATAATTGTTTTGAACATGGTTTTGATGTTTAATTTTAAATTACGGGGACGAAATTCCTAAAGGGGGAAGATTATAGCGATTCCGGTTTGGACCCAACCCGTTTGATGTTTTAGATTCGGGTTTCACTGTCTCATATAGTTATCCATGTCTTGCTTCCCCTTATATCTCTTTGAGTTTGGCTTTTGGGACGTGTTGGTTACATTTGGAACAAGTTGGTAGCTTGTTTTTCAAACTGTCGTTGCCCAAAATTTTGTTTCTTTGCTCGAGCGACACTTCTTGCACTCCGATGGTCTTTGTGAACCTCCAGTACTTTTGCAAGTCTGCAAAAATACTGGGAGTTTGTATTCTTTGCCTGAACAAAGCTTCTTGCACTCGAGTGACAGTCTTCTGTCTGTAAAATTACTGGGAGTTTGTATTCTGCGCTCGAGCGGTGAAACTTACTGTGTTTGGTCGCTCAAGTGACACATCTTGCGCTCGAGTGAGCTGCGCGTATATTAATTCGTAAAGTCACTTTTCTGAGTCCATTTTTCACCTCTCTTCCTCTCTAAACATTTCAAAACCCTAATTTCTCTCATTCTCTCTCTAAAACTCATCTATTTCACTCAAATCCACCTAGATCCGTCGACCTTTTCACCCATGTCCCTTTGTTAAAAAGGTAGAGCTCAGTGAGGGCTTCATTCTAATTGGAGCAAAGTTGATTTTTGGCGTCTTTGAGTTTCCTTATCACTCTCTCGTTCTCTAAGCTTGAGGTAGGGATATCTCCACACTTTTTATGAGTTTTAACTTAATTATTTGTTGTTTCTAAGAAATATTGAGATTTTGAAAGATTTGGAACAAATCTAGGGTTTTGGGTAAAAATCAAAAGAGTGGTTTTTCAAATGGATCCTTGTAAATGATTTTGATGTGGAAAATAATGTTGAGTTGGAAATAAATGGTTGATTTTGATATTTGGGATTGATTTTGGAAAGAAAAGGGTTTTGCCCTAAATGCCTCAAATGTTGGTTTTATATAACTAATGAGATTGATATTGAAATTATGAAATTGGAATCATGTTGATGAGGATAATGGACTTGGATATGTATTATCACTCACCTCTTGAAAATTTGGAGAATTGATCTTTACGGATAATTGTTTATTTATTTAGAAATACCTATTTTGAGCTATTGGTGGAGGATAGTTATGATTGTTGCAGAAATTGCATGTGAATTAGGAGAATTGAAACCATTTTCTCATTCATTTGCATTGGGCATTAACTCACACTTGTACATTGGAAATATTTGTCTTTTGAGAAAAAAGGGGTGAATTTGGGAAACATGTTTTGCCTCGTTGAAATAAGTTCACCTAAGTATCCATGGTGAAAGTCCTACAACCGTACGTATACATGGGTACTGATCCCGCAGATGAAATATTCGTAAAATGATAATAGTAGTGCTTGTACAGCCTACGTTTACATGGGTGTCGATTCATGATTTCCCATGGACGAAATTTCTGTGAAAGGTTGTATTGGTTTTGAGATTTCCAGAGTGTGATTCACTACCCTATTTTCTAATGAGAAGGAAATGATTTATGAATCATGATATTAATTTGGCATCGCATAGTTTTGGAAAGAGATATAAAAATATTTTGGCACAAGCACTGCATATGCATTCGCCTTATAGCTTTGTTAAGATTCATATACTGTGTTGGATTATTTCTATTGGCCTTTGGCTCACCCTATATGGGAAAAATATTTTAGGTGCTGATGATGTGGCTCCGCTAAGGCAATAGCTTGGGAGGATTTAGAGCAAAAGCTTCATTTTTGTTAATTTGTGTATATGTTTTGTACAAACAGAGGGTCTTTAACTGTATTGGACTTAAATTCCACTTTTGCTATAACCAAGCACTGTCTTGGAAAGTTGTAAGCCATTAGGGCATTTATTATCTGTTTTATTTTCTTATCTCTTGTCATAACAAATGCTATAGATTCAGGATTAGACTTGTGAATGTATACTTGCATATGTTACCCTTTCGTATAAGTAATTAGGATTAATGAAAGATAACTATTTCATTGCATGTTACTATGTAATTAATATTGTGGGTGGTTTATAGTAATTATTTCGAGGCGTTACAAAAGATAAGTGACTAATCATACAAGTTTTGTAATAATTTAGGGAGGAAAACATTTATACAAAAACTTTTATCATTCTTTTTCCCATTCCTAATGTGAGATTGTACACATTTTTATTATAAAATAAAATAAAATAAAATAAAAATCTATTAAAATCTCATGTGAATCCTTCTTCTATATCAAACCGACAAAATTAAAAAAATCAAACCACGATCCATTTCTTTTCCTCAACCAACAAAATCGAAAAGTTTTATTTGATGTTAAATTTTTTTTTTCTCAATTCCAACAAAACTAAACTATTTGCACTCCTAATATATACATACATACATACATATATATATATATATATATATATGAAAAACTCAATACAACAACTATTACTTCTTTTATAAATTTTAGCCTAAACTTAATAAGATGCATAAATAAGATGTCACTTTTGAACAGATATCAGTAAAATATAATTTTATAAATTATTTTAGGCCCTTCATTACATAGTAAATCCCAAATATCCAGAGTCAAGTTGCAAACCGTCTATCCATTAAGTCCATAAGTTTTTATCAATAAGTAATCCCATTATATATGAGATTTGTCAAATTACAATAACAAAGTATTTTAATTTCATCATTGACCCAATGTTCGTATCTACTTAGGAACCATACAATTCTAATTCTTATTTTTATACCTTATGAATATGATATGAAGCTCTTGAACCATATGATTCCATTAAACAATTATTGGAATAGCATACTTCCAGAAAACATGTGAGATGTATTTATATGATTGGTTAATTTTATGGAAAGAAAAACCAAATTCTATAGCGATCCCGGTTTTCCCTTCTTTATTTATTGTATTCTGGACTCGGTTCTGTGGATGTTTATTGTTGTCTGTATCGTATTTCCATCCATTATTCTTTGTGTTTGAGTTTTGGGATGTGTTGGGCAAGTTTGAAACAAGTTGGTTGTGTTTAGAAACCAAACGTTGATGCCCAGATTTTGGCCTCCACGCTTGAGCAGGGCTTTTCACGCTCGAGCGGACCCTTTTGCATTTACTCCTCCACTTGAGCAGGCAGTTTGATGCTCGAGCGTGATTATCCAACTCTCAGTATTTTTCCTGCAGGTCATCGGACGCTCGAGCGTCCACTTTTACGCTCAAGCGGGGACCTTCATCTGCAGAACTTTTGGAAGTGTGCATTCGACGCTCGAGCGGGAGTCTGTGTCTGACGCTCGAGCGGGGCATTCTACGCTCGAGCGGACTGTGTTGTATTTCAGTCCGAATTGAAGCATTTTGAATCACTTTTTCGGGCCACTCTCTCTCTCTCTAGCTTTCCAAAACCCTATTTTGAGAGCTCTTCTCTCTAAAACTCTCTCTCTCTCTCTCTCTCTCTCTCTCTCTCTCTCTCTACATTTTGATCTTGGTTTAGTGAGACCCAACCTTTGTGCCTTCATTAAAGTGTTAAAGCTTTGCAAGGCCTCCATTTTGATCTAAAAATCTTGGGGTTTGGAGCACCTTTGAGTTTCTTCATCTTCTCCTTTGGGCTCCGAAATTTGAGGTAGGAATTACTACTCATATATATGGTCTTTGACATAAACATTTAGTCATTTTGATTTAATGTTGAAGTTGGGAAGTTTTGGGTGTTAGGGTTTCAAACTTGAAATGTATAAAAGAGGAGTTTTGTTCTTTTGAGCCATACATATGTATTTGGGTCTTAAAATGAGGATTGTTGATGTTTATTGATGTTCTTTGGACCTTTGGGTCAATGTTGAGAAAAATGGAAAAATGCCCTAATTAATTTGGGGGAAAGTGAAATTGAGTTGGAAATCATGAAATTGGGAATATATGAGATTGAATGGTGTAGTTGGATAAATAAATCACTTACCCACGAAAATGTTAATATTTTATCTGTTTGATAAATTTATTATCTGTTTAGAGATAACTACTTTGGGCTATCGATGGAGGATAGTCTTGATTGTTGTAGACACTGTATGTTGATTAGGGAAAACCAAAACTAATCAATTGAGTATGTCATTGAATATGACGGATGGAATAATACATTGAATATGTGCTTTGCTTGATCATTGTATATGATAAGTGTTGAAACACATTGTATATGTATGTTGTTTGGGAGGAGATAGGGGATGTACTCCACGGTTTGGGAGGAGATAGCGGATGTACTCCTAAACCGGTTTGGGAGGAGATAGGAGATGGACTCCAATGATAACTAAGTTGGCCGGAGTGTCCAGGGTGAAAGTCCCGAAATTCTAATTACGTTTGTATAACGTTGATGATTGAAGTGTTGAAGTGTTAATAGTATGAGTTGTAATCTTATTTGAAATGGAAGTGTTGAAGTGTTAATTATATGAGTTGTAGGCTCATTATGAACTGTCTGGATGAATAGAGAACCATATCTATGAATTGGTTTGATTAATGAAATGGAAAGAGATTGAAATATATCTGTAAATGTGGATTGGTTATGGAACGAGATGTACGTTTGTTTATATGAGTTAAACATTTGTCAAATGCTAATGTTTTAGTTATCGTTCATATTATGTTTAGCATATCTTTACTGGGCGTTGGCTCACCCTATATGGGACATCATTTTCAGGTTCAGGAATTATGCCACCTCCAAGGACGTAGCTTGGAAGGTTTTGGGAGTCGAAGACTCTTTTGATCATTTTTTGTTATTTTGGTGTTACATGTAAATCAGAGCCAAGGGCTTATTTTGTATAAAGAGTTAGGGCTCTTCTTTTGTTGTAACCAAGTGTTGGCTTGGAAAGTTGTAAGCCCGTAGGGCATTTACTTTTGTTGTCAACATGTAATACTTTTTGTACTAAATACTCTGATAATTGGAAATATGCTTTATTCTCTTATGTCTATGAATGTCATGAATGTTGGGTTAAATGTATTATTTTGAGGGCGTTACAAATTCCAATCATGAAAGTTGGAAGCTATCATAATATTATACTAATTAAAAATAGAATACTTCATAATAAATGATGACCACATGTCTTGATGAGGTTAAGCACATTTTTCCTAACCATTTGGTGGAGCACAAACCTCTTTCGGTTTGTTTTGTCTACACCTATCAAGATTCTCTCATTATTCAGTTAATTTAATCAAGCAGATGGGGGATTAATGAAATTTCACTATTTGCACTTCAGTAAAAAAATAAATGATTCAATTTCGTATTATAGATAAGATTTTACATTCCCCAAATATGACCTTGTCTAATGTAAAAATAGTGTTTGTACATATAAAATTGTTAGGGGTTCAATCTGAGCAATCCAATCCAATTCAAAAAAAAAAAAAAAATTAGAACTTTGATAATAGAATTTTAAATTGAAAAATGTTAAAAATAGCCGATGGTGTTGAAAAATATATAAAATTAGGGGCATTTACACGCAAGTCTTAATTTATGAACTTACACTTCATTAAGTCCTAACTAAGATTTTTTTGGACCTTCAAGTCCCATTAAATTTTTAATAGTCGGAATTGCCCTTCAAACAATGATTTTGTTCATCATTTATGATTATCTATAAAGAAACATGATGATTTGACATATATTTTGATTTTTAAAACTTTAAATCATCAACTTTCAAGTTAAGAAAACTAAAAGAAAAATGATGTGCAAAAATTTAAACAAAATAAATAAATAAAAAACTAATCTTTTTTTTTTTTAAACATTGAAAAAACTGAATTATTTTTTTATGCAAAATTGGAAATTTTGTGTCTATGAAGGAGCATGATGATGGAACATAAAAATAAAAAAAAAAAAAAAAAACTATTAATGTTCTCGATTTTATTAGATAGTTGAATCAAACCAATAAGTAGAAGGGCAAAATCATTTAATCTCATGCTCTGTTTTTCTCATCAATTAGTAAAACAATTATCTAAAATATTACTATGCAAAATTGATAATGTTTTTAGTTTTAAAAATTAAGAAAAACTGATAATATTCTCAGTTTTACTAAATAAGACTTACTGGTTCAAAAATATTAAATAGGACCTGAACTATCATAACATTTGTAAATAGGACTTGTATGTAATTAATTCATAAAATTATTTTGAATTGTGTAAAAGGTATATAAAAGTATTTTAAAACATGTAAAAAACTATATTGAAATTATAAATATTTTATCATTTTTTATTTCTTATTAACAACTCTTGAGACTGTCATTAACATGACTCTTTTAAATTTAATCAATTTCTAAGATAAAAATTTTCAAACCACAATTTTGATCAGTATCTAGGCATAACTCTCACAATCCAAACAATTTGAATACTATTAATATATAAGGATAAATTACAAACACACCCTCCAAAATTTGCTTAAAATATGAATTGTCTCCTATAATTTTTAAAATTACACCCCCACCCCCTAAGGTTTCTAATTTCATAATAAATAGCCCATTTTATTAATATATCATCAAATTAATTAACAGTTTTTAATGATGTTAAAAATATATTTCAATTAATAATTTAAATAATTTTATTATTATATAAGAGAGCAATTAGAAAAAAAAAAAATTTCCTGTTAATTCTGTTAAATAAGAAATGGGTAAATTATACTGACACTCCCTGAGATTTGGTCCAATTACATCCCACCCACTGACGTTTTGAAAATTACATTCCCATTACTGTGGTTAATAGTCTCATTTCACAAATCCCCCTGCTTATATAAAAAACAACTCCTAATAGAAAAATAGAGGAAATTACATTTTAAAAAAAAAGTAAAGCAAAGGAAAAATAAATAAATAAATAAATAAAGTAAGAAAAGAAATAGTACATGAGTTCAGTGTCTTCATTGCCGTCTAAATAATTACAATGACATGAGGTTAGTGTAATTTTCCAAACGTCAGGGGGTGATATATATTAAACCCAAACCTCAGGAGGTGTAAGTGTAGTTTACCCATAAAAAATTCTGACAATGGAATATTTATAATTTTTCAAATCATAGAGGGCAATCTGTATTTTAAACAAATCTCAAGGGATATATTTATAATTTATCCTAATATATAATTATATGTAATACTAGCTAATTACTTTTCCATAGTTGAATTAAATTATATTGCAGTGACTTGGGCTTTGACAAGTTAGTTAAGACAAAGAGATTAGTTTGGATCGAATTTGGGCAAATCTCTGTATGTTTTAGAGTGAAATTGAATAACCAGACAACCCAATCAAATTTATTCAAGTTTCAGCCTGAAAAACCGTTTGTCCCATCATTAGATAAGTCATTGGAGCAACAATAATATGAGAAGAAGGCATTTTAAGTAATGAGTATATCATGTAAATAAGATAAAGTAGCGTATTCTTTCATTTATTAATTAACATATGATAAAAATAAGATTTAATAAGTCATTTTGTACTTGACCCGAAATATTGAATGTTCGGCCATATCAAATTTTGACCTCACTTTGCATCACATGTGAATTTGTAAGTGGATCCGAGAAGCCAACAATGTTGAATTTGTTTTAGATTTAACCTATCCAAAAAAATAGGTCAACTGTCCATATAAATCGGCCACCATCTTAGCCAAATAATGGTTAAAAATATATAAATAATGAGTTCTAAAAATACCCCCAAACACTCCCACGAAATATGATACCACAAAGAACCCAGTTTTCCCTTTCCATGGCGACATTGCACCTATTATTTTGAGGCCATTCCACTTGACTTTTTTTTCACTGCTTAAGCTTTGCTGGAAAAACAAAAATAAATAAATAAATAAAATGTTACTTGTCACCGCCCGTCAACGAATCCTCTATCGAGCCTCGAGCCTCCGACGCTGCTTTCGCTCTCTCTGGAACCAAATCCTGGCTTGCACACTAGGGAAGTCATGTACTTATAGGCAGCTACCACGCACTACCACCATGTCGTCTCTGTCTCTGGTGGCTTCAGAGAGAGGGTTTGAGACCCCCGACACACCTTGCGGGTGCTGTGAACATAGCAGGGACTCTTCGGACTTGGTTGCTTTGAAGATTAGTCTCTTGGGTGATTCGCAAATTAGGAAAACTAGTTTTCTGGCAAGTGCATTTTTTTTTTCCTTCTTGGAAATGTTGTTTTATGCTTTCGTGGCAACCAAACATAGCATATTAAAATGCGGTTCTTGTTCTAATTTTTCTTTTTCTTTTTTTTTTTTTCTTGTTCTGTTATTCATTGTAGACAAAGTATGTTAGGGGAGAGAGACAAGAAGAAGGATTTGAGATATCAAATTCAGGACTAAATCAGATGGATAAAACACTCTGTGTTGGAGAGGCACATATCGCTTATAGAATATGGGAGGTTGCAGGTATGCATGGTTCCTTTGCACAATAATTTACTAAATAATAAGTCTACAGATAGAGAACTAATCATAAAAAATACGAAGGGAACGATCTGAACAAAATCGTATCTCTATTGACGAGCCTTACATCTGATGTTGATTGATTCTGTCTGATTGCTAAACTTTTTATTGATTGAAATGGCAATGTATGTATATATATGTACTAATCAACTATAATTTTGAATGGTGTACAAGGAGATGAAACATCCCAGAATCACATTCCAAGTGCTTGTAAAGACTCGGTAGCAATGTTATTCATGTTTGATCTAACAAGTCGGTGTACTTTAAACAGGTAACGTTTCAAAATGCCTAAGGTTTTCATACATTATGAACCATGATTATAAAATTGTAGTTGTTATTTAGGTTTGAATAATAAAGTAAACTTATGAGATTACTATTTAACTCTCTCCGGGTTTGCAGTATCCTCGGAAGGTATCAAGAATCAAGGAAATGGAATCAAGTACCCATGCTCTGCTTCACCACCTCGTGGGATCTTTTTAGGGAAAATTTCAATTTAGTATACATTATAATAAAATAATTATCGATAAGTGATAAGTTTTACAAATATTAATAATTAAAGTTATAATATTTTTTTTTTTACAAATCTATAATAACTGTCTAAAAGTACTACTGAGTGGTAATTTTCCTATCTTTTTACCCAAATCTCTCTGTTTTTTAGTATTAATATATTCCCAAAAAGTAATGATCTACAAACCCATGTTTATGAAGAATGATGTTGCTTCTTATGATCTGTTAATTTTTAATCAAAACACTCATCATTGCCCTCATATTTTAAAAAAATGTCCTTAACAATCATTTTAGATATATTTTTTGTATAAACGTTATGTTCAGAAATCATTTTCATTCATAACCTCTTTATTCTTTTGTCTCAATTATATTCCTTGATGGATGATGTAGTGGGAATTTCAAGACAATCGTTGGGTTCAATTGAATGTGCATTAATTGAGATAGTATTACATGATGTAGTAAGAATCTGAAGATATATAAATTTTGAGACATAATTGTATAATTAAAACAAAATGCATCAGATCAGGAGGACACAAAAATTTAAATATAAAGGAACCTTGACCTTGTCTCTAATTCATATTAACTGAAGTTTTTGTAATTGTTGTAGACGGCAATTCCAGTACTCATAGGGACTAAATTCAACGATTTTGTACAATTACCGATAGATGTTCAGTGGACACTTGCAAGTCAGGTAATATATTTGACCTCTTCTAATCATGCAACAATATGCATATAACTGATTCAGACACAAACTATATATGACTAAATTAACAATCTCTAAAATCTTATCTATTTACGAATATTCTGTGTCAAAATGTGGACCAAGCTGGTGAGAAGCATAGATCAATTAACTGGGAAATTTGCTGTAATTAATTTTCACATGATAGAAGAACAAACAGAATTAAAACTAGAATGATTAGAAAAAGAAAAAAAGGCAGAGAGAACAGGGACATTAGGGCTTGCATGATTTACTGGGTCATAAAATTTTAATGATTTCTAGCTTGAAAAAATACAGATCAAATTTGATTATTCTTCTTTTAAGTATAATCATAGAAAGGGATTGAAGGGACGGAGACATCTTAGTCAATTCTTCAGTAAGAAACATCTTTTTCACTCTTGGAACACACTAATTAAGTGGCAAACATGGCCTGTTCGATATTGTTTTCAAAAAGAATTAGTTTCGTATTTTTAGAAACAAAAATAATGAAAAGTTTCAAAAACAGTTTTGATTTTCTTTTTTGTGTAGAAACAATTTTCAAAAATTCATGAAACAGTTTATAAGTGTTTCCTAAAACAGATATGTTTCCAAAAAATAATTTTCAAAAAAACACAAATTTTCAAAATCAACTCCCAAAAAAATGAGAACGATACCAAATGTTTCCAATAATCTATTTTGAGAAGAACAGCGGATCGTTGTTCCCCCCTAAACCCTAAATCCAATATCATAAACTATTTAACATGTGTATGGTTGTTAACAGGCAAGAGCATATGCAAGGGCTCTGAATGCAACACTTTTCTTTTCAAGTGCAACCTACAACATAAATGTGAACAAGAACTTCAAGTTCATCACGGCAAAGCTGTTCAACCTACCATGGGCACCTGAGCAAAACCTCACAATCGGAGAACCCATCATCGATTTCTAGATATTGCTTGGGATTAAACGTATTTGGTTTGTAAGTAGACTAGGAAATTTCTGGATCCTAAGTAAGAAGATTGAAATTAACCGGTTCACTGGGTTTGTATTAATTGTCTGTTCCCAGTGAATATTCAGAGTTGTTTCATTTGAATATAATGAAGTGGATGATAAGAGGCTCGGGAGCCCACATCTGCATGTAAGAATAACTCTGTTTCATTCAACCTATTACTGAGCTCAATAAGCTTATATATTATAAAAATCAAGCTACTTGAGTTCTATTCATTATCAGCTCAATCAAAACTTGTTTGAAATTGGCTTGAAAGGTAAACATGCCAAGCTTGAACATATTTTGGAAGCTCGTTACGTTTTTAAATCAAGCTTGAATAACTTACTACTTAGCTCGACTCAACTCATTTACAACCCTATATGTGTTTCCGTTGAGGACATGATGCATCTTCTGAAAATAAGTGGGATTGTAAAAGACACACTGACTTGTTGGGGGAGAAAATGTAAGGAAGCTCGAGGGAATTTGAATGGTCACAAGTTCTGCTTATCAAAGGAAGAATTAAAAGTGTCATCAATCGACTAGTTTACTTAGAACGCTTTTCCACCACAACATGAAAAATCATATTATTTTGAACTTGAAAGCCAAAATATATGCCATATTAGCGTATCAGGCAACGATAACAAAACTTGAAATTTAGAGGACACAAGGCTCCAACCTAAAAGCAGATATATGGCATTTGGAGACGAGCATCACTCAAGCTTCACTTCTCTTGTTGGTGGGTCCAATTGCAAATAGTAGAATGGTTCCGTTGGTTCTTCACTGTACACCAAAGATTCAATCAATTGATCATCAGCAACAATTACTTCAGAATGTAATGGAACAATCGAAATTAGAATTAAGCAATTAGTTATCTCAAAGAGTATAAAAGATTTCAAATTATTGAGCAATGGATATTTTGGTCAATGAAGTAACTTCTAATGTAACGCCCCCAAAATATTACAATAAGGATAACTCATATGCGGAATAAATATGAGAAACAACATACTTTCATATATCAGAGTTCACTGTTGAACAAACAATTAAATGCCTTGTAGGCTTTCAACTTTCCAAGACATTACTTGGTTACACAAATTGAGTCTCACTCATTACATCGTAAGCCCTTGGCTTTACAAATAACAAACATGCACACATAAAGCATAAATAGGAAACTCTTGCTTCCCGAGAGTCCATCCATGCTATTGCCTTGGAGGTAACACCTCACTTGCACCTGAAAATGATATTCTCGTATAGGGTGAGCTAATAGCCGAGTAGAAATAATCTAACACAATTTATGAAGTTTAGCAAAGGTATAAATACCACGTATATAAACAATACCGATATGGAAGCATCCAAAAGGCCTACATATCCATATGCCACTGAGGCCAATCTCATTCCATGTTCCATCTATTAATTTCCAGTTCATATACACTACTCAATTCATGAGTTAAATTCATTATCTTTTAACAATCAAATGAGACTACAACTCAATGGTTTCCAATTATGCAAAACACACATAAACACTTCAAATTTGCCATTTTACAGATATTTTGTCCGAAGGAATCGGCACCCATGTATATTTTCTCAAATATGCCATTTTACGGATATTTCGTCCGTGGAAATCGACACCCATGTATGTTTTCTCAAATATGCCATTTTACGGATATTTCGTCTGTGGGAATCAGCACCCATATATGTTTTCTCAAATATGCCATTTTACGGATATTTCGTCTGCGGGAATCGGCACCCATGTATATATATGATTTTTGGGTCTTTCACCCAGGACACTCCGGCGAACTTGCTTTCAGTGGAGTCCATCCCCTTTCTCCTCCCAAATAAACATACATATACAATGCATTTATAAACATAGTCATATGCAATGATAACTAACATTTGATTAGCATTAAATCACCTAATCTTCATGCAATTTCTACAACAATCATAGCTATCATCCACCGATAGCCCAATACATTTATCTCTAAACAAATATTCAATCTCGGATTTAATAGTTTATTCAAAACTTCCATAGGTGAGATAATACATATCCAATATCACCATTTATATCAATAATCATCCAATTTAACATATTCAATGTTAATTCCAATTATTTATACAAAATAATCATTTAATCAAATTAGGGCAAAAATCCCCATTTTTCCAATAATAACCCAAATACCCAAAATCAACTATTTTGGTACACCAAGAGTTCATATTCAACCCCAAACATAATTTATCTCATATACATCAAACACCCCTCTTTTCATTTTACACCCAAATCTTAGATTTGTCCAAACCACAACCAAATCTCATCATCTATACACAATAGCAAATAACTAAACTAAAAACCATACTAGAGTGTAGAAAATCCCTACCTCAAGTGTAGAAGAAGAAAAGAGTTGAAACCCCAAATTAACGACGATGAAACTCGATCTCCACCGCACACAACAAAACCCTCGAGAAGTTACACAACTTTGGCGAAGGAATTATGGCCAAAATCCCAATGGATTTGAAGAAATGAAAGGAAGAAGATGGTTTTCTAGAGAGAGAGGCTCTAGATCTGGATATTTCTGAGTTTTAGAGAGAGAGAGAGGATTGCAAAAAGTGATTTGAAAAGCAACATTCGCGACCTGATAAAGCACGGTCCACTTGAGCATGGAAATCCCCGCTCGAGCATAAGACATAGACTCCCACTCGAGCGTGAAACCCTACACTCAAGCGTGAAATACGCTCTCCCAATATTTTTGCAGACACAGGTCAAAGTGCAAGAACCAAACTATAGCGATCCTAGTTCTTTCTCCTTTGATTGTTGTATCTGGACTTAGGTTCCATGGAGTTGATTGTTGTATATGTCTTGTTGTCATCCTTTAATTCCACATATTTGGGTTTTGGGATGTGTTGGGCGTGTTTCGAACAGGTTGGTTGAGCCTTGGTTCCATTTCTTGTTGCCTAGTTTTTTGGTGGTCCGCTTGAGCGGATCCTTTCGCGCTCGAGCGGAGTTTGCACACTTCCAGCCTTTTGTGCCTCTGCAAAAGTATTGTAGGGTTGTTTTTCACGCTCGAGTGGAGTTCCTTACGCTCGAGCGGGTCGCGCTCGAGCGGGTGTTCAATGTCTGTAAAAATACTGGGAGAGGGTAATCTACGCTTGAGCGGGTTTCCCTTTGCGCTCGAGCTAGTGTGTTTCGCAGTTGTGTCTTGGCGCTTGAGCGGGTATTCTTGCGCTCGAGCGGGTCCAGTTTTTGTGCTTGATGCTCAAGCGTCCTATTCTCTGCTCGAGCGGACTAGTCGTATATCAGATGGTAGCTGTGTCACGCCCCAAAATTTGGACAATTAAATATTAAATTAGGACTAAACCCCAATCAATATTCCATCATCCAAATCCTAGGGGTGAAACAAAAAAACTAAACACCAACTAAACCATTCACCATAATTCCATAACTAACCAATACCTCCAACATAAAAGTAACAATACAAAGTCAAAATAACTTAAATAATGTACGGTTACAAACCCTGCCAAATTATTCCAATACTAAAGTCATAAAAAAAATAATAATAAATACATAAACTATTAACAACCCTAAGCTTAAGAAAAATAAAAGAACTCCAAACGACATGCCCAAAAACTTTAGTTACTTCTCATCACCACCGTAGCCTCAACTAATCCTGCAAAGGAAACTCAGCTGCGCTCAAACAGAACGCACCCGAGTTGCCAAGAGACAAAACGGGTCAGTATACAGGTATACTGGTATGAGTACAAGAATCAGCACCGACGTGTCCACCAGACACAAACAAAAGTACATTAAATTCTTATTACTAGACAAGACAAGTAGTTCCAATCGCACCGAGATGAATGGGTAGTTTCTGGAGATATGGTGGCATTTAGTTTCTTGTCCGTACACAACGAAATATAAATTGATTATAAAATAGACAAAATAGAAATAAAAATATGGTGGGTCAACCCTGCATAAAAAGTTAGTGTAGACACCCCATTTTTTACCGTCCTCAAGACTTGGACGTCACCGTTTGAACACCCGGTGATCATCCATGTTTGTGTTCGTTTGGAGTTCCCGGAGGACTCGGCTACGCGCCCTGCCTCAGGATCTCCGAACTCGACTGCTTTGTGTCTGGTTTTGCACCAAACACTTGTGTTTTGCCTTGGAGGGGTAGGGAATGCCTTGTGAGGCATCCCCACACACCACCGGCAGTGGCTAGAGGCCACCGGCTGGAGTTTGATGCCATCGGCACTCTTTTGTGTCGATTGGCACTCTTTTGTGCCGGTCGGCAGTCAATTTTGTCAAAATGACATTTTTGCCCTGCCGATTACTGTGCAGTTGCCTTATAGGATATTTTGAGGCAGCTGTCTGGCATTTGTTTCCCCTCCATACATGTGTATGAAGGGATGAGCCTTGGATTGCTTAGCTTGTAAGCTTTGCTCTTCTATAAGAGAAGGGCTCTTCTCTTGGCTCAAGGGTTAGCAATTTTCAGCCATTTTAGAGAGAAAAGACAGAGAAGAACCTCTGGTTTTAGGTTAGAATACTATATCTATCTTATCTCTCTCTTTCTCTCTTATTTTGTACACTAGGTGCATTAGTGTCTTAGTTTTGCACACAAGCACCTAGTGTTTCACCTTCCTTGAGTTCTTGAAGTTCTAGAGGCTGGTTCTTGAGGTCTTCGACTGGATTAGAGCTCAAGGAGGCAAGAACATCATCTTTGATGAAGAGGTCTACAAGGGTAAGACACTAGTCCTCTTTTTACCCCATTCTTGCACCTTGTTTTTACCTATCTTTGAACTGTTTTTGTGCTTAACATATAATACAAAAAAGTTCTATTTTTGAGCCCTCTTGACTGTTTGTTAAGGGTATTTTGTGCTTTGGAGAGGTTTGACCACCCTTAGGCCTTGAAAAGGCCTCTTTTTGTGCCATTTTGTGAGAGCTCCGGGATTTTGGTGTTGGGGTCCCTTCACCACTGAAATCTTGAGGGATTTCAGTGGTGAAGGTGATGCCCTAAAGTCCTAAGAAGGAGAGGGCCACCCCCTCTCCTTGATGTCCTTGAAAAGGGCAAATTTTGGTCTCTTAAGGGAGAATAGTTTTGAATGTTTGAAGAGCATGTCTTGGCTGCATTTTATGTTTATTATGCCCTAAAATGACATTGCTAAGTGTTGGTTTTAGTACTCCTTGCATGTTTTGCATAGATGCTTTGTAATGCCTTGTATTGCCTTAACTTGCTCTAAGTTGTTAGCCCTAGTTTGAGCATGCTTTAGGCCTAGATCCATGAAGCTTGTATGCTTATTTTGCCATGAATGAGGTCTGTCCATAGTTATTTTGGCCGACCTTAGCTTGCATTGCATGGCCTCTTTGCATTTTAGGCTTGCTAGCCTTGAACATGAATGTGTGGCTTGTGTAGCTAGCATCATTTTGGTGGCTTGGAACCGCCTAATATGTAATTTCAGACCCTTCGGTATGCTTGTATGCTTGCCTTAGTTGCCTCTTTGTTGCTTCAAAAGTGTGTGTTGCATGATCCATGTTCTGGCCATAATGCATGCCTTTGGATTTATGTCATTTAGATGCTATCTAAGTGGTCCTTTAGGCTTGATTTTGCATGCTAGAAACCTGTTTTTAGTTGCTTAAGTCTTGCCATGATTGGTTTTGTCAAGTGTAGTTCAATGCCCTTTGAATAGCCTTAAGCACTTAGGCCATTTGTTGCATGCTTAGCTCATTGTATTGCTTGGTTTGGCACCATGTTTTGCATGATTTTCAGAGCTTTCTATGTATGCTAATTGCCCATGTCTAGCTTCCTTTAAGTATGCTTAAAGCTTGCTCACTTGATGCTTAAGTCGATACCTTAACATGTGCATGAGTGTATGTGTATTTAGCCTTCATCTCTAGGCACTTTGGCCACTGATTTTGGGCTAATTTGGAGTTGCCTAAGTCATGCTTAGAGCCATCATTTGCTTGCCTTGTATGCTCACTTGTATGTTTGCATAAGTGCCTCGCATGGTCCATATTGCATATTAGTTGACATGCCTAGGATTGCATCACATAAGCATGCATGCTTGACCTTTTGAGATGAGCATGATAGACGTTTGGCACCCTTGTTTGTTTATATGGTTTGCATGCATTTGGAATTGAAGTTGCATACTTGGTTCCTTGGGCCATCATGCATGGAAATGCGTGATTGGTGGTCCGAGAACCGAGGCGCGTGTCCCTTTGAGTCACAAATATGATAAGGGGCATGATTGGTGCATACATTGCTTGAATGACATTGCCATGCAAGTTTTGTCCTCTGCTGCTGTGAGTTGCAGGTTCTGCAGGCATTCAGTGCCGACCGGCACTGTTTAGTGCCGACCGGCAGTCAATTTGGTGCCGATGAGCTCAATTCACTGCCAGTAGAAGTCTTGGGTAGCCGGTGGTGATCTCCAGTAGCTAAGGAAGTACTCATGAGACTGTGGCAGTCTCCTGAGATGTAGAGCAGGGAAAACAGAGGCATCCCATGCATGGCAGTGTGATTCCGGGCAAATTCCGAGCGCGCGCGCATCGAGCCCTCTTCCCGAGGCATTTACTGTTTTAATTAGATTAATTATTTGTTTAATTAATTTAATTAATTTGTAACATTTAATTAGCTTGTGTAGTTAATTATTTGTAATATTTATTCGGTCCCTCCGAGCGAGGGCATATCTGTAATAAGTGTGGGTGAGTGGTGTGTATGTCTTCCAACCCCCACTTCTTTCTCCCTTTTATTTACCTGCTTTCGATGGTAGATTAGGGCACGTTTATTTTAGCATACCTTATGCTTTTGCACGCGTGCATCCATGCATTTGTTGACATGCATCGGGCTCGGTACATCATACAAACTGCATTGTATTTTCAATTCCAAATTGAATACGTGCATCGAATAAAGTGCATTTCACATGCCATCTTTAGGGTTAGCCGAGCCTACTCTGAATTGCATCCTTGCCTGTGTTGCATTAGCCACTTAACATGACCTAGGGACATGCATGTCTGCTAACTAGTTCCTTGTTTTGGCACAGAGTACGATGTAAGTGTTTACGCTTTAGCATATCGCATGCGTGTGAATGTTAACATGACAGTATGCTTACCATGCGGCTAAGTGCTTACATGAGATAAACTGTTTAAATGCCTGTGGGTGGAGGTTGGATTGCTTGAGTTGGAAAAACTCGTTGAAATCCGCGTTTTAGCCTACTTGTGAGTAGCAAATTCAAAAACGCTTTTCAAAACAAACGGATATGCAATGTTTGTTTCCAAATTAGGCAATCTAGTCTATACTTGTTTGCTGTGCGCATAACATAGTAATTCTAGGCTAATAACCGGAACAAGAACTCATAAACGTTTTCAAAATCGGATATCATGGTTAGTAGAGGCCGGTCTTCGGACCGGGCGAAAGGGGGTGCTCATAGCTGACCTTCCCCGATTGTACCCAAGCTCCCGAGCCAAGACCACTTTGGTGATGACGGACACGTGGCCTTCGGCATCGAGTCAGGGTTTCCTAAATTTCCCATTTTAAAATATTTAGGTGGCGACTCTGTAATCTGGCAAAGCAGTCCATGTTTGGCACTACTTTTTTAAAATCTGTTTTTCTTCAAAACGATTTGCCAGAGTTGGACTCTTTGGTTCAGATTTAGAACCGCAACAAACAAAAAGGGAGTCCGAACTGTAGCGAGGCCCCCGCGGGCGTTGTTACAGTTTCTGGCGACTCTGCTGGGGAGTTTAGAGAGCTTGACTCGAACTCGTGATATCTTGTTTTGACTACACTTATGTGTTTCTTTGCATTGCATGTGCATTGGTGCGCCTAGGACACCGTGTTGGCCATCTGCTATTCCTGAGCGATTTGCCGGAGGCTTGTCTTGTCAAGGCATGTCCGTAAGGCTGATCGGTTACGGGCTCTGCCAGTATGGGAACACAAACCCCGGTTTTACCGGGGCACCCTTTTCGACCATTCGACCTAGTGCATATTCGGAATCCATAGTGACCGTTCCAAACTAGGACAGGTTGCTTACCCGATGTTAGGTTGTTTGAAACCGCTGCGTGCATAGTGGAACCCTAGCTCCTGACAAAATAGGACAGGGAAACCCTACCCCAACATAGGGGTGTATTGGCTCTCTCTTACATGCTATGTGTTTTTAAGAATGTATCTCTACAGGGAGCACACATGTCAGTCTGCAAGAGTAGGCATTAGGCCCGAGGGCATCAGTATCAGTGCTGTCAGGAATCAGTTGTATCTGAGGGTATCAGTCAGTTTTGAACAGTGATTCTGGGGAACGGTGATCAGTAGTAGAGAGCAATTGTTCGGCTACACCTGTGTTTGATCTGTCTGGGGCTGAATACTGTTTGTTTTCCGTTTCAGTTCAAGGATTCAGAGGATTGATCAGCTAGTGTCTTCTCCTCGCCGAGGCAGGACTCAGTATGATGCAGACTTCAGAAGAGATTGTGGTCATGATGACCGCATTGGATCAGGGGATCACTCTGCAAAGTGAGACCAACGTCGATATGCCACACCCACCCAGATCGCCGGCCGCGCACCCGGTCTGGGCCCCTCAGCTGTATCAGGCTCGTGAGCCTACTACGTTTGAACTAATGGGGATGATAGGTGATCTCCAAAGGACTGTGGCGGATCTCGCCTATGGGATGTCAACTTCACCACCAGCCGCGCCATATGCCGGGAATTTTGTACCTCAGGAACCCCCGCTGTTGGGGCGGATCGTAATTGAACTCAACCAGCCGGAGATGACCTCCAGCTATGGCAATGACGTACCAACCCAAAACCTAGATCAGGCTGAGGCCAAAGGTAAAGACAAGATGAAGGTAGATACCGATCCTATCGAGCAGCTGCTGTGGGCAGTCAAGGCTTTGGAAGCCGGGGGGATGAACTAGCAACAGGTATCCGCAGTTGTGACAAAAGCTGTGGAAGACGCTTTCCCCACTCGGCCTGAGGGCAGTGCCAGTCAATTAGGAAACCGGGATAGACCCCGTCATGCCAAAACAGTTCTTCCCGCTCCCAGCTCTGTGCCCGGGAAAGATCGGAAGATGAAGGCCGCACCCGCTGATCCATTCGCTAGTGCATACGGCCAGAGTGCCCAGACTTCAAAATACCTGCCCCGGGGGCACAGGGTCTTCCATCCTCTCTACATGCCTTTGTCCAGGGCACTTCTGATTTTGACCAAGAAGGGGCATCTTCAACCCCTGGAGCCTCGACCCCTACCAAAGAATCTTCCAGCTAATCATGATGCTACTCTGTACTGTACGTACCATCAGCAATCCGGCCATGCCACTGATAATTGTTTCCGTCTCCGGCATGAAGTACAGGATTTGATTGACAACGAGGTTATCCTCCCTCCCACCTCAGCAAAGTCTATCACCGCCCAGTTGTCGGATTCCGAGGATACAGATACTGCGAGTATGTGATAGGAAGGTGAATCGCCCGCGGGCAGTGTTTGGTACATTTTGTGGATATGGCGTCTGGTACGCATTTTTGAGCACCTGCCAATTGTAAATTTTGTAAATCCTGACTTGGGTGTCGAGTCAGTCTTTTGCTTTGTTTTGAGTCTGTCTCTCTGTATTGAGTCAGTCTTTTTGCTTACAGGGTCTGTCTTGTTGTAATGAGTCAGTCCCCTTTTTTGTATGGTATACCAGGTAGTTTCGAGGTTGTTACTTCAAACACCATTTTGTCTTGAAAATAGTTGTTTTGCTTTTTGAGTCTGTTGCTGCCAAGGAGCCAGTTATACCAACAGAATCTGAATGAAACGGCTGTGGCTATCACGCTCCGTACTTGTTGTTATCTGAGCCGGCCACACCAGAGGATGTAAATGGAGCGGCAGTACCCAACACCAACTCTCTTGTGCCTTAAACTTTGTTGCAATGACCTAAGTTTTTCATAAAACCCTTTTTCGAACACTGCGGTGATAAAAACGAAGGGGAAGAAATTCCTCGGGTTTTGCAAAATTTTGATCATTCTGAGAAAAAGAAAGGCATGCCAAGCTTTTAATGATTGAAATCATGCTCGTCAGCGTGAGTACTGAGAAGGACCCTGGTCCGATCCAGACTGGTTCCACACGATCTTCTGCGAGAGCGATTTGTCGCTTTCGTAAAAGCTTTCAAAAACAAAATGTTTTGCGCGGTCCTGCGAAGACCTGTGTGGAATCGCTCTTGAGATTGTGCACCCTAGGATCGCTCTTGCCCTCCAGATCCAATGAATCTGCTGCAAACTGGAACCCGTTCAAAGCATCCAGCGATATCATGAAGCGCCTGCGTGGCCCATTCTGAAGCAGCCCTCGAGCAAGAGGCACCAAAGCCAAATCAAGAAGATCAGTTCCAGCCAGGCAAGGTTCGAGAAGCAACCGTGACGGACTCTTCTGCAAATCAACACAACAGTCACTCTGCCGGATACAGAGAGGCTTCAATCTCAAAACCATTTGGCATGGACTTGCTACACTTTCTCCCATTTGAGAGGCTCGCTGGGCCGAAAACCCGGAAGGGTGACCCAGGCAAAAGTTAGAGCAAAGAAAAAGAGCAAAAAAGAGAAGCAAAAAAAAAAGAGGAAGAAAAGAAAAGAAAAAGAAGAAAAGAAATAAAATAGCAAAATGAAAATGAAATTGCAAAAGAAAAGAAAAGAAAAAGAAAGAGAAAAATATAGCTCGCGAGGTCGAAAACCTGCAATAGGCGCCTCGGCAAAAGTTAGAGCCTAAACAGTGAATGTTAAAATACCCGAGTGTACCTTAACCGGAACTACGTAAGGCTTGATTCCCATGTTTGGGATACGTAGGCAACTTCATCTTGAAGTCCAGCCCCCAACGCTTCCATAGCGTCTCAGTCCATGTCATGGTTTTGATCACTTTTACCTCCGCTCAATCTGATGTTTCGATTGCAGCAACCCGGAACTGCGGGATTAACATTCCTCTTGAAGTCCGACCACCAACACCTTCCAGGTGACTGTGTCCATATATTGATTCAGACCGTCTTCGCCTCCTCCGCATCCGAGGATCCGATCGCCGTCAACAAGAACTGACTTACAAAATGCCGCGGCATCATCCAAACAAGGGGCAACTTTCCGTTGCCAGGTACTGCCATAAGTTACCCTGAGTTGCCGTCCAAACTAGGGGCAACTTTCCGTTGCCTTACCCCCCCTTTTTAAGCTAGGGGCAGTGTTCCATCGTCCCCGATCCGAGGTTGCGCATCTCAAGGGTAAGTTTCATGCTCGTTGAGCATTAACTGTTCGTAAAAATAGTTTTTGAAAATTTTTACTGAAGTTGACTATTTTCTCGAAAACTATTTCATTTTCCAAAATTGGACCATGTTTGGACCCAAAAGGAAAATTTTCAGTGCTCGTAGCCGGACTTGCATGATTTTGAATCAAGAACTGAACAAGTGTGTCAATCCAACTCTCATTTTGGTCAAAACTTGTTTTAGGAAGAAAACAAAAAATGGTCAAAGTGACGAACTAGGGGCATAGTGGAGTCAGGTCTTCTGTCTTTTCCCTGTCAACACGCTTGCCCGAAAGGCATCCTATCTACCAGAAGCAGTGGCTGCGAGCTGGCTGTATCAGGCATGAACCCACAATCTCTCGTTTACTCATCAACCACCCTGGGGAGGGATAAAAAAAAATGAGAGAATGAAGAATAGAGAGGTGTAAGAAGAGAGAAAAAGTGAGAAAAGGGTTTTGAGAGAAAAACCGAGCCTGAGGGCCGAGTGATGTGAGTGTCACAAATCAGAAAGGGTGGGAGTATACCGGGAGGAATTGGCTCCTCAAGATTCGAATTCTTTTGTAAACACGTCTATGCGTCGTGTCTTTCGATTTGTCAGTCTCAACTTTTGTTTTGAGTCTTTCCCGAGTCTGTTTCGTCATGATAGGTCGTGTGCCTTTTGTCTCCCTGTCTGGGTCTCTCCGCTGTATTCTGTGGTCGGCTCGATACCCCGGTTTGGAAACCCTTCGTTATTTCAAAAACCGCTGGTACTTAGAATGCTGTGCTGTTCTCCACATCTATGCGAAGCAAGAGGAGAAAAGGGAGAATTTGGGACATCCGAGTGTGTTCCAACTGCAACCATGTCAGCTTTTGTGGTCCGTCTTGTCAGATTGGGGCTGTTAGTTTAGGGTATGCTGTGTGCAGAATGAACCGAATGCTGTGTTATGGGCTGTATGCAGATCAATCCCCAGTAGAGTATGAACTGTGTGTCCAATTTGAACAGTGGTTTGTATGGTTTGTTTTGCTGTTAATTGGTTGGTTATCTGATTATTACAATGCAAGTGCTCAAAGTGCCAGTGTTCAATTTTCAGACGACAAATCAATATCGTTTACATTTGAGGTGTAATATGATGCGATGCAGTACGAAGTGTGAACATGCAGATACAAACAGATATAAACACTCTTTAAGTAAAAAGTTTGTTTTATTTCATAATCTGTTCAAGTACAGGAGTTTTGGAAACAAAATTCTGCCTGCGGCAGTATAAGATCATCTAACTACAAAAAGAGAAAAAAAATACAAAGAGAAGAATAACAAAAATCTGCATCAGATGTCAAAAGTGGCCCCGGAGGCTGTCAATCTGTCCTCGCCCTCTTCCTGGGCAGGAGCCCAGGAGCGCCACCAGGAGCATCGCTATCCGAGCCCGAGCCCGAGCTGTCCCCGGCCTCCTCTGACGACGACTCCATCTCCGCCTCAGTCTCCGACCCGTCATCTGGAACTGGAGCCCGTGAGCTGCTCCCGACATGGATGCGTCCCCCTCTGGTACGAGGATATGCCCTGCCATCCCGGGTGGAAATGGGAGGTCCAGCCGAAGCGCCACCCACTGGAGGAACCTGGAAGGGAGGCTGAAAAAGCACGAAGAACAGATACATCAGTATACTGTGAGCAATGAATCAGTATAGAATGCAGTGTATGAGTACAGTGTATGAGTACAGTGTGTGTATGCTGTGAGCAGTAAATCAGTACAGAATGCAGTGTATGAGTACAGTGTGTGTGTGCCGCGAGCAGTCGATTAGTGCAGAATGCAGTGTATGAGTACAGTGTATCAGATGCCGTGAGCAGTCTATCAGATGTCGTGATTGTGCATCAGGTTATGTAAAGCAGTGTGTGTATGGTTTGGGGCTGTGGTCACAGAGAACATACCGGAATGCTGTAGAGTGCCAGGAGATCGAACATCCGCTGCAACATCCCCGTCATGGAGGCATTCATCTCCAATGACTGCCGGGTGTACTCGGAAGACGCCTGCAAAAGTATCAGATGCATCAATATTCTGTGGAATGTCAAGTAAACTGAAATGAAACGACTGTATGAAATGCAGTAACACATACCGGAGGTAAGTCGGGGACACCGACAAACTCATGATCAGCTGGGGGAGAAGCGAAGGGGATCTGGTAGGTCGCCCCACCCTGCCCTCGGAGAGTCAAAGAGGAAGGCAGAGCAGGCCAACCTGTCCCTCGTCCCCCCTGCACTCCGCCCCTGCCGCGGACTCGACCCCTCCTCTGTACTCCAGCTCCTACTCCTGCCGCTGGCACCGCTGGCCTGTCCCGCTCAGCCCGGCGAACGCCGCTCAGAGGCCGCATCAACAAGGTCCGGACGTACTCGGAGTAGTCGTCATCGCCTCTGAAACCATCCGCCTCCCAGCCGATGGTGTAATCTGCCATCTGATCGGCAGTGAAACGCTCCGTATCCCGCATGTGCTCAGGAGGATGCACCGGGACTATCTGCTCAGGTAAGCCTAGGGTCTGACGCAAGAAGCGCTCGCCCAGGTACCAAGCTCGACAGACCGGGCCCTCGAGCAAAATCCGGTAACGTGAGGTCTCATCTGCGCCGGCAAACCGATCGTGCATCGCCGCTGGAAGGGGAGCCCACGGCTGCCATGTGATCTGAAAATGCAATACAGTTTGTTATCTACAGTTATTGAAATATACAGGGAAAAAGCGAAGCTTAAATGATCTGTAAATAAAGCATACCTCCGCGAGGGTGATCGTGTCAAAATATCGGCGGAAGAAGCTGAGTCTCTCCCGGGGCCTCTGCTCGTTCTCCCCGTCGAAACGACGTGAGAACGGAACAACCAGAGGGGTCTCTGCCTCAGGCACAGGAGCGAGCCTAGGGAAGTAGGCGTAAACCCACAACTGCAAGAATACCAGTACATTTATCAGATAAAGCAGAATACAGATGAAACAAGAATAGCAGAGCCGTGTGTTGTGGAGTGTATTGGGCCGAGTGTACAGTGTGAGCAGTGTACAGTCAGTGTAAAGCAGAGTATGTGTGTGTGCCATGTGTACAATATACGGGAATAAAGCAGACTACAGTATGTGCCGTGTGCAGAATACAGAAAGTACAGTACAGAAATGTAAAGCAGAAAAGAAAACGTACCTCCCAAGCCCGCCAGTAGCCCCCGAGTAGCTGGCCGCTACCTCGGGAAGCCGAGCTCATGTAGCCGTAAAGGGTGGCCAGAGCGGCACCACCCCAGTCATAATGAAGGATGTGCCGGACGTCTACAAGTGCACTGAGAAGGCAGAGGGGCACTGTGTTCGCCCGATCGGCGAAGAGGGTCGTCCCAAGAGAAACATGAGGAAGCCGCGTGCATACCTCTCGGCGGCCTCCTGGGTCATCGGAGCATCGTCCATGAGAAGGGGCTGGACCCTGAACTGCACCTCAAACCAAGAGTATCTGGCGTAGCCCGGGCGCACGAGAGGCGGTGCCGCGCCAAGAAGGTAGACCTGGGCCGCAGTCCACTCCTCCATGTCAGTGTCGAAGGGGATCGGATCACCCCCTACCCCGATGCCGGTAAGCATCGAGAAGTCGAAAGGGGTCATCGTCATGTCCCCAGCTGCGGAAAAATGGAATCAGTCGGTGGTGTCCCACCACCTCTCCACCAAGGCTGCGAGAAGGGACCTGCACGCAGTGAGCCGGCAGAGTCCCCTGCAGAAAGCGCCGAAGCCGGCTCGATCTACTATCTGACGAACCGCGTCGGGAAGCTCTGAATACCACTCACGAGCAATGGTATTCCCATACCCGCGAATGGTACGGGAATCTCTCTGTGTTCAAATCAATAGTTGCAAAGCAATGTAAGGCGTATAGTTTTTGCTGAAACAGTGGTTTAGTACAAATTTGGCATGTGTGCAAGTGTTTTCAGATTCAAACCGATAACCGGGTGCCAGTGTGCTCACAGTGAACTACAACGTGTGATGCGTCAGCGTGTTTGAGTGGTTCAGTGCAAGTTTGGCATAAGTGTATGTTTTCAGATTCAAGCAGATATCAAGTGTCGGTGTTTACAGTGGAATACGGTGTGCCGTGTATTAAGCAGTTCAAGGCTAGTGCAGTGTGTGTACGCATGTGAGTCTTAAATAGATGATCAGTTGCAAATGTGTTTGTGATCAACTACAACATGCATTCTATCAGAACTAAGCAGTTAAAGAACAGAATTAACTACGGCAGTTAACAGCTAAAGAGTTCTACATTGCAGAAAATAAAGCAGAAAGCAAGAATATTACCTCAGCGGCACCGAATGATAGGTGAGAGGTGGGCTCGCGTAGGAGGAGCTCCGGGTCCAGTGCTCGGTCAAAACTGCGGAACTGGCGGAGTCTATCCGGTGGTAGGACGTGAATCGCCGGCCGGTAGGTCGCCGGGTCGAAAGGGCGCTCGCTCAATGGGAGGAGCTCGACCCCGGGATCCATCTCATGATCCGGAGGAGTCCCGACGTGTGGAATGTCGTCGGCCATGTCGAGAGTAATGAGTAAATAGCCGGAAGAAGGAAAACCGGGCTAGAATACGAAGGGTCAACCGAAAAGTCAACCCCGAGAGGGCCGAAAATGGCCGGGAAGGCCGGAATATGAAAAGGCACGGAAATGAAGAGAAAATCGAGGGGAACAAGTCCCGAAAAAGCGGAAATGGCAAAAGAGGCACCAAAACGAAAATTTCGATCGGTTGAAAATGTCCGAAACGCGAAGGTATTCGCGAATCCGACGATGAAACGGACGAAAAACGCAAAGAAAACGGAGAAATGAGAGAGGAAAAAGCTCTAGAGAGAGAGAGAGAGGGAGGATTTTCGGCGGGGAGGAAGTGAAGAAAATAGGGTTTAAAACCCTATTTTAAAACACCCAAGTCGAAATGTCAGATCTGCCCCCGATCAGCAATTTTCTGTCGGTCGGCAGTGTTTTGTGCCGGTCGGCACAATTTTGTGCCGATGAAGTGTATTTTGTGCTGGTGACCTCCTAGCTCAGCCGGTGGTGCTCCCCGAACCTTGTTTAGGCAAAATGAGTGGTCTCTGGTCTTCATAGCCCACGAAAATGCAAGAAAGTGAATCCCCGATGCTCGACCGGCCTCCGTTTTGACCTCGGACTCTGTCTCCTGTGCGTCGCACTCAGATTCGCGCAAGATTGTATCCTTTTTGTATCCTTTTATCTTTTACAAGATTCAAGTTGCCCCATGTGCGTTGCGCGCATCCATCACATTGTCCGGTCCGTCGCATCGCGCCGTCCTGCACGTCCTTTGCGACTTGCACCGTTTTGCATTTTCATGTGGCACGCGTGTCATACTTACATATCATTTTCCATTCGATGAGGTATGCGTGCCTCATCTCACATTTCATTGCATCTCGAGGTATGCGTGCCTCATCTTGCATCTTATTTTGCATTTCATCGCGCTATTTTGCGCACCCCATTGTTTTTCACCGCGGTCTGGCGAGACCGTAAACACATGCGGTCTGGCGAGACCTTAAACACGTGCGGTCTGGCGAGACCTTAAACACGTACGGCGGTCTGGCGAGACCTTAAACACGTACGTTGGTCTGGCGAGACCTTAAACACGTGCGGTCTGGCGAGACCCTAAACACGTACGCTGGTCTGGCGAGACCTTAAACACGTGCGGTCTGGCGAGACCTTAAACACGTGCGAAACCCTTACCGCATTCCATGCATTTTCATGCATATACCATTTTGCATTCCGGTCCAGGAGACCTTAAATCCTCTGAAGGTGCAATTCCTTTGGTGTTCGTCGTGCCCGAACGACTTTTCGGTGGTCTGGTAAAGCCACCTACTCGTGCATGCGGTGAGTTCCTGGAAGACCAACTGGGACGGTGAAAACTAGAGTTCGAATGGCTTATGCCTAGAACGCAAAGGTTCGGAATTTCCGAGACTAAAGTCTGGTTTAAATACCCAGGGGGGTGTACCCTCGGCTTGAAATCTGTATGGAAGCCCCATAGGTTGAGGCGGTGTGTCTACGCCTCAGTTCTGGATACTGAGCCAACCTAGTATGTCGCCGGTCGGTAAGACAGGGAAAGCTGCAACCAAAAGCAACATGCATTACATGCATTGTCATGCATTCCATTGTAAATATCACATTATCATGCATCATTTTAGGTATTGCATTATCATGCATTTAAAAAAAAAACACCAAAAACAACATGCATCATATTCCATATGCCATGCATCATTTGTAGTACCGCATATGTCATGCATTTTCCCCTATACCCATCCCATTGCATATTTGTAAATATCGCATTGTAGCTTGCATGCATCCATTTGCATCACCTTCCATCTATGGCTTGCGCCTTTCCTTGTTGAGCTTGGTCTGGTATGTGTCCATACTTTTCACGTCAAAACTCAGTACTGCACGCGTATGGTTCTGTGATTCGATGCGGCTTGTATGCGTACATCCCCTCCTAGGCAAAATACGGTTTTAGCCGCATGCCATATCCATTGTTTATGTTGCATTATAGTATAATTTTGCGTCCGGCTTTAGGATCATCGTTCGTCCTCAGCGGGTTGTCACCCCACTTATGTCAATCCACCCAATACTTGTTCTTACGTTCGTCTACATCACTCATAGTTCAGACATCGTTCTATGGTAGACGGACTCGTTACTTCCATCAATCTATTGACATTTGTGTGGTTTCGAACCGCTCATGATTGAATCATGATTCAATTGCTTTGCGTTTAATTCGTATTGTTTCAATTGCATTGCATATAGATTGTATTGCATATACATAGTTTTGTATATAGTGCATATCATTTTGCATTCATTTATCATTGCATTGTCGTGCATGTTGCTAACGCTAACAATATCATTGTACCTGTTAAGTTTGTTTTCTTTTCAGGCACGATATTGTATGTACGGTTCATTTGAGGCCGGCGCAACCGGACGAGCCGCACAGGTATTGTATCTCCCGAGTGAGACGTATTGAGAATTCCATAATTCTCTTACATCCTTTCTGCATTGAAGTGTAGTTTGGCGTATGCTAGCTTAGAACCGTTGCATGTGTGCTTCGTTACAGCTTTTCTTTGCATGATCATAAGTTATGTTCGGCTTCTTGCATTGTCTTGCATTTTGCCCCTGCCTACGGGCGCATACCTTCGTTTGTCTTGCATGTTTGTCCAAGTCTTCGGCCTTGTCAAAAATGGGTCGTCTCTGGGCTTTGACATTCACTCCCGTCATTGTTATGACTTTCGAGTTCTGTCAAAGAGGGGCAACTGTAGACACCCCATTTTTTACCGTCCTCAAGACTTGGACGTCACCGTTTGAACACCCGGTGATCATCCATGTTTGTGTTCGTTTGGAGTTCCCAGAGGACTCGGCTACGCGCCCTGCCTCAGGATCTCCGAACTCGACTGCTTTGTGTCTGGTTTTGCACCAAACACTTGTGTTTTGCCTTGGAGGGGTAGGGAATGCCTTGTGAGGCATCCCCACACACCACCGGCAGTGGCTAGAGGCCACCGGCTGGAGTTTGATGCCATCGGCACTCTTTTGTGCCGATCGGCACTCTTTTGTGCCGGTCGGCAGTCAATTTTGTCAAAATGACATTTTTGCCCTGCCGATTACTGTGCAGTTGCCTTATAGGATATTTTGAGGCAGCTGTCTGGCATTTGTTTCCCCTCCATACACGTGTATGGAGGGATGAGCCTTGGATTGCTTAGCTTGTAAGCTTTGCTCTTCTATAAGAGAAGGGCTCTTCTCTTGGCTCAAGGGTTAGCAATTTTCAGCCATTTTAGAGAGAAAAGACAGAGAAGAACCTCTGGTTTTAGGTTAGAATACTATATCTATCTTATCTCTCTCTTTCTCTCTTATTTTGTACACTAGGTGCATTAGTGTCTTAGTTTTGCACACAAGCACCTAGTGTTTCACCTTCCTTGAGTTCTTGAAGTTCTAGAGGCTGGTTCTTGAGGTCTTCGACTGGATTAGAGCTCAAGGAGGCAAGAACATCATCTTTGGTGAAGAGGTCTACAAGGGTAAGACACTAGTCCTCTTTTTACCCCATTCTTGCACCTTGTTTTTACCTATCTTTGAACTGTTTTTGTGCTTAACATATAATACCAAAAAGTTCTATTTTTGAGCCCTCTTGACTGTTTGTTAAGGGTATTTTGTGCTTTGGGGAGGTTTGACCACCCTTAGGCCTTGAAAAGGCCTCTTTTTGTGCCATTTTGTGAGAGCTCCGGGATTTTGGTGTTGGGGTCCCTTCACCACTGAAATCTTGAGGGATTTCAGTGGTAAAGGTGATGCCCTAAAGTCCTAAGAAGGAGAGGGCCACCCCCTCTCCTTGATGTCCTTGAAAAGGGCAAATTTTGGTCTCTTAAGGGAGAATAGTTTTGAATGTTTGAAGAGCATGTCTTGGCTGCATTTTATGTTTATTATGCCCTAATATGACATTGCTAAGTGTTGGTTTTAGTACTCCTTGCATGTTTTGCATAGATGCTTTGTAATGCCTTGTATTGCCTTAACTTGCTCTAGGTTGTTAGCCCTAGTTTGAGCATGCTTTAGGCCTAGATCCATGAAGCTTGTATGCTTATTTTGCCATGAATGAGGTCTGTCCATAGTTATTTTGGCCGACCTTAGCTTGCATTGCATGGCCTCTTTGCATTTTAGGCTTGCTAGCCTTGAACATGAATGTGTGGCTTGTGTAGCTAGCATCATTTTGATGGTTTAGAACCACCTCATATGTAATTTCAGACCCTTTGGGATGCTTGTGTGCTTGCCTTAGTTGTCTCTTTGTTACTTCAAAAGTGCGTGTTGCATGATCCATGTTTTGGCCATAATGCATGCCTTTCGATTCACATCATTTAGATGCCATCTAAGTGGTTCTTTAAGCTTGATTTTGCATGCTAGAAACTTATTTTTAGTTGCTCAAGTCTTGCCATGATTGGTCTTGTCAAGTGTAGTTCAATGCACTTTGAATAGCCTCAAACACTTGGACCATTTGTTGCATGCTTAGCTCATTGTATTGCTTGGTTTGGCACCATGTTTCGCATGATTTTCAGAGCTTCCTATGTATACTAATTGTCCATACTTAGCCTCTTTTGAGTGTGCTTGAAAGTTGTTTGCTTGATGCTTAAGTTGATACCCTAACATGTGCATGAGTGTATGTGTGTTTAGCCTTCATCTCTAGGCACTTTGGCCACTGATTTTGGGCTAATTTGGAGTTGCCTAAGTCATGCTTAGAGCCATCATTTGCTTGCCTTGTATGCTCACTTGTATGTTTGCATAAGTGCCTCGCATGGTCCATATTGCATATTAGTTGACATGCCTAGGATTGCATCACATAAGCATGCATGCTTGACCTCTTGAGATGAGCATGATAGAGGTTTGGCACCCTTGTTTGTTTATATGGTTTGCATGCATTTGGAATTGAAGTTGCATACTTGGTTCCTTGGGCCATCATGCATGGAAATGCGTGATTGGTGGTCCGAGAACCGAGGCGCGTGTCCCTTTGAGTCACAAATATGATAAGGGGCATGATTGGTGCATACATTGCTTGAATGACATTGCCATGCAAGTTTTGTCCTCTGCTGCTGTGAGTTGCAGGTTCTGCAGGCATTCAGTGCCGACCGGCACTGTTTAGTGCCGACCGGCAGTCAATTTGCTGCCGATGGATCAATTTGGTGCCGATGAGCTCAATTCACTGCCGGTAGAAGTCTTGGGCAGCCGGTGGTGATCTCCAGTAGCTAAGGAAGTACTCCTGAGACTGTGGCAGTCTCCTGAGATGTAGAGCAGGGAAAACAGAGGCATCCCATGCATGGCAGTGTGATTCCGGGCAAATTCCGAGCGCGCGCGCATCGAGCCCTCTTTCCGAGGCGTTTACTGTTTTAATTAGATTAATTATTTGTTTAATTAATTTAATTAATTTGTAATATTTAATTAGCTTGTGTAGTTAATTATTTGTAATATTTATTCGGTCCCTCCGAGCGAGGGCATATCTGTAATAAGTGTGGGTGAGTGGTGTGTATGTCTTCCAACCCCCACTTCTTTCTCCCTTTTATTTACCTGCTTTCGATGGTAGATTAGGGCACGTTTATTTTAGCATACCTTATGCTTTTGCACGCGTGCATCCATGCATTTGTTGACATGCATCGGGCTCGGTACATCATACAAACTGCATTGTATTTTCAATTCCAAATTGAATACGTGCATCGAATAAAGTGCATTTCACATGCCATCTTTAGGGTTAGCCGAGCCTACTCTGAATTGCATCCTTGCCTGTGTTGCATTAGCCACTTAACATGACCTAGGGACATGCATGTCTGCTAACTAGTTCCTTGTTTTGGCACAGAGTACGATGTAAGTGTTTACGCTTTAGCATATCGCATGCGTGTGAATGTTAACATGACAGTATGCTTACCATGCGGCTAAGTGCTTACATGAGATAAACTGTTTGAATGCCTGTGGGTGGAGGTTGGATTGCTTGAGTTGGAAAAACTCGTTGAAATCCGTGTTTTAGCCTACTTGTGAGTAGCAAATTCAAAAACGCTTTTCAAAACAAACGGATATGCAATGTTTGTTTCCAAATTAGGCAATCTAGTCTATACTTGTTTGCTGTGCGCATAACATAGTAATTCTAGGCTAATAACCGGAACAAGAACTCATAAACGTTTTCAAAATCGGATATCATGGTTAGTAGAGGCCGGTCTTCGGACCGGGCGAAAGGGGGTGCTCATAGCTGACCTTCCCCGATCGTACCCAAGCTCCCGAGCCAAGACCACTTTGGTGATGACGGACACGTGGCCTTCGGCACCGAGTCAGGGTTTCCTAAATTTCCCATTTTAAAATATTTAGGTGGCGACTCTGTAATCTGGCAAAGCAGTCCATGTTTGGCACTACTTTTTCAAAATCTGTTTTTCTTCAAAACGATTTGCCAGAGTTGGACTCTTTGGTTCAGATTTAGAACCGCAACAAACAAAAAGGGAGTCCGAATTGTAGCGAGGCCCCCGCGGGCGTTGTTACAGTTAGTAAGACCCACCATCCTGCAAAACAAATAAAGTTAGTATAATTTAATAATAAGTAACTTGTTTGAAAAAAAATATAAAATTACACCGTTTCATACTTAAATAATTTGAATTGATCAAAACTCAAAGAACGAAAGTTGTATAGAATCAAATTTCCTATAAGACAGCGCGAACGAATTTAACAGAAACTGAACAGGTTAAGAGAAAAACTTGATATAAAAATCTAGACAGAATTCAATCGAAAAATATGAATCTGAAAACGAACCAAAACTTCCCTAAGATGATTTTTCCCAAAAAAGTTCAAAACACGAAAAGTGTGCAGAATAATGTTTTACTTCAGTTTATGCGAAACCAATAAAAATGAGCTCGTTTCGTGAGTTAAAATAGCCTCTAAAATCTTCCTTGCTAAAATGAATCAAACCGACAATAATCAAGATCATCCGATTATAAGTTCTAATCGATCTTTTTAATAAAAAGATAAAACACAAAAGTTGTCTAGAATCACGTATACATACTTCTATTCAAATTTCATAATTTATCAAGATCGTTTACTATTTTTTTTATGTACATATCAGTACCATTCACACTTTACTATTAAATTCATAATTAAATTCTTTGTTCCTTAACTCAATCAATATCATTCGAACTATACATATAAGTTCATAATTACTTCTTTGTACCTTAACTCAATTAAGACAATTCGAACTAACATACAAGTTCATAATTAATTCTTTGTACCTTGACTCCACCACTTCGGCCCTCCCCTTCTGGCCTACACATATATCCCATGTGCCTCCCGTATACCTAACCCACTCCGAAGCCAAACTTGCACGGGGATATCGTCCCGAGTTTGACTCACACTCCCCGGATGGTTAGCATATACGTACGTGCGCAAATCAAAACACTCGTCTACTCATGAGAACGAGGCAACAATATATATAAACATCTCATCGACATCATGAGACAAATATAACCATGCCGGGCATAAGGCATCAAACAACTCTCATAATCCTCACTTTTTTTTTTTACACTCTTTCTCACCATCACTCAAATAAAACAACAATCCATGGAGTCATGGTGGAGTATAAGGAATTTATCTATATGTTCTTAATTAATTTTAATTCCATATAACCATGAGTGTAATTACAATCATTAAATAAATTCATATAAAAATCCTAAACATGGCGTACACAACTATTCAAACTAATTAAAATTAATCCATCATCTACATGCAAATACAAAATCAATCCAACTTCAAATAAAAATAAATAAGTAAATAAAAACAATGAATCAATTTATCCTCTAACCAATATCTATGGATTCTAAATTTATTTTAATTTTATATAATCATGAGTGTGATTACAATTATAAAATCAATCCATATAAAAACCATAAATCTTGTATATACAACTAATCTAAATAATTAAAATCAATCAATCATCTAAAAACCTTGAACCTTACATACAAACTAAACAAAATAATTAAATTTAATCAATCATCTAAAAATCCTAAACTTTACCTATACAACTAATCAAAGTAATTAAAATCAATCAATCATCTAAAAACCTTGAACCTTACATACAAACTAAACAAAATAATTAAATTTAATCAATGCAGATTGCCTTGTGGGGATTGTGGATGAGGCAGTTTTGCGCTCAGTCTAGCTCAGGCTTTTTGTGACTCGGTCTGGCCGAGCTCTTCATGCTCAGTCTGGTTAAGGCTTTTTGTGCTCAGTCTGGCTGAGGCTTTTTGTGACTCGCTCTGATACCAAACTGTCACGCCCTAGGATTTGGATGATGGAATATTGATTGGGGTTTAGTCCTAATTTAATATTTAATTGTCCAAATTTTGGGGCGTGACATATAACACCTCTTTACGTTTTCTATCAGCGTAACTCTTCTGACGACTCTGTGCAGTCTTAATACGTTCCCGAATAATATTTACCTTCTCCGTAGTCTCCCTCACCAACTCTGGCCCTAACAACGGCGCATCTCCTACCTCCATCCAACAAGCAGGTGATCGACATGGCCTCCCATACAAAGCCTCAAAAGGTGCCATCCCGATACTAGAGTGATAGCTATTATTATAAGCAAACTCCACCAATGGCAAGTGTTCTTCCCAATTACCACCAAGATCGAGGACACAAGCTCTTAACATATCCTCCAAGATCTGATTTACCCGCTCAGTTTGCCCATCTGTCTGGGGATGATAAGCCGTGCTCAAGTCTAACCTAGCACCCAAAGCATGCTGAAAACTCTCCCAAAACTCTGCCACAAACAACGGATCACGATCCGAAACTATAGAAACGGGTGCGCCATGAAGTTGCACCACCTCCCGAATATATAGCCTAGCTAGTTTAGCCGCAGTTCGGTGAACACTGATAGGAATAAAATGAGCAGACTTTGTAAGTCGATCCATTATCACCCAAATAGATTCATTGCCTCGCTTAGACCGCGACAATCCATCCACGAAATCCATAGAGATGTACTCCCACTTCCAAGTAGGGATCTCAAGAGGCTGCAACAGTCCAAACGGTCGTTGATGTTCTACCTTAACATGGTGACACACATAACATCGAGAAACATACTCTCCTACGTCCTTCTTCATACCTTCCCACCAAAACGTTCTCTTCAGGTCATGATACATCTTAGTCCCACCAGGGTGAATGGTATATCGGGACCTATGGGCATCATCCATAATCTCTTTCCTCAATTCAACAATATTAGGTACACACAACCTGCCCTTGAATCGCAATCCCCCATCTGAGTCCACAGACCAATCAGTAGGACAATCATCGATCAAATCCACTACAAGGTCATCGAGCTTGCTAACGAGAAACCCATCTAAATTCTGCAACTGACGAGCTTTACCCAGTAATGTCGGCTGCACGGTTAAACTACCAATGTATGCCCTCCCAGCACTCTCTATTGGTTGAATGTCATGCATCGAAATTAACTCCAAGGACTTCCATTCTTGAATCATCAAAGAAGCCATAATCTCATGTTGCCGACTAAGTGCATCAGCGACTACATTTCCTTTCCCTGGGTGGTAAAGGATCTAGAAATCATAACTACTGATAAATTCAACCCATCTCTGTTGCCTCATGTTCATCAAGTCCATGAAATAGGCAGGAGCATTGGTCAAACCAAAAGGCATTACAGAAAATTCGTACAACCCATACCGGGTCCAAAAAGTAGTAAGCAGTATACTTTCCTCTGACACACCCATCTGATGATAACCCGTTCTGAGATCAAACTGAGAGAAAACGGCTGCCCCCTTCAACTGATCAAACAAATCATCAATTCTAGGTAGTGGATACTTGTTCTTGATAGTCACCTTGTTCAGCTCTCTGAAATCTATGCACATACGGAGAGTGCCATCTTTCTTGGAGACAAAGATCGCGGGTGCTCCCCACGGGGAGTTACTTGAACAAATGAATCCTTTCTGAAGCATCTCTTCCAGCTGCTTCTTCATCTCCACAAGCTCTTTAGGCGCCATTCTGTATGCCGCCTTAGAAATTGGTGCAGTTCCTGGCACTAGGTCAATGCGAAATTCTACTACCCGTCGAGGAGGAGGTCCAGGTATCTCCTGAAATACATCTTCAAACTCACGCACCACATCTACCTCACTAATATCCTGCTTAGGAATTTCTACCGAGCACAGAAAACTCGTCATCACTGACTCTTCTCCATCGCTAGAAGTGTGGGTAAGCCGTGGCATTCCGGGAATATTTATATTTATAGTCCTTCCAGCACAATCTAGAGTTACAAAGTATTTTCGTAGCCAATCCATACCCAAAATAATTGTGAACCCTTCAAACCCTAACACAATCAGGTCTGCATGCAAGACTCTACCCGCAAAATCAATCTCAAAATCTTTACACAACTCATAAAGAGTAACTGCCCCTCCTAAAGGGGTCTCAACACGAATAGGTCTAGACAAGGAGGTAGTTACAATATGTTCTCTTTCTACAAACTTTCTAGATATGAAAGAATGAGAGACATCAATATCAAAAAGAACTCTAATAGGTTCTTGAAAGAGATTAAAAGAACCCTAAACTTTACATACACTACTAGTCAAAATAATTAAAATCAATCTATCATCTATAAACCCTAAATCTTATATCCACAACTAATCAAAGTAATTAAAATTAATCTATCATCTTTATGTAAAACAAAATCAAACTAACATCAAACAAATAAAAATAAATAAATAAATAAAACAGCGAATTAAACATAAATCAAGGAAAGTGGGTTTTGTACTCACAATATTTTTTTGAAGATCAAAAAATTATTTGAAGAACTAATGGAGCCACCAAAATAAAACCCTAATTTTTTTTTTTCTTTTCTCTCCTCTCTCTCTCTCTCTCTCTCGCGGCTCTCTCTCACGGCTGCCTCCTCTCTCATTGACTTTTCCAATCTTTATTTTCTAATCAATTCCTAAACCTAATTGATTACATAATAATATATATATATATAATAACCTAATTCACTTTATATAATATTATATCAAAATCTAATCCTATTAGAACTTAATCAACTATTATAATATATAATATAATATAATTATAATATATATAAATATAAATATAAGATTAAATATATATATATATATATATCTATATATAACACCTCTTTTTTTTTTTACATAACAAACATAAATATTTAAATATTTTGATTAATTATATATAATTAAATAACACTTTAAACTAATTAATTACAACATTAAATTCTTTAAATATCACATTAAATTCTCATGTGACCACACAATTAATAAAGCCAAAAATAAAATAAGATAATAATAATAATAATAATAATAATAATAATAATAATAATAATAATAAATAATGACTTAAGAAAATTAGGGTCGCTACAAGCTGGGTGATTTTAAATCACTTTTCACACTTTCTTCTCTCTCTTACTTTTCAAAACCTCTATTGGAGAGCACCTCACTCTAAAACTCCAACTTCTCTCTAGGGTTTGATCTAGTAGGAGTGATCTTCTATCCTTGGGCCTTTGTAAAAAGTGTGGAGCTTGTTGAGGGCTACACTTTCATCCGAAAATATTGAGGTCTGGAGCACTTTCAAATTTCTTCATCTTCTCATTTGAGCTCCGACTTTGAGGTAGGGATAACTACTCATTTTTATGGTCTTTGATATAAAGTATTGGTCATTTTGATGTAATGTTGAAGCTGGGTAATTTTGGGTGTTAGGGTTTCAAAATGAATGAAGAGGGGTTTTGTTATTTTGACTCATAAATATGTATCTTGGGTCTTAAAATGATGGTATTGATGTTGTTGATGATATATGGGACGTTTGGGTCATTATAGAGAAAAATGGGGAGAAAGCCCTAAATTGTTGTATGAATTAATTTATATAATTAATTTGGGAATGTTATAGAAATATGGAATTGAGTTGGAAATAATGAAATTGGCTCATTATAAGAGGGAATAGTGGAGTTTTGGATTTATTAATCGCTCACTTATGAAATTATTGTCAAATTATCTGTTGATGCATTTATTATCTGTTTAGAAATAAATTGCTTTGGGCTATCGGTAGAGGATAGTCTTGATTGTTGTAGACAATGCATGATGATTAGGCAAATTAAAACTAATCAATTGATTATGTCATCGAATATGACAGTTGGAATAATACATCAAATTTATGTATTGACTGCTCATGTATATGATATGTGTTTATATACATTGTGTTGTGTGGGAGGAGATAGGGGATGCACTCCACGGTTTAGGGGAAGATAGGGGATGGACTCCTAAACCGGATTTTATTTGGGAGGAGATAGGGGATGAACTTCATTGATACAGCAAATCTGTGTATCATTTATGAAGTATGGAAGTGTTTTAATGTGTTATTGATACAGCGAATCTGTGTATCATTTATGAAGTATGGAAGTATTTTGATGTGGTATTGATATAGTAAGTATGTGTATCTATTGTGAATTATAGAAGTGTTTTGATATGAGTTATAGTCTCAATAAATTATTGGCCAGGTTCTGAGCCTTATTCATAAATTGAGAACTGGATAAGTAATGGGAAAATGGAATGAAACATGGACATATTTGTCATGGAATTGAAATGTGTTATAAGTTGATTTATAGGAGTTAAACATTTATCGAACGCTAATGTTTTAGTTATTGCCTATATTATGTTTAGCATATCTCTACTGGGCGTTGGCTCACCCTATATGGGACATCATTTTCAGGTTCAGGTATTATGCCGCCTCCGAGGTCTTAGCTTGGATGGTTGTGGGACTTGAAGACTCTCTTGTTTATTTTTGTGATTATTTTGTGTATTACATGTAAATCAAGCCAAGGGCTTATTTTGTATTTTGAGTTAGTACTCTCTTTTTGTAACCAAGTGTTGGCTTGGAAAGTTGTAAGCTCGTGGGACATTTACTTTTGATGTCAACATGTAATACTTTTGTAATGAATACTTTGATGAATGAAATTATGCTTTATTCTCTTATGTCTAAGCATGTCAAGATTGTATGATTTATGGGTTTATTTTTGAGGGCGTTACACAAACATTCTCCGCTCGAGCAGGGAAATGGACGCTTGAGCGGACAAGCAACTTCGAATGCGTCTTGCATTTTTGTTTTGAAGGGTGCTGCCCCTCAACCCTGCCAAGGGGCGCTGCCCCCTGGACCCCCGGTCAGCTCGACCCCCGCCACGGCGCTGCCCTTGGACCCACAAAGGGGCGCTGCCCCCTGGACCCCGGCGAAGGGGCATTGCCCCCTCGACCCCCGACCGGCCCAATCGAAGTGGCAAAATATAAAAGAAAGATCGAAACCGGGATTGCTACATCTAACAAATTATAATCTACATAGCTAGTATTCTATGTGATTAATTGCCAATGAAAAGCTTTCGGTGACCAATTAGAAATTCTGAAGATTTAAAGAAGACAGAATCTTAGATGCTTCATGAGTATATCAAAAGAATGTACTATAGTATAAATAAATGAAAAATATATTAAAAAAACAAAACAAAACAAAACAAAAATACAAAAAAAATCTTTTTAGGGATAAGTCATCTGAATGAAAGAAAACATACCCAGGTTTTGAGCGCATGCATTACCAGAAAAGCTTGAAAGGACCAGGAATTGTCTTAAATCGGTTACCTTCAAAGCACGTCTACACAACACGACTGAAATAAACTCAAAATGTACTAAAATTGAGCATAAACTTAACAGTGAACCTTCAAATACAAGGCCATCATAATATATGCCGACAAAGGTCAAATAGTCGTAATCTGTTTCCACTTAAACACAACGTTTCGTTTGGGATGTCTACCATCTCCTTGCACATCTAAGCATTATTGGTCATTTTCATCTCCTTGCGAAGCGGTCATATTGAATTTTCAATAAATGAACTTACTTCTACTTTATTCCATGGTGTAGCACGCCCGCGAGGGACCTCGGCTACAGTTCGGACTCCCCTTTTTTGTTTGTTGCGGTCCTTAATCTGAACCAAAGAGTCCAACTCTGGCAAATCGTTTTGAAGAAAAATAGATTTTTGAAAAGTAGTGCCAAACATGGACTGCTTTTCCAGATACAGAGTCGCTACCTAAATATTTTTTTTAAAATGGGAAATTTAGGAAACCCTGACTCGGTGCCGAAGGCCACATGTCCGTCATCACCAAAGTTGTCTTGGCTCGGAAGCTTGGGTACGATCGGGGAAGGTCAGCTATGAGCACCCCCTTTCGCCCGGTCCGAAGACCGGCCTCTACTAACTGTAATATCCGATTTTGAAAACCTTATGTGTTCTTATTCCGGTTATTAGCCTAGAATTACTATGTTATGCTCACAGCAAACAAGTATAGACTAGATTGCCTAATTTGGAAACAAGCATTGCATATCCGTTTATTTTATAAAAAAAAAAAAGCGCTTTGGAATTTGCTACTCGCAAGTAGGCTAAAATACGGATTTCAACGAATTTTTCCAACTCAAACAACCCAACCTTCACCCACAGGCATTCAAACAGTTTATCTCATATAAACACTTAGCTTCATGGTAATCATGCTGTTATGGCAACATTCACACGCATGCGATATGCTAAAGCACAAATACTCACATTGTACTCCATGCCAAAACAATAAACTAGTTAGCAAACATGCATGCCCTAGTTCATGTTAGAGTGACTAATGCATCGCATACAGAATGTGATTAGGATAGGCCCGGCTAACCCTAAAATGGCATGTGAAATGCAATCATTTGGTGCACGTATTCAAGTTAGATTTGAAGTACGAATGTAATTAGCATGATGTACCGAGCCTGGTGCATGTCAACAAATGCATGGATGCACGTATGCATTACATAAGGTATGCCAAAATAAACGTGCCCTAATACTAACCATCGTAAGCGGGTAAATAAAAGGGAAGAAAGAGGTGGGGGTTGGAAGACGTGCACACCACTCACACACGCTTATTACAGATTTGCCCTCGCCTGGAGGGACCAAAAGAATATACAAATTAATTAACTACGCAAGCTAATTAAATATTACAAATCAATTAAATTAACTAAACAAATTAATTAATCTAATTAAAACAGTAAACCCCTCGGGAAGCGGGTCAGATGCAGCGCATGCTCGGGACTTGCTCGGAATCGCACTGCCATGCATAGTCTGCCTCTGTTTTCCCTGCTTTGCTCATCTGAAGACTGCCACAGTCTCAGGAATGCCTCTCAGGACACTGGGGGATACCACCGGCTGAGTAGAATTACCACCGGCAACAGGATGTGGCCATCGGCACAAAATGAATCCATCGGCTGAGGACTTACTGCCAGTCGACAGCAAATGTTGTCGGTCGGCAAACAATGCCTGCAGAACCTGCAACTCACAGCAGCAGAGGGCAAAACTTGCATGGCAATACAATTCAAACAATGTATGCACCAATCATGCCCCCTATCATGTTTGCGACTCAAAGGGGTATGTGCCTCGATTCTCGGGCCACCAATCACGCATTTCCATGCATGATGGCCTAAAGAATCAAGTGTGCACTTTCATGTCAAATGAAATGCAAACCAATCAAACAAAACAAGGCCCAATTCCTATCACCAAATCAAGAAACAAGGCATGCATGCAAGATGCAATGCAACCTAGGCATGTTATCTAAGGATGCAACATGGCATGGCAAGATACTTATGCAAGTATACAAGCAAACATGAGGTAAGCATGCAACCAAGCAAATGATGGTCTTAAACATGACTTAGGCAACTCTAATTAGGCCCAAAATCAGTGGCCAAAACCAAGGAAACGAAGGCCAAAATGCACACACACATGCATGCAATCATGATCCAACACCTTAAGCATAAACAAGGCAACTCTTAAGCACACTTAAAGAGACCAAACAATGGACAATTAGCATGCATACCAAACTTTGAAATTGCACAAAATAGAGGTGCCAAACCAACTAATTCAAGCAAGCAAAGCATGCAAATGGTCCAAGTACTTGAGGTAAGCTAAGAGGCTTAAACCAAGGTCAAACCCATCAAGCCTCACAAGGCTAAGGGGACTCAAAACAGGTCAAAAGAAGGCTTAAACAAAGCCAAGGGTGCACCTAGATAGCATCTAAGTGGCTCAAATCCAAAGGCATGCACAATGACCAAAACATGGAGCATTCAACACAAGCTTTCAAAGCATTGAAGAGGTGTCCAAGGCAAGCATACAAGCATGTCATGGGGGGCTGAAATTTCATGCTAAGTGGTCCCAAACCACCGAAATAATGCAGGCAATGCATGCTATACACTTACATACTTAAGGCCAACAAGCCGAAATGCAAAGTAGGCATACAATGCATGCTAGGGTCGACTCAAACAACCTAGGACAGACCTAAAGCATGGCAAAATAAGCACAAAACCTTCATGAAGCTGAGCCTAAAACATGCTAAAACAAGGGCTTACAACCTAAAGCATGTTAAGGGATCAAGGAGGCATTACATGCCAACTATACTAAACATGCATGGAGTACCAAAACCAACTTAATACAAAGTTATAACATGGCAATATAAGCATAAAATACAGCCATGTCATGATCAACAAACATTCCCACAAAGGCTTCCTCTAGAGTAAAAAAAAAGGCCCTTTCAAGGACAACAAGGAGAGGGGGGTGGCCCTCTCTTCTGGGACTTTAAAGCCATCACCTTCACCACTGAAAATCCTCAAGATTTCAGTGGTGAAGAGACCCAAACACCAAAACCCGGAGCTCTCACAAGATGGCACACAAAAAAGGGCCTTACAAGGCCTAAGAGGGGTCAAACTTCCCCAAAGCACAAAACACTCTTAAAAAACTATCAAGAGGGCCTAAAAACAGAAAATTTTGTTATGTTAAACACTAAGCACACAAAAACAGCTCTAAGATAGGTAGAATAGGATGCAAGAAATGGGGTAAAAAGGACTAGTTTCTACCCTTGAAGCCTTTCTTCACAAATGGTGGTTTTGTGGCCTCCTTGAGCTCCAATCCAGCCAAAAACAGTAAGAATAAGCCCTTAAAAACCTCAGTAGCCAAGGGAAGGTGAAACACTAGGTGTTGTGTGCAATAGTATGGACTAAAACACACACAAGAGTAATATAGAGATAGGATGTGTATTGAACCCTAACCCTAAAACCAGAGCTTCCTCTGTATTTTCTAAGCAAAAGCTCTAATTTTTCTAACCCTTGAGCAAGGAGAGGAGGGCTCCTCTTATAGAGGAGCCAATTTGTAAACTTACAAATGTAAGCTAACAAGAGGGGCATCCCTCCATACACGTGTATGGAGGGGGAAGCAATGCCAGCCAGCTGTTTCAAAATATCTCCAAAAGCAGCTGAACAGTAGTCGGCTGGGCAAAAATGTCATTTTGACAAAAATAAACTGCCGACCGGCAATATACATTGCCGGTGCCACAAAAAAAACCAGCCGGTGGCCTCTAGCCACTGCTGGTGTGTGTGGGGATGCCTCACAAGGCATTCCCTGCCCCTCCAAGGCAAAACACAAGTGTTTGTGTGCAAAACCAGACACAAACGGTCGAGTTCGGAGATCTGAGGCAGGGCGCGTAGCCGAGACCTCCGGGACTCCAAACGAACACAAACATGGATAATCACGAGTGTTCAAACGGTGACGTCCAAGTCTTGAGGACGGTCAAAAATGGGGTGTCTA